>PVJD01002848.1:0-129623 GCA_004026545.1 Mormoops blainvillei | reverse complement strand
TTTTCCCCATCTATAAAGCGGAGCAATACAAGAGATAGAAGCACATTGCTTATTGCGAGTCCAGATCCTCAGATCCACTGGCCGGGATGGAATGTACAAAAGTGGACAGAAAAGTGGCTGGACGTGACTCGGTGAAATTTGCTGGAAGTTTGTAAGTTTGACCATCGTTTGTAAATTACTCTCGGAAGAGTTTGACTCTCTAGATACTGTATTAGAATAGAGCAGGGGTGAGGAATAGAAACGTAAGCGGGAGGGGGAAAAATGTGTTGAAGGATCTTTCTCAGTGGCTAGCGACTTCAGACTGCTTTCTTTTAAGGCTAGGAAACCTTAGAGGGAATGAGGATTTCACCGGTGATTGGAGTAGCCAAAGAGAAAAGCATGGTCCAAAAGTCCAGTTACTGACATTGTTAACAATTGAAAAGCCGTCTTCCTCTTTTGGGAGAAGACATCCCACTGTCCCCAAAGAGGAGAAAACACCGGAGCGAAGGGAAAGGGAAGAGAAATTAAAAGCCAAAAGACAGTCTCTCCTGATTTTTGTGTGTTTTCAACATTGACTTCAAAAACCTTCTGAAACAGCACTTTTATTTTTTTTTTTAAACCAGAGGAAAAGTAAAGGCTGTGGGTTACATAGACCGTGGTAGCAATGCGTTTCTCAACAGAAACATCTCCGTAAAGAATTTCCGAAACAACTAGGTGAGGGGGAGTCGAGCTCTCTATTAATACCTCTCTCAATTCCCTTTGCCGGCTCTTTCTGTCTCTGGCTTGACAATCCCTGAATTCTTGCTCTAGCCCCCACATTGTGGGTTGACACAGCACCTAGTGGCTCTTGTCAGCTTGGTGGGGGCGGGGGGACTCCACCAACTCTGTCCAACTTCTCTAGAGCTGTCAAATGCAATTAGAGTAAGTTGATCAGGGTTCGTTTCCAACTTATTCTCTGCAATTGGTTTCTATTCTTGCTCCTCATCCTCTTTTTACTAACGCCCCTCCCCCACACCTTCTCCACTGCTACCCCCCCACCTCTGAAGACCTCTATTCATGTGGCCCTGAACACTGAGCTCACATTGTCAAAACAGATTTTCCTGCAATAGCCAGCAGTAGCCTCCTTCCACTTCACCATCCCAGAGGCAGCAGTCATTGTGTCCACTAAGATGGGGGACACAGCGCCCCCGCAGGCCCCCACAGGAGGGCTAGGAGGAGCCCCTGGGGCGGGGCTCCTTGGAGGGGGCTCAGTCACCCCAAGAGTGCACAGTGCTATTGTGGAGCGCCTCCGGGCTCGGATCGCCGTCTGCCGCCAGCACCACCTGAGCTGTGAAGGACGCTATGAACGTGGTAGAGCCGAGAGCTCAGACCGGGAAAGAGAGAGCACCTTGCAGCTCCTGAGCCTTGTCCAGCATGGCCAGGGGGCCAGGAAGACTGGCAAACACACCAAGGCCACTGCGGCTGTTGCCACCACTACAGCCCCTCCACCGCCCCCTGCTGCCCCGCCTATAGCTTCCCAAGCATCAGCGACAGCAGCCCCACCGCCCCCACCAGACTACCACCATCACCACCAGCAGCACCTGCTGAACAGTAGCAATAATGGGGGCGGTGGTGGGATCGATGGAGAACAGCAACCACCAGCTTCAACCCCCGGAGACCAGAGGAACTCAGCCCTGATTGCGGTAAGGCACCTGGTTTTCTCATAATTCTGGCTGTGGCCATGTGGCCTCTTGTGAGGGTAGAGCTTGCCTTGGCCTGACGTGGAATGGACAGCAGTGAAAGGGGCCAGGATGTCACCTGACTGCCTCAAAGGCCATTGGTTGTGCTGTTTGTGAGGTGTATACTCTTACTCATCAAGTTCTGCTGGTGCTCATGCATGGGTTTTCTTCCTCCTCTTGGGTATTTCTTAAGTGGCAAGAAGCCCGAGTTTTCCAGAGGCTCTCTGAGGTCCACAGCTTGTAGAAGAGGTGGCTACAATCTGGCAAGGCCCGAGCGGCTGAGGAAGGCCAGGTCTCCAGGGTACTCTTGCTTTGCCTAGCCAGCCGTAATTGGGCCCAACAAAGCCATTCTTTGGCCTGAAAACATGCGAACTGACCTTTATCAAAGCCTTTTCCTTCTTGTCCCATTTCCCCCTCTCTGTGGGTTAGGAGAACCCAAGTGGTGATCTACAGCACACAGAAGTTCCCTGAGTGTCCCTTCAGGAAACAACGAAATTTGGAGGGAAATATCTCAGACCAGTGAGGGAATATTTTTAAGAGGCCTTACTCCCTGATTCTCTATAGATTCCCCAAGTCCTCTCTCCCACCTAGCAGCTTCTTTCCACAGACACTACAGTGAGTGCCAAGTTACAGCATTCATTAAAGTGGGCAGGCACAAAGAAGCTATTGACATGCCACCATCCTAGGAAGTACCTTGTCTTCAGCCACTTCTGGTGACAGGACACAAGTTCTGATTCAGTTTCTGACTAGAAGTTCTTCCTCAGAGGCACAGACACACCCCATCCCAGAGGGACTATCCCTTGAATCATTGATCCTTGATGCCAGTCCTGGTCAGGTGACAGCCCGCCTGCGTGTGCGGGCTTCCGCCTTCCCCCCGCTACGCCCCCCCGCCCCGAAGCTGCGGGGCCAGTGGCCCCTGGGGTGAAGGTGGAGCTCTGCCCTGAAACCCAGCAGCCTGCAAGCTTCCTCCGTTTCTGAGTTCTCTGGGGCTTCTGAAGTCCTGTGTCTGCTCACAGCACAGCTCAGTTTGCCCAAGTCAGCCTTAATGAAAGTCAGCAACAGGAAATAGCCAGGCAAGCCGAAAAGTACTCAAAAATCCCAAAGGAAGGAGGGCACCGTGTCCAATTTCTCCAAAGGAGTTTGAAAAGGAGCTCTAGGGGGAGGACACCCTGCAGACCAGTCCCTAGGGTGCTTCTTTGGAGCTCCTCATTACCCCTGGTCTGGGTCTGTGGGGATGAAGCTTCCAGAAACTCTGGGGACTAGGAGGGTGCCCCCCCGCCCCCCCCCCACACACACTTCTTGCTCGGGATGCCTGGGACTGCAACTTCCTGGCGCCGACTCCAGATGAAAAATAACTGCTAACAGTTAAACTACGGAGTGTTTGCTGTTTTATCCTTGAATAAAATTAGTTTGTGGAGTTATATTGGAGCTTCAAGGTCTAAGTTCCTTTCCCTACCACCTGCTCTATCCCTGCCTCTCCCCGGAACTCCCTCAGAGGGAGAGCAAGGGGAGTTTGTTTTGTGAAGGCGAGGTGGTGAGGTGAAGGGGGCGGGTAAAGGATTACCCCAACGGCGAGAAGAATGAGGTTTGGATGCATGTGTATGTCACCGGCATCTGCAGCCAAAAGTATCTAAATGCCTTGATTGTCCCCAGTAAATTTATAGTCTGCCTGCAAGTCTCCCAATAATACGGTTTTGTGTGCTTCGCAGTCTCCTGGTAAGTGTTTCGGGGGATGATGCAGGGAGCGAGGTGCCCAGCCCTTCTCCGTGGAGAAGACCGATCTCTGTTCTGGGTGCCAACGCTGGATGTGGGCGCCACATCCTAGCCTCTGCAAGGAAGGTGGCATGTCTGCTCTTGACCTTGTTCTTTCGGTTTTTGCTTTTCCCCAGCTTGGAAGTCAGATGAGGCTGCCTTGTCTCTTTCTTTTTTCACTTGAGAGTTTTGGGGATGCGAAATGAAACCAACTTCAGTGGTTATTGTAACTTTACAATTAGCAATATCTACATGGGGAGGAAGTGAGGGAACAGTGTCTGGCCTTTCCCGACTAAAGGCTTCACTGCTGCAGAAGCCAAAGGTAGCTGCTCTACCACCCTGGTCTGAGGGAATCTGTGTTCTCTCTCCCTAACTACCATCCATCGCCCGAAACAGCCCCTCAGGAGTCCGCCCTTTCCGAGTGCAGTGAGGATGTGAGGGGCCCTGTGAGTTAGGGATTAAAAGGAGCAGTTCCCGTCTAATGGTCACTCTTCATTGAAACCGTGTGGGATTGCAAGAGGTGGCCCACCACTCCCCTTTTGGTTATTGGAAATTCCCTTCTCCATTTTAGCTTCTAAATTTGGTGCTTTGTTACTCAGCTGGGCACTCGAGAGATGGTGATGCAAATACTGTATTAACCGGATAACGTTGTGTGCAAAGGGAAGCCTGGGCATTTGGGAGTGATTCACCAAGCCTATCAGACCTGCAGGTCTCACTTCACTCGGCTTCTCTTATTTTCCAAAACATGATTAATTTACAGAGGCCTCTCGCACAGAATGAGTGTCTGAATTCTTTCTTAATTGTATTGCTCCTGTGTCCGTACCAGATTTATTTCTGTCTGGGTATGTTGAATGTATCACTTTAATAGTTAATTCGTATGCCATAAGTGGCCATAAACATCCTTTGGAGAAAGGCAGAGAATATTGATCATCTGAAATCAAATACATACTGTGTCCTCAGATGGAAGCTCTGTATCCTGCGTACCTGATAGCACAATGCCTTGTATGTAACGGGTCATATTTGAATGAGGGCGAAAGGGGAACCTCTGTTCCATAGGATGACATTGACTTTCAGGGGTGCTATACTGCAAGAAATATATAATGTCTAAGTTTTTTTCAATAGCTTAAGATGCAAGAACAATGCAAGAATTACGTCCAAGCCAGTTCTAATTCCGTCCACATTGAGAGCCTAATTCTACAGCCCTTACTCAGCCAGTTTCTTCATTTAGCTCAAGTACAAGTTCAGGGGAAGCCCCACTGCTACAGGGACTGTAGGAGCAGAGCTTTTCAGAGGGACCGGATTGTAAGGCTTTAAGCAGATCTGCATTTCTAACCACTTGGAGCAGGCTTTAGGCACTAAATCATTTTCTGGTGAAGTATGTTTGAATCTCTGAATGGACTGTAAAACTGAATAATTGCTGGTCCATGGAACAGTACGGTTTAGAGCTTCCGTGGTGCATTATTAATCTTTCCCTTTTGCCTGAGACAAGCTCTTTTTCTGTTGCATACACTGTGGCCAGGATGGATAGATAAGTGGTTCCAAGTCATCTTTGGCTTTAGAGATTATCTTTTCTCTAATGCAGTGTGGAGGAAAGAAAGCAGATCAGACAAGGAGTCTGCATCCTCCGTCCTGTGCCTGCTTGATCACTACCAGCTGGGTGACCCAGGACAAGTTACTTAGCAATCATCTGTAAAACACAGAGAACAATAACACTGCCCTGGGTTGCTGAGAGAAGCAAATGAATGTGTGTTTCCGAACAAGCTTTGGAAAAAATAAAGCACTGTAGAAATGCAAGGCATCGTTGCTAATATTACTAATAATAAACTATTAAACAACAAACCGTGATACTCATTTTTCCAGGGATTAAAAGTATACTTAAGCTTTCAGTTGTCTGTTGAAATGGTGAGATAGCTTTTATTGTAAATAGAGGGATTGGTATTTCAAATTCGGTGCTGTCAAGATAAGACAGAGATATCAGTGT
The DNA here is from genome assembly GCA_004026545.1 of Mormoops blainvillei. Taxonomy (NCBI): domain Eukaryota; kingdom Metazoa; phylum Chordata; class Mammalia; order Chiroptera; family Mormoopidae; genus Mormoops; species Mormoops blainvillei. Next base: position 124,193 of record PVJD01002848.1, on the reverse strand, counting down.
ACTTAAGTGTTCCTAAAGGTCCCGGGAAATCCTAGTTAACATGGGCAATGCTGTGGAAGTGTCGAGGAGCTCTGAATGCACATCCTTCACAGGCCCCTGTGTGAACCTGAGCCGCTTCAGAAAGGTGTGTCCACCAGGGCATCTAGGGAACACTAGAAAAGGCGTTTGCACGAATGGCATGGGAAAGTTAAATATTTTGTCAACAATAGTCTAAAATGTTAATTGTTAGCTTAAGAAAGTCAAACAAGTTAAATCATTGCCAGAGTTCCTTGGTTATTTTTAACTGATAATAATCAAGTTTCCAATCGACAATTCAGAATTTGAAAGCTCTAAATAGAGGGCTGAGAACAGAACGATTTATTGGCCAGGTCTTGGTTTCTGTAGCTGTCTGTGTGATAAATGTCCTCCCCAGGACAGTGATAGGAGTGTTTACATTATTTATATATGCAGCCATCATTTCCTTAAGAACTGGCCTATTTTTGTTCTGTTTTCCAGAACAGAGTAATAAAGGGAGAGTTCTTATCTGTCCAGGACCTTCCTACTACTTCTTTCAAGTAAATACAATTATAAGATCTCACAAAGGCAAAACAGTTCAAGTGGAGAGAGAAGTTGGTACAATCTTTTATCAAAAATTGATAGAAAGCTCTCTTTGACAACCAAGTGATATTATTATGTGAACCAAGATGGCTTGCTTGTTTAGGTCAATGTTTATCTATAGAAGTCATCTGCTTTCTTTGAAATAATGTCACTGCTATGTGACGGCCATCAAATTTTTCTCAGTGTTAAAGTTTAATACTGTATGACTTCCCTGTGCCTGTACACCTTTTGGAAGTACCAAGACAAGCATGGGTTTTCAAATGTTCTTAAGCATAACAATTAAATATGACTAAAAGAGTGGCCATGATTAGCTGTTTTTGTTTTTATTGGTGTTTTGTGTATACTTATCACTGCAATTTAATCTCAAAAAGCCTAGAAGGAAATAAAAAAAAAAAAATCCAGTTCTGCTTCGCATGGCAGCTAAACACTTTTGAATGGATTCTACTACTTCCCTGTTCCTTAATCAGTCCTTATATATGTTCATAGGCAGAGCTGTTCTTAAGGAAAACAGTTTTAAATTCTTATGCATTTTCATGCTAATTTCCCTCATACTCTAACAGGCTCCGCTGGAGAATAGAAATACAGCTAAAGACATAGTCCCTGCTTGCTTATGGTCTAGTAGGCTAATCAAGACCACATAGACAAAGTATTAATAGCAAAAATACTAATTAGGTAGAATGGACCAAAATCAGACAGAGAAAGGAATAAATACTCATTGAGCCTTAGAATGTACAAGGCACTTTTATGTATTTTCTATAATGCCTTACCAAAAACAAACAACCAAACAAACAAACAAAACACCCAAACTGGTGAGTAAGCAACATTTGCCCTATTATACAAAAAAAGTAAACTGAGGCTTAGAGACATAGTAAATGGAAGAATTTAATGCATAGATTTTATAGATCAAAGTGTGTTCAGATCCCTACTTCATACCTACTAGCTGTATGAACTTGGGGAAATAATTTTATTCTTTTTGGGCATCGGTATCTTCCTCTGTAAAGAAAGCTAATATTCCTTAGCAAACCAGTCAGTATGGTGCCTGACACATAGGTGCTCAAAACATTAGTACTGTTAGTAGTTGATAGGAGAGAGATTCAGAACCAGGCCAGGGAGAGCTTTACCGAAAATGCAGACCATCAGCAGGGCCTGCGAGGAGGGCGAGAATGTGGCACTGTGGAAAGGGGTGGCCGCGTGTGGATGGACATGAACATTAGGTGTTTGGGGACAGAGTGTGAAGCGTCACCACTCTGTGGTTGGGTTTGAGCAGTGCAGGGGACACATAAGACGGATCCTGTTCCTGGAGGGCCTGGAGCCCTGGCAAAAGTAAAATCAGAAGCCCTGGAAAATGGAAGAGAAGGACGACTCAGAGGAGTCGGCATCTGTGAAGCAATAGTAATCTTTCATATGCGCGAGGACAAGTGTTATATTTCCCCTCCAGCAGCCTCTTCTCGTAGCACATTGCCTGAGTGTTCTATATTACCTATCTTCAGGTCCCTTGAGCTGCTTAATGCCTTGATATTTACACACTTGCCCCATTCACAGTGAGTTATATACAGCATGACATGGCCTTTGGCATCAAAAAGAGGCGGTTTTAAAAGCATATTAGCTAGACACAAAAGAGAAACTAAAAGAAGCAGAACCAACTCCACCTGTCTTCTTAGGTTCACTAGGCCTCCCAGTGCAAAGAGAATTGCCCTGTGGGTAAACGTGTATTCTCCTGATGTGTAAACTGATCTTCCCAACAAATGTGTTCACTTGTTTACTAACTTGGAAGAGGTGTTTTCATTAACAAACAAAAAAATGTAAGCAGATATTTATGAAAGGCTAAGAATCCAGATAATCTTTGAGGTTTACTTATTCTTGCTTGCTTTTTAATGCAGATGTGTGACAGATCTTTTACCTTCCCCAGAGTTTACCAGAATATCAGATTCCCCTGTTGGGACACAGGGAAGGTACCATATGGAATAGATGGCAGAGGAGAAAAACCAACAGCCCCTCTGCTCCCTGATTCAAGGCAATGATTCTGGGGTGCTGACCACAGCTAGCGAGTGGACTATCTACAATGACTGTCAGCTTCCACCCTATCCTACACAATCTAAGGAGGAGACGTAAAAGAATAAAACCGTTTCATTTCCTTTTGGAGGGGATGACCAGAGAAACCCACATGCTCCGCAAGGCTTGGAGAAGGCTAGAGCCTGGGCCCCCACCCCCGCCAATTGCCGAAGGAATGGCTATGAAAATAGGCAAAAGGAACTTACATACACTGCATTCTTCATGGGTCTTAATGGTTTTAGCAAAGGTTCTGACATTTCATATCAAGATTGTGGATATGGATGCTTTTAAAGTTTGGAGAAATTATCCATTAATTCAATAAAGGAGTATTGTATAGCTATGAGAATTCATGTATCCATCATGAGCAATGAGATAAATGCTTCACCCTCTAAGTATTTACAGGCTAAAAATACAGTGGGTGGGGTTGGAGATAGAAATGTGAAAATTGGCTGTTTAAGGAGGCAAGGCAACGTAGAAGTTAAGAGCCTGGGGTCTACCACTTAATAACTGCATTTCTTGGTTAAGTCAGTCAACCTCTTCTGCCTCAGTTTCCTCACCTGTAAAATGGAGTAATATTAATAGAACTAACTACCTAGGGTCATTGAGTAAATGAGGGAGCTGCCTGCCACCTAGGAGAGGCTTAATAAATTTTAGCGGTTGTTATGATTAATCTGAGACGTGAAGTACTTGGGTCAGATTCGTGGTTTTCCTAGCCCTGAATTCTATCTCTATAGCATGTCAGGGACACTTTGTAGAAGGACGTGGCTTTTCTCTTTAATAAATGGTTAGTTTAAAGGTATCATAGTATCCAGTTTCCCTAAATAGGGTAATACGGAGATGTCATCCGGGCTAGATCCACATTTCCCCGTCTGCATTAGATAGCGTCCTTGAGAAGAGGATCAATGACTATCTTTTCAGTTCCTGGGATTCCAGCAGTCCTCATCTAGAATCTGACCAGAGTGAGTGTTTATTTGACTTTTTACTTCTAAAACAGAGACTGGGTTTCCATTCATTTGCCCAGCGAGTGTGGCATGTGGGCTTTGTGGGTAAATGGGAAATTCGAACCATCTATTCAGAGTTTGGAATCCTAAGAACTGAATAGCCCAAATTTACCATTTAACTAAATTATTAATTCAGCCTGATGAATAATTCTTAAGTGAATCTGGTCACGGAGTCACAAAGGGTTAGAAGCTTCCTGCTGCGGAGATTTAAATTTATGCCCATGAAAGCCGGGTCCCTGGCTCAAGATGCTCAGGAATCAGCTAGCTCACTGCAACCTGCTGCAGGTGAGCAGGCAGCTCGCACTGGCCTTCTTTCCCTGTAGCATGTTGAAAATATCATGCATCCTCGGCGTGCTTCTCAGCTTGGAATCCCGCCTATGCTCAGTACTTCCGAAAGTGTGACTTTCCATAAGAAACACGAGGAAAGTTGCCAAGGCTTCCTAGCAAGTGTTAGTGATGATAATTCTTAATCAAAAGCACAATGTTTCTATGAAGAAGGAACAGGATTAGAGTAAGAATAACCTCATTGGGTGGATGATGTTTGGGAAAGGATGGATATATTGGTTCTAACTCAGAGCAAAGAATATAGTCAGAATTTTGTTTATTTATTCTCCATCATTTGAATTTACATCCCCCTCCTCCTCTGGAAGGATTATATTCCTAGAAAAGGGAGAGTCAAACTCATGTTGGGTTTGTTTTGTTTTATATTGTTTTTACAGTGTCCCTGCTTCCTGAGTCATTACAACAGGTTTAGAGAATAACATGGAATCATTCAGATTGTAATTTAAAAATCCTCTTTTGTCAGAAATGTGGCCAAGTTATATTTGTGGGCCTTTTTCAGCCGGCTAATACTCTCACCCACACGAAGCCCAACACCTTGAATTCCTCATTGTACAACAAACTTCTTTTCAGGTAATTCTGATGGATTTGAATAGAAAGCTAATTACATGTTGAGGGGTTTTTTTGGTTTGGTTTGTTTTGTTTTCAGAAAATTTACTTAAGGCAAAAGTTTGCTGCAACTGCTAATAACTTGCCAGGAGTCTCTTGGATACACAATATAATCTCTTAGAATCATGGTAACCATGGTGCAAAGAAGTAGCTTAATTGAATACAAATTGTACTGTACTGTGTCTTTGGAATGACGATTCCATACTTAAGCTTGCATTGCTCATTTCTGAAGTCTGGATTATATAAAAATAAAAATGCTCTCTGGCTAAGGAGCTTGAGAGGCTAAGGTTTTTGTTGTTGTCATTCACCTAAGCGGACCAATACTTGCTCAACCGGCTAAGGCTTGCACATTTGATTGCCACACTGTATCATGTAATTTCAGAGAGCAAAAAAGTATGTGCTAGTGGTATTATCCTATTTGGTTGTTTCACAAAGTGTTGAAAAGGTGCAAAGTGCAGACATAAGAATAAACAGGAAAGAGCAGTGGTCCCCTTGACAGAAACGACCAGCAGGTTTGTACCAAATTCCTGTAGCCATTGCACCAAAAAAGAGCTTCCTTTTCTCGCTTAGATTCTTTGTATGTGGATCTGTTTGCAGTCTCAGTCCCCCGGAGAAAGATTCTGAGCTGTCTTTGTGCTAAATTAAACATTAGTTTTCTCCTTGGGAACCTGATCTTCCATAGACTACGCAACAATATCTTTCTGAGAGAGCTTCCAGCTACACATTTCCCTCAGGAAGAGACCTGCTCAGAAGCCTTTTCACCTCTACTGCCTGCTTGCTGGTGTGGGGTATGTGTTGCATGGGAACTGTTTCGTCTAACCTAGGTCTCGAAGCCCTTCATACAATGCTAGGGGACCTGTGCCCACTTAGCATATAATGTATGGAAATGGTCAGAGCAGCACTCACACCATGGAAGAGTTCAACCACCCATGGGCAGCAGTGTCCTTTGCTCACTGCCTCCCAAATTCTGCAAGCACAGTAATGAAAGGGCGTATGTTGCAAAATAGAGGCCATCTCGTTTCTAGCCTTTTTGTTATCGCCATCCTGCCCATCCCCCAGGAAGCTAGTTCATATTGATCTAAAAATAAGACACTCTACTATCAATTGATAGAGTTGCATCAGCCCTTAGAGAGAAAGCAGACCAAACCCTTTCTCACAGATGAAAAAATTGAAACCCATTTAAAAGAAAATGCTCCAAGGTCCCACTGCAGTAGAGATAGGATTGGAACTCAAGTTTTCTGACAACTATTCCAGGTTATAAAAAATAGTCCTTTTATTAAGGACTTTTTGTAAACCTATAAAAAGAACATTAAAGGCAATTTGGTATTTTTATTAAAGTTTTGCTAGTAGAAAGAGTGTGGAGTTTAAAGCCTCCGGTAGGTTGTTTTTTCAATGATCACAATGTTTCCTTCCATCCCTTTGTAATATGTCTGTACCCCTTCTCCCAGCAAAAAGCGAACGCTGTACCCCCTTAGATCTTAAGTGGCCTGGTGATTTGTTTACCCAAGAGTGTGTGACAGAAATGACATTGCGCTACTTATGACGATGGGCTTTAAGAAGCTCTCTTAGACTTAAAATTTGTTAAGAGGGTAAATCATATGTTAAGTGTTCTTACCACAAATAATAATACTGTCAGGAGACAACTTTGGGAAGCGGTGGATATGTTTATGACCTTGATGGTGGTGATGGCTTCACAGGTGCATACTTATCCCCAGACTTATAGAATTATATTATGTTAAATATGTACAGCTTTTCACATGTCAGTCGTACCTCCATAGCGTGGTTAAAAAAATAGAACAAGCCCTGTAGGGGCACTGACACTACCATGTAAAGGAGCTGGTCCATCCAAGTGGAGGACAAGCATCTGCATGCAGAGAACTAAGGTGCCCCTGCCCGCAGTCAGCGCCAACTGTCAACGCAAGAGTGAGGCCATCTTACGCTAGCTGACCCTCCGACTCAGTGCAGCCAAATGAGAGCATAAGCCCAGGAGAGATCAGCAGAGTAACTGCCCTGCCAACCTAGGGAATCATGGGAAATGTTGCATTGCTGTTTTAAGCCACTAAATTTTGGGGTAGTTTATAACTTAGCAAAACTTAATTGAATCAGAGCCGGAAAACCTTAGCATGGAAGATGGACCTTCCTCTTTAGGTGTGATACTCCAGGACTGGTTACTTAATACCTTTGAGACTCATTTTCTGCTTTCATGATAATAGAAACTATCTCAAAAGGTTGTGAGGATTAAATGCATAAAAGAACCTGACATGTCGTCTGATTCATGGTGCAACTTAACAAACATTCGCTTCCTTGCTTTCTTCTTTATCTTTTTCCCCTGTATTATAACTTGAACCTGCCCCCGACCCCTTTGTCCTCTCACTTTCAACTTCATGGGCATCAGTACTCTCATAGGCTTCCCCAGGCCACTGTTCCTCTGGACAACAATTTATTTTTTCCCTCCTGAATTATGGTCTGGTGCTGTCATCCCTCCTAACTACCAAATTTCCAGCATTCTTGTTACGCTCCAGGGAACACATCCGCCTTCAGTAGTCTACCCTTAAAGAAGAAAAGGGTTAACCTCATAAAGATGTCACTCCCCTTGTACTGTTATGCTGCCCTTGGGAAAGTCAAACAGCATAGCAAATATATATGGGCAATGTAATTGCATTCGATCTTCTAGGTCACAGAAGACTTTGCTAGCCGGTACAGCATACGGGGGGAAACTAAGCATGTCTGTCTTGTATTGCACTGTTTCTAAACTCTATTGCTCTTTTGCAGCAGCAAATTACTCTAAGTCCCTCATTTTTCCCCCAACTTTATACTTCACAATGAATGAATAAACAAAGAGGAATCGATACTGTGATATTTTACGGTACTTACTATATAGTTATTGGTGATCTAGTGAAAGAGTACTGTCCTGGGAACTCAGCGTTGAAGGGCCTAGAGCTCCCACTGTAGTAACTAGTAGGGCAACATAGTCAAGTCCTTTTACCTCCCTAGTGCTTATTTTCCTTCTCGGAAAAACAAGGAGCACTCGCTGGCTGCGTTTTGGATCATCTCTGAAGCCCCTCTTGAGTTGATCAATTTGTATAAGTTCCCTGATATTTTCCTGTTGCTTTTCAAATTTCAATCTCTTCTTAAATTTATCTGTTAGGAAGAATCCAAAGACGGAAGGGTGACAGGGTGGTAATGCTTTGTTTTTTAAAAGCAAATGCTCGCGAGGAGAGTCTGAAGCGATCTTGGGAACAGCGGTCAGCTGTGATGAAGGGACAGCCCACAGCCACATTACTTGCTTACACCCTTCTTAGAAATAATGAACAAATCACTCCCCTTCTTTTCCTACTTGTTGGGGTTTAGAGTTCCAGTACGGGAATCAGTTGTAGGGCTAGAGTTTGATTCATCAAATTTATTTTTAGAGGGAACGCTGATTTTTTTCCCCCCAGATCCTCCCAGCTACACTTGTGACATTTCTGTGGGTAAAGAGATTCCCAACTGAGTCCCCCTGGAAAATAATTACATGAAATATAAAATATAAAATGGGAAGGAAAATTTCCTTGTAGAGCATTCTTTCCTTGGGAATTGACTAGTATTTTTGCTGTATACATCAGCCGCTCCGTTTATTTGTCCGTCTTTCTGTCACATACACATAACAATTGAAAAGTGCTTATTAATGGATGGGATTTTATATGTGTCACCACTTCATTTTATTTTTTAAAGATTCTATTTATTCGCCATTAGAGAGAGGAGAAAGGAGGGAGAAAGAGAGGGAGAGAAACATAGATGTGAGAGAGAAACATTGATTGGTTGCCTCTCATAGCCCCCCCCCCCCCACCCCTCCGACCAGGGACTCAGGCACATGCCCTCACCAGGAATTAAACCGACAGCCTTTTGCATTGCGGGATGATGCCCAATCAACCAAACCATACCAGTCAAGGCACCACATCATTTAAAAAATGTGTATGTGCTTTAAGGGGAAGCTACAAACAAGAGCCTCTGAGAAACTGAAATTGACCTGGAGGAGGGGAATTCAGCCCACCACCCCCTTCTTTAATTTTCTTTTTTTTTTTTTCTTATCACTAAAACCCTAAACAGAGAGTGTAATCACCTATTTCCCAATGGCAGCGCTAAGCCCTTAAAATTCAGATCTGTTCAGGGATTTAATAAAACCAGAAAAAAGAAATGCACAGGATCTGCTCCAAACAAACCAACAGAGAAAAATTCACCCAAGCAAATACTAAACCTAGAGCATTTCTTTGTTAGCATAGGCACCTCCCTCCCCATCCCTTTATTAAGTTGGAGCACAGCTCTTCAAATTGCGTCTTTAAGACTCCTAGAAACTTCCAAGTTTGTGGATCACATCTTAGGCTCCAGGCCAGCCCAGGGCATTTTCTTTCACAAAGCAAGATGTCACTAGCAGGAAGCCAAAAGGGTCATTTGGTTGAGTTGTCATTTTATTTTGTTTCAAAGGGTAGACACACTTGGCTTTATTGTCTGTGAGACTAGAGCCATGGAAATGGTGACATTTTTCCCCCCATAATTTCTAAATTCCTTAGCTTTTCTGCTGTTAAGATTCTTGCATTTTTAGAGGAAAATGTCTTGGTATTATGCTATACAACATGACTTTTCTTTTTAAAAATACTAAGATAAAGGAAGCCAAATTTCCTTTCTTTCCCAATAGATTGGGTCTTACTTTTGCTTAGAAAATGTATCCCAAATCCCCATCATACACATACACATGCCCTTTGTTTGCCGTGATTATTTTTAGTATGTACAGACACATGTTGGTTACATGGGGTGACTTTGCAGACAAAATAAAAAGGAGGAAGTGCATTAAAGAGTATGGGAAATAAGATCAGCTCTAAAGGAAATTGCTGCAGAAACAAAAGCATGCCAAATTGCAGAAACTAGGAAAGAGATCATCAGCTCACTGTGGCAAGTGGGGAGAAGGAGACCAAGCTTTACTGCTAACTAACAGGATGACCTTGGGCTTAGTCATTTCTCCTTTGCTTCTGCAGCCCCAAAGGGTTGGATTCCTCAGCATTTTGCTTGGCTGGATTATTCTTGTCACACGGGGTTCAGCTCAAATATCACCTCCTTGGAGAGCCCTCCCTGGCTGTTACTGGACAGGGGCCTGGCCCTGAGCAGGGCTGCCTAGGGCCGGCCGGTAACGTGCGGGTTCTTGAAATCGCGCGGGAAAGATTTCACAATAGGAGTCCAGGTGATTGAGATTACAATGATCAAAGCTGGGGACAGTGACACAAGGAAGGACTTAGCATAGAAGAAGCAACAGGAGAGCCCAGGCGGGCCTGCTTTGGCTCTCTAAAAATGTTACAGGGAAAACATGGCGGAGCTGTGGCTGCGTTAGCTCACTGGGAAGTCAGAGGAAAGGCGGCCTTCGAGACAGGCTCCAGGGGCTAGCCCAGGAAGAGCTGCCGCTGCCCATTCCTCCCCTGATTGCAAGTCTCGAGGAGACCCTTAGAGTTTAGGAGATGCACGCCTGTGGGGGAGGAAGAGGAGGAAGGGAAAGGCACAGGTGTGCTCCCCAGAGGGACAGGGTATGCTGGGTCCTTTGTTTTGAGGGTTTTTCTCTCTCTCTCTTGCAGGCGGGCATCTCAGGGGAGGTCTTAGGGGAGGTCTCAGGGGAGGATCTCAATAAAATATTCATCAGTTCCCCAGGTGTGCCCTTTCAGGGCCATGGTCTCTACTGATTGGTCAGCTCTAGGGCAGGGGGTCATTGTCACTGCAGCTTTGTTGGCGTGGCCCAGATGGTTTTGCTGCTTTTCTGGGCCTGGAGCTGAAATACAGCTCGAGGCCCAGATGTCTAGGGAGGTGACCCTTGGTATCTGGCTATAATTTGCTTGGCCAGTTTCTTCAGCTCTCTGTCTCAGTTTCCCCATTCTCCTTGCCATGGCTACCCTAACTAATGTCCACACACAACTGATCTCTCTTTCACTCTCCACTTCAGCATCACTTTATCCCTTTACAGAGGTTTGGTTGTCCTCATAACTTACCACTCTCTGAATTTAGGCCGATTCCTTATTTATTTGTGCATTTCCTATTTTTTCCACTTGGAATGTAAGCTCCATGAGACGAGGGATCTTACAGTTTTGCTCACCACATGCATCCCCAGCCCCTAGCAGCTCCTGGAACATTTTGTATCCACAATAAATATCCACTGAGTGAATGACCAGATCAGTGGCTTTTAAACTAGAGGTACCTTGTGAGACTTTCAGGGCTGAAGGTAGGAAAGAGAAGTGAAGTGACATGTGGCAGACCTCCTAGTTCTCTACCTCCTATTTAATTATGATATATATGTGTATATATAAAATATATATGTATGATATATACATATATATATGAAGACCCAGAGATGCTTTCAGGTAATTAAAAACATGGTTCCAGTGCTATAACCCCCTTCGAAAGCTACAGGGGCATGGTGACCTCTGAAGACTCTTCTGAGATTGAACTTCTATAGCCTCACCTCTCACAACTGGAAAACATTGGCACAAGGAAAAGGATTATGGAATAGACGTTACGTATATCAAGTACGTATCTCGAGTGCCTATCGCATCGTGGGTCCTGTGTTAGACCTTGGGCCACACAGAGACCAAGCTTTTGTTTAATGGAGTTTACATTTTAATGGGGGAGGGGGAGAACAGAGAGTAAACAAACCAATGAATGAGATAAATTTAACCAGTGATACAATAATGTACAGCTCTTTATTCCTTAAGTGCCTGATTGAAGGCTGGTTTGGGTCAATAAAAAGGAAGCAAATCTGGGAAACACTCTGGGAAGCGGAAAGTGATAACCATAAACAAATGGCTCGCCTAGAAGATGGGCTCCTTGGCCAGTGCGGGCTGCGAGCCGGGACAGCTGCCTGCCCAGCGGTCTTGCTGGTGCAGGCTGTGTGCTGCTTGGGCCAGTCTGAGCAAAGCACTGGCTTGGAAGCTTGTAAGCAGGAGGGTGGTCACGTCAGCATCATCTGTGCCTTGGAGCTATAGTAATCATTTTGTTAGAAGTCACTGAGGTTTGAGAATTAAAGAGAAACTGCTGAAAGGCACGTTTTGAGGAAAAGAAGGATATCGACTCTCTTTAGCAATAGAAGCAGAAAAGAAAGGGTCAGGAAATTAGCATCAGGACCATAGGGAGGCAGAGGCACAGCAGGCCCTCAGGAGGCAGCAGAAGCAGTAACTGGCATTTGCAATAGTCAGTAACATCATCTCGCCTGTACACAGCCCATATAGTCCCCACAGAAACCCTATGCTATAAATAAGGCAAGCGTAGCTTTTAAAATTTTACATATGGGAAACAGACTCTGAGAAGTTGAGAAGTGCTAATAATACCTTACTTTTGAATAGCAAATTTGCAGTTTATCAAATGTGTCCACACAGATGACCTCACTGTGTTCTCTGGGGTGTTATTCCGCCCATTTGAAGGCTCGAACTGGCCTGTGCTAACGCCGCTAGTGAGTAGCCGTCCACCCTCCTGATCCTGCAGCCCGCGCAGCATGCACAGCTGGCAAAGTTGAGTTGCTGGGCCACAAATTTATCACTGAATTTGCATCTAAGATGAGGACATTGAATGTCTTGAGCTTCCAGAAGCACACCCACACATACTTTGAAGCAATGACTCGCCCAGAAAGAATGGCAGTCATGAATGGAATGAGGATGTCAGACACCAGGGCACATCAAGTCTAGAATAAGTGAGGCTGAAAAAAAGAGAGTCTTTTTTTTTTCTTTTTAAAAATTATTAATTTGTAAGGATACAAGGCAAGGCAAGAAAAGTTTTTAATTTTTGAAAACCCACACTTTGCTCTCTATATTTCTTATACGTCTAGTGAGTCAACTCGAAGGTCTGGGGAGAGAAAGCCAAAGGTTGTTACAAAGAGAGACTGGATCTTGAATCAGAGAAGCAGATTCGGGTCTGAAACCAAGGTCGGTCTAAGTTTTTCTCCTTGCTGTTGCTTATTTTGGAATGGATCTCTTAGATGGAGCTTAAGAGAGAGACTTGCAACCCTTTGCTGAAAAGTGATTTTGAAAATCCGCTCTGGTCCAAGTCAAATGTTTTTTATGCTGATGGGTCTTTTCTCATCGGGAGAAAATGCAGCAGTTCATGAGAGACGGGACCTGGCTTCAAGGTAGAGATGTGCCTTATTTGCCTTTGTATTTCCAGAGCACACAGTAGTGCCAGACACCTAATAAGCAACCGTTTGCCAAACATTTGTTGAAGTTAAACTGTGGCAAGCATGACTTTTTAAAGGACCCCAACCCTCCGTATTTCTGTGACTAAATGTACCATGCATCAAATGTGGAAACACTGATCTTCAAGATACCCTTTTGGTTCAATGTACTTTTTTAAAATCATATTTAGTAAGTGTTCAACACATTAGGCACTCTCCAAGTGTTTTTTGAATATTAACTCATGTTTCCTCACAATTACACAGTGAAGTAGTTACGACCTTACTTCCGTTTGTCAGGTGAGGAACGTGAGGAACTTGAGGCATGAGGTAAAGGAGCATTCTCAGATCACTCAGCCATGAGCGGTGGGGTCAGGATCTGAGCACAGCTGGATGATACCACTACCCATGTGTCCAGTTATGGTTTCCCACTGCATGCGGGAGAAGGCAGCTACACATGTAACATCAGGCCCCAGTTCACACATGATCCAGACCTACGTTTGGAAACCAAGTGCAGCAAGACCTTTGAAAGCCAATAACGGTTATAACTAACCCGTCACCTAAGGTACAGGCGAAATTCAGAATGAATGCCTAGGGTCCACAGATTACTCTCTGAGACAGTTGCCCATCTCCTGTTTTTTAAGAGATAGAAAATACTTGAACATGTAGGGTTTGTGAGTCGCAAATACCTTTCAACTTGCATCCAGGACAAGTTGGTATAGGAACCAGGTGGAGTACTGGAGAGGCTTCTAAGGCGATCGGCAAGCTCAGTGGGAAAGAGGGCCATGGTGGTCTGTTACTGATCTCTGCCATGGGCAGAGAGAAGGCGGCATGGCGGACAAGTGCCTAGATGGATTCTTCAGGATTCAGGAACCCGAACTTGGGGGATCTTGAATATAGATTCTTGGTGAAATATTAACTCGTCCTGTGGAGAGAACTGTTAAGACCTGATTACACTGTGAGTGAGCCTTACATCCATTTATAGAATAAAGTTAGGTTTCAGTAAATTAGTCATAAGTTCCTAAGTGAAGCCACGATATAACCTCATTCTCTCCAAGAGCTCTGATAAGGTGACTGAGGGGTTTTTTCAGTATTTTGTGAAGGACAACGCAAACTCAGCTTCACTCCCTCCCCTGACTTGCAATCATATTGCCCCCAAGCCTCTCTTATGTGAAAATGCTGGAGATAGTATTACTGATGATCAGTATTCTAAAGAAAATCCATTTTTGGTAGAAGCAGAGACAGGGAAAAAATGGAAATGGGGAAATGATGCCCTAAATATTAAGTGAGATCCGTGGAACTTTCTTTGGGGAATCAAATCTTGCTCTAGCTGCGTCATTACAAATTTTAGCAAATGTGCATTGAGCTATTATGCCCAAGCCCCCCACTTCAGGTACCAGGAATGAAGTGGTTTCACGATCTCTTGGAAAATGCTTTCCTTATATCAATGGCTTCCTTTTACCCTAGAAAGATAAGCGATAGAGTGTCTTGAGTTTGTGAACCACCTGAATCGAATGCAAAATTTTGCGTGATGGCGTGCATACATGTCAGTGTGGACACATTCCATAGTTTTGTCATATTCTCCAAGGATTCCAGGGGCCAAAGAACCAGAAGTGAGGCAGGAAGGAGAATCCACTGAAACTGGGGTTGTGTGATTCTTCCTACACAGAGCAGCCAGTTCTTTCTAAGAGATCCAAATATTTCCTTTCTGTCCACAAAGCACATGTAGCTTTCTTCGTACTAACATATTTCCTTTACCTTGGACTTTTACTACCTATCTAAACATTTTCTTCTTTTCCGCAAGGCAAGTAGTCCTTAAGTAGCAGCTGAACTTTTTTTGTTCTGTGTTGCAGTTTAGTTTTGAGCCTAGTCCAGCTATGCTTTCCTTTGTTTTTAAGTGGCCTCCCGCCATTTTGATCCTTCCTCCCCTCCCACCCTGACCTCTAACTCCAAATTTATGTCTCTGTGTCATTGTGGGGAACTTCTTGGTGAAAAGGATAAAGCTCAGTTGGAGCTTGGTCTCGGGGATTTTCATAGCAACACTGACTCTTTATTATTAGCTGTGCACTCCAGTCTGCTAGAGTTCGTATTTTGGCAGTGGACCATCAAACACCCTATTTTTAAGAGCCTTTAACTTAGTTGTAAACATGTGCTGTGACTGGGAGCTTGCTTTCTTTACTCATATTTACCAAAGAGGTTGAACTGTTGAAAAGTTGTTATAAAAAAAAAAAAATGAAAAGCCCAGACTGCAGGACTATTTTTCCACTCATCTAACTCAAAAATGTGTATGATCTAAAATAAGAAAATTTGGCATTTAGCTGCTTAATTTGATGGTCCAATCATATTGGTAATTTGAGGGGAGGAAGAAACGGAATTGCTAGGTGATTTTACTTTGACGTATGCCCATCAAACATGCACGCGGAGAACGGCGGTTGCCACACTCGCATGTATAATGGACCAGAAAGGCAGTCCGGTAAGCTGATTAAATTGTTTATGCCCTTCAAGTCTTCTATATTTAGAATAAAAGTGTTCTATAGATATATGTCTTGTACATTCTGAATTCTGGAGACTTTACTAGTCCCATCAGGAGAACATAAATTTCTAAACTTCCATCAACTTGCTTTTGCATAGATGTATCGCTGATGTCCGAGGACCTGGAAAAGTAATATCCAGAAATTCAGATTGAAGGAAGGAGGACCACAAATATGTCTATTTCTTTTATCTCTGGAAGGTATTTAGTCAAGTTTAAGAGAACGCAGATTAATCTTTTGAGGAGATTGTGACCTACAGCCATAAAAGCAGAAGCTTCAGGAATTTAAAAGCTAAAAAGGAGAGGCTGAACTTTGACATCTCCGTCTTGTATTTTAAGATTCTAGAAGTCATATAGGGAAATTCTCATACTCCAGCACAGGAAAAATGCCAGTTTTTCATGAGAGTTTAGTTAGCATTTCTCGAAACCTCCTGCAGTCGAAGAAAGCAACTGTGCTTTAGAGATTGGCCGCATTTACGAGGTGGAGAGAGTAGAAAGATCTGGGAGCGTGTGTGTTTTAAGGGTCATGAGCCGAGGGCACAGCCATATGCTGCTGGAAGGGCTTGGCCTGGAAATCCTCAGGCTAAATGAAGAGTGCGTCCTTTCCACACAGATCCTGTTTGTTTTTACCCCTCAGGCCGCTTTTATTTGTTTCCTCCCCACATCCCAGGCAGAGGAGCACGTCTGCTGGCCAGCACGTGGCTTCCACATGTTCTTTCCCTCTCCCTTGAATGGCTCTGCTCTGAAGGCGCCGACGTTTCTTGGTAGTTCTCGTGTAATATGTTGTGTTGCTGCTGTGCTTCCTGCTCTGGCTTTTCAAACACTTTTTTTTCCCACTGTTTTTCAATACAAGAATCTTTTGGTTCTTGTGGGCCTTCTTTTATTACAAATGGTGGCTAGGTGATCGTTAGGGAATAAGAAGTCCAACGTGTGTGCACGCACCCACACACAAACTCTCAATGTCCCCATCTTGTTAAAGTAATAATGAGTTGAAGACTATCATTGTATATAAATCCAGAAGTTCACAAGATACTGTCTCCATGCCAGAAGAAGGTGGGGAAGGGAATGGGGAGAAATACTACCAACCCCACATCAGCAATTATTCACTCTATTCCTGTCAGATCTGCTCTAGGATGGGACAGGACGTTCTACCAGAGTTATCTCCAGAGTCAATGAAAGTGCTTTCTTGTTGAGTTGCCACGAGCTTGGGTATACCAGAAGGCTAGAGAATTATCTCAAAATTATATTCTTTAGTCAGCTGAAAAGAGCTGCTTTGGGCTGTAGTGATACTCATAATGACGCCCCTCTTCTAGCATCCCAGTGTGTCATCAGACTATTTGATTATACTTCATTGTTAGGTTTTTGGTGGGGCAGTAACAGAAGCTGAGATAAACCAATCAATATAACAAGGAGTTAATTCTACTTCATCCCATGTTCTTTTTTCTGAGCTGTAGGGTATTTCATAAATATATCCTAACTCATAACACCCTTTTGCTGGGAAAATGTATCAGTGCCGTAAAAGAGTCTTGATTAGTTTGTATCTTTCTTATCTCCCTGGACCATCCTGGAAAGCTCTCTGTAGCTTCTGCAGGATGAGCGGGTGATTCTCACTGGTGAATATTCCTTGCATGACTTTTTGAGTGAGATACCACTGTAGATACTTTGCCGAATTTAGAAAAATCTAAACTGTCTCTCAGGGCTAGCCCTCTGTGTATGAGCTATGATATGCTCATTGATTTCATGATACTTACAACGAGCTGAAAATGATCTAACTGTTTTGTCTTATGGTTTTATTTTCTCTGCTATTGAATGTAAATTCCTAAAAAAAGAATTAAAGTGGAATCAAAATCAATTTAATGTCAGCAGGAAGATTTTTCCTTAAAGTCTGTAAGAATATCTGTTCCCTCCCCGGGGGAGGTAAGTACTGTCCTAGACGTGGACCTCGCTCAGGATTAACAACCATTATTCAGCATCTGTGTGCCTACTGTCACTACCTGTGCACATAACTGTTCAGTGAGTAGCAAAGAAAAAGAAGCCATAGTGGAACAGAAATTTACATGTATTTATGTTTTTAAAACTTGCAGGAGGGAAAAGAATGTGTGTAAACTAATAATTCTCTGTAAAAGTTTTAGGCATGATTTTTGTTCAAAAGTTAGTTTCCAGTTGTCATGTTAATAAGATGACAAGATTAATTAACTGTATTAATTACCCGTTGATGAATAACAAATGACTCCAAAACTTAGTAGCTGAAAATCAGTAGCTGAAAATCAGTAGCTGAAAACGTAAATGTTTATTATCTCACACAGTGTTTAAGGGTCAGGAATTCAAGAGCTTTAGCGCAGGGTCTCTCATGAGGTTGCAGACAAGTTCTTGGCTGGAGCTGCAATCATCTGAAGGCTCGACTGTGAATGGAGGGTTTGCTTCTAAGCTCACTCATGTGATTGTTGGCCAGACTCAGTTCCTCACTGGCTGTTGGCCAGCTCCTTGCCATCCTGGCCTCCCCATAGGCCACCTGAATACTCTCAAGTCACAGCATCTGGCTTCCCCCAGATACAGTGATCTAAGGGAGAGAGAGCCAATGCAGAAGCCACATCTTTAACAACCTAGTCTCAGAAGTGACACACCTTTGCTTCTGTCATATTCTACTGGCCACATAACCTACCCTGATACAGTGTGGGAGGGGACTACACATGGATGTGAATGCCAGGAGGTGGGCATCATTGGGGGACACCTGGGAGGCTGTTGGCCATGTTAATGAATAAACATTGGCTAATAGCCCAGGTTACCATGTACTCTACTGTGATATTAAGGAAGGTTAAGCCACTAACCATTCTAAAAGTAAACCATTCGTTCATCTTACATGTATTTATTGAGTGCCATGTATATACCCCTTAGGCTACATCAGGGCATAAAATAAAGATCCTTACCTTCGTGAGTCTTACATTCTGTTTTATAGCCTGCTTTTCATGCAGCAAGTCCCCCAGGTCAGTGGGTCAGACCATTGTCTCAGACTGACTCGCATTTGACCAGCTTCCCAAGACAC
The DNA here is from genome assembly GCA_004026545.1 of Mormoops blainvillei. Taxonomy (NCBI): domain Eukaryota; kingdom Metazoa; phylum Chordata; class Mammalia; order Chiroptera; family Mormoopidae; genus Mormoops; species Mormoops blainvillei. Next base: position 105,852 of record PVJD01002848.1, on the reverse strand, counting down.
AGGGGTAGCTGTTTCCTTTATCTGCCAGAATAAGGGTGGGCTTTCTGAGAGATGTAGTAACAATACAATCTCTCCAGTGATCACATTCTTCTATTAATTGTCCTAAGCGATTACTTTTCCTTGATAGCTAAGTAAGGAAGGAAAGTACATTACTTAAGAATTAAGGTTGGGGAGTCAGACCCTCCCGGACGTGAGCCATAACTCTCGTGCTTTCTTACTGTGTTACGTCGGCATGTCGTTGGACTCACCTGAGCCTCAGCTTCGTCATCTGTAAAATGGTGATAACACCAGCGCCCTTCTTAGAGTTGTAACCCATCAGTGACTGAAAGCACTTATCATAGGGTTAGGTACATAGACAACACTCAGTTTTAGCCGTCTTTTCTTCATTCTGACTGTATCCGTGTACCCCACGCAGGCTCAGTAGCAAAGGTGCTACCAGCAATGACCCCTTAGTTCAACCTTAACTAAACCGTCCGTGACAGTAAGAGGCAGCGTGACTTTATTACCCAAGCAGCTTCCCTTGCTCTCACTTCCCAGACTTAGGGCTGCCATGAGTGTGTGTATTTTGTGAGAAGAATAACTCAATCTGAGGTTCCTAACTTGTACTAAAGCCTTTGATTTATCATCAGGAATTTACCATTTAGATATGTGAACGTGCTTTTCATATCCCCCTGGTGGTTTCTTACTGATGCTGTTTCTCTGTTGAATCTCCTTTGCCAATAAGTCATCTGTCAACAGAGGGGCCTGGAGAAGAAAGGCCTATGTGCTTGGGATTTCTGTCTTACTCTGTCAGTCTCAAGCACCTAGCTGGGAAGCCCCTGATTTTCCTCGACCCATCACTGAGCGGGCAGCTGCGTCCTGCCACAGAGGTACCTGCCTTCCAGAGCCCGGGAAGCCTGTGGCCCTGCTCCCAGTTCCTCCCCCATTTTCCTTTGTGGAGTGATGCCATAGCGTAGGGAAGGGACCCTCCTAACTGCCAGTTCCAGAGAGAATATACAAATTAAGCAGGTAGGTGTGCTTTGGTAGGGGGCGGCGCAGTGTAATTCTTGGAGATACCTGGCAGTTTGGAACTCTACGTTTTAAATACCTCCTCATTTCCCTTGCTTCCACTGGGCAGGAATGTGTGAGGGAGATACATAATCCCTTGAACCACTGAAAGACATGGACAAATGTGACCAATTTACAGAAAGTGCCATGGGCTCTGGCTTCTAAAAACACCCGTCGGTGGAGAGGGCGGGAGAAGACAGAGCAGGAGCTCTGAACCAGGCAGTCCTGAGTGTAAACTGTGACCCTGATACTTGTTGGCTCTGTGACCTCAAAGGATGGTATGTCTTAACCTATCCGAGCCCGTTTATACAGAAAATGGAAATAACAGCAAACTGAGAGTATGTAAATCACTTAGCACTTTGAACAATAAAAACCAAGCGAAGGAGGAGGAGGAGGAGGAGGAAGGGCAAAAGGGGAAGAAGGAGGAGCAGGAGGAGAATAAAAGGTTCCAGGAAACACTATTTTTTGTTCCTTCTGAACTCTACCAATTTTCTAAATTAATCAAGTTAGAACATCATATTGTTTTTATTAGGAGGAGATGTTTGTGGCTTCCTGGGCTTCGGTTCTCAAACATGACTGTATTTAGCGGTCACTGGGGAGCATGGTAAATGGCTGGGCTCCACCAGCAGAAATTCAGGAGCTCTGGAGTGGGGTCTCTGTGGAAGGTTCTCAGGCCACATTTGGAGACACAGGCTATGGGTAACTCCAAGTGTTGGAAGGCTTTGAAATCTCCTTGGCCTAAACATTTAGGCATTTGTTAAAGTCAGACATGAGACACATTGTCTTAGCTTGGAAGATGTGGAACCAGATCCTTTAGAACTCCGGCTGCTTCTATGTGTCTTCTGGGAGCTGTAGAAGGTACAGAAGCAGAGATTGGCAAGTGTCTGCCTTGTTTTCTGTGGAAAATTGTTTTTCTCCCTGTGTGACCTAGATGGAACCATTCATGGCTTCCCACAGGCATCCTTTCAGAATGCAAGAAGAACTGGCCCCCCAGGGATACCTGGGAAATGCAGGCCTGAAGCCGAAGGGCAAGTAAAACCAGAGGCCTTGGGCAGGTAATGGGCGCCAAGACACTGGCTCTAAGATGATGGCGTGGGGCCCTAACAGCAGGGCGGTTGTCTCGCTCCCCAACCGTCTGCGTTTGTTGGACCATTTCCTCAATTCAGTCTCCGAACAGAACTTGAATTCCCCATCTAGTCGCCACCTTGGCTCAGGTCTGGATGCCCTCCGTGCTCAGCCGCTACAACAGCCATCTAACTCTTATCCCTTTTACTACAGGTTGAGTTCAACAGAAAACAGCAACAACAACCACAACAACAGCAACACCTTTGTCTTACTACATAAAATTGCTCACATCTAACCCCTGCTTAACACCCTTTAAGCAGCCTCCTGTTGCACTCCAAATCAGATCCAACCACCTTACCCAAGCCCATAAGCCCTGCACTTGCTACTCCCCGCTGTACTTTTCAAGCTACACTTGCCCTTGCTTCCTGCGCCCACCCCTGCGTGGGGTGCTTACCTCTCCAAATGAGGTAAGGTCTGTCCTTCCATAGGGCCCTTTATCATGTTCTCTCTCTAACTGGTCCCCTGGCTGGCTCCCACTTAATTTTTAGATCTTGACATAAATGACAACCTTAATAAACATTCATTCTAAAGAAGTTCCTCTCCTGTTATTTTAGATTTTGCCTTTCCGACACTCATTACAATTTGCATTTATGTACTTATTTATTTCCATTTTGGTCCGTCATCCTCTTTAGAACCCCAACCCCACCCTGCTCTTTTTCACCAGTGCGTCTGTGGTGTTTGAGCATTGCTCGTAGAAGAACAAACGAGTGCTCTGACTTGCTGTGTTCCGGAGGCTAGGGTATGAAGAAGGGTTAGTGGGTATAGCTGCCACTGTTTTCCAAACAAATTCATCCCTCTAGAATATTTCGTGGAAGGAAACTGCAGGAGTGTGCAACAAGTAACTCACTCACTCAAACTGAAATCCAAGGAACCAGAGATGTTTCCCTTCTGCTTTACAGAGAAGCCACAGGCCTACGTACTGCTCAAGTGAGAGCAAGGCTGTGTCCATGCGATAGAACACCGGACGTCCCCGCTGACTGGTGCTTTTGGCTTCCATAATGGCTAAAGTCTAACTACTGATCTGACCATTGGAAGAAATAAGTTCAGAAGTTGGGTTTCCATAAAACTGAAGCTTGCATCGGCAGGACCAGGTCGCCTTGTACTCCGTGGACCTCCTCACGACCAGCCCCTGCGTCCGCACTGATGCTTAGGATGAGATGCACAGCCCCGCTCAGTATGATGGGGAGTCTTTGAGTCAAATGTCTCAAAGGATGGGTCAGATTTTTCTCCCCTCTGTCCGGCATTCTGAGTCCCGGGAAGGAGGAGAGCAAGTATTTTGACCTATCAGAGTGGGTGAGTGAATGCTACATGAGGACATATGAAGAACATTAGAACTCTTTGATTCCAAAGAGACAAAATATTAAAAGGGTCTATGAAAAACAAAAAACAACAACAACAACAGAAAACAACCAAAACGTGGAAGCCATTGACAAGATCCTAGGACACAAGGACTAGTTTAAATTTTAAAAAGCCTGAAAGAGAATAGCACTAGAATAAATAAAAGGTAGTTCTATTTTACACAATAAGTAGTAAGCTCATGGGAAATCTAATTCCAAGGAGTAGTACACTGAATGAAAATATAAGTGTGAAATAAATAAGGTGAAACAAATATATTTTATAAGCGACCATCATGGGGTTATTTAGGGAGTGTTTGGGGATGTCGTTTTCAATCTTCGAGGTTCACAACAAGGACAACACTGTTCTCCTACAAAACATCCCTTGGTAACATTTAGTTCCTCATCCTTTCAATAAATATTTATTCAGCCCCTTTTATACGCAGGTTACTGTCTTTCGCCAGTAATCAGTTGCCCTCTGGGGAGAGAAACCTGTCCAGCTGAGAACCTCTTTTTTAGTATATTCTTTGAAACTGGGGATGATGGCCCGGGTGGCTGAAATTAGATTAGTGTCCCCATACTGTGTATCTTGAAAAATTCCTAGTGCCTCCTCTGTACCTTGATAGAACCTCTAGAGTCAGCACCTGTTGTTTTGAGTAGGACAAATGTTTGGTCTTTTAAATTGTGAATGAGAACCCAATTCCTCCCTGGCTGCTGTGGACACCTGCTTCCAGCTCAGATTGCTGACTTCACGCGTCCTCTTGCCTGTGATGTGGACTGCAGGGGGTTGGGATGGAGCCATGCCTGCTCCTGCCACTCCCATGGCAACTTCCCCTGTGGGCCATATTGTGCCAAATCTTTATTCTGGGTACAAATGAGTCTACATTATCTTCTAAACAGAATAATGGAACAGTAAGTGACACAGGGCAGGAATTTGGGAGGCATCTTGGAAAAGGGAGAAAAAAGCTGAACTAATCTGCTCATTGCTCAGCCTCCCTGTGGTTTAGGTTATCGTAGCAGAAGTAGTTGAAACAAAGAGAAGGCGATGACAATGACACTGTGAAGAATGCTCATTATACCTCTTAGATATGGCACTGGTCACCAACCCACAGGAAGGATGCTGCTATTGTGTGGGAGTGGGCGAGGCTTCATGTGAAAAATCCGTGGTATGAGGAAATGTTAAACAAACTGGTCTTGTTCTTATTAGAAAGGAGGGAGATATCCAGATAGCTTAAAAGCGATTCCAAACTACTCCTCAGCATTAAAGGTGTCGTCTTTGAGATAATCCCAGACTGTCTGTGTCAGGATCTAATGGGCCGCATGCTCCTAAGCAGCGGCTTCGTGGCCCGGCTGGTGGGGCACCGGCTTTGCCCTTTGACTCTTTGCCCCTTTGTGGCGGCGTTTTCATCTTTAAATCTCATCAACCAGAGTTCAAGCCCAGCAACATTTCCTTTGCAGAACTGGCCCTAGGAGCCTTTAGAAACTTTCCTGTCTTGAAAAAGTGCCGCTCAGTTTGCCCCGAGTTTTATCTTTCCTTTTTTATTTTTTTAATTTAAGTATGGCGGGTATGCAATATTCTATTAAAAACCATAAAACTCGCAGATGAAAACATAGGTAGTAAACTATTTGACATTAGCCTGAGAAATATCTTTTTGGATAGATCCCCTCGAACAAGGAAAACAAAAGCAAAAAATAAACAGGTATTCATCCTTTCCTTTTTCATATCCCAGCCATTGCCCCCAGAGATCCCACTGTGGGAAGAAAATAAGCAAATTTTAAAAGGAAGAAAGAAAGGAGCGAAGGAAGGAACAAAGGAACGAAGGAAGGAAGGAAGGTTCAAAATTTAAAGGCTCAGATTTTAAAAGGGAGGAATGTAGGAAGGAAGGAAAGGAAGAAGGGAGGAAATAAGGAAACCCAGATGAATTACTGTGTGCTCCTGATCAAACTACTTCAGAGTCTGTTTTCAGGGTACACAGATCACCTGAGCCAGGTGTCAGAATCACTTGGAGTGCTTGAGAGAATACAGATCCTAGGGTCCCATCTGAAGCCTAGGATATCCAAATTTCTGGCATAGAGCTCAAATATTTGCATTTTTATTAATGTACGAGAACCTGTAGGAGGTCAGGTATCTTTGCCTTTTATTCATGAATGTATACCAAATGCCTAGATCACTTTCTAAAAACACCTAAAATATTTTAAGGCTCTATAAATATTTATTCAATGAATAAAGAGCCAAAGCCTGGTAGGATTTGTTTATCATTAAATAATAGCAGAAACCAGCGGCTGGAGAGACGAGTCTTTAATGGGAGAAAGACAGACTGTGGAAGAGGAAGGAGAGAAGTCATTTTGAAAAATGGGCAACTTCTGGGAAGCTAGGCTTAGGTCGGGCACTAAAATGGAGACTTTGTGTGACCAGAGCATGTGATGGCACTTTGCAGGGGAAAAAAGAAGCTTGAGAAAAAGGAAATGTAATGAGGCGTTTCCCTTTTTGAGCAAGAGCTCCTAAACTTTAGTGAGCCCCCAAACCACCCGGAGGGCTTGTGAGACCACTAATGGCTGCCCGCCTCCATCCTAAATTTCCGATTCTGCAGGTCTGCGCGGGACCTGAGGATCTGCATTTTTAACAGCTTCCCAGGTAATACTGATGCTGCTGAGAACTGGCTTTGTGAATCACGTAGAATTTGACTGTTGGCCTTGGGCGTCAGCGGTTGGGGTGTGAATCCCAGCTCTGCGCCATGCTAGTTGTGGGACCGTGGCAATTTATCTAACCTCTGTATCTCGGTTTCAGGGATAATAGGGGGAATAATGATGATTAGATGTTTCAAAGCTTCATAAATGGATCCCAAATACCTAATTCACTTCCTAGTTGAATTAATGCATATAAAATATTTAGCAAGCATTCACTGTCTTCAAAATTATTATTCTGTGTGGTACATACCTTTTGGGAGAAATAAAGAAATTCTTCTAATGAAAGAGGAGATAATGACCTTATACAACAGCTTAATATTTAATAGAAGGATGGACTAGTTCAGACTCCAATGGAGTTAATCGATTTCTGTGTCACAGAAAGTACCTAACTAGCTGAAATTATTTAATAATAAAAAAAGCACTGAAAATTGGCCAATTTTTGCAACCAGTAAAAGTAGATAGCCTGACTGAGGGTGTGGACGGTGGTAACGGTTGTACAACCATGTGAAAGTACTTAATGCCGCAGAACTGGACACTTAAAAATGGTTAAAATGGTAAATTTTATGTTATGTGTATTTTACTACAATAAAAACAAAATGTAGATAGCTCGAGTACTACTATCTAGTCCCTCCTCATGATCTCCTACAGGGAAATTCATTTTAACATGTAGTTTAGCAATGATTGTTAAAATAAGCCTACTTAGTTGGAAGAGTGACTACATTTTGAAACACACATTGTACGTCTTCTGGAGCGAGCCCTCCAGGCCTGCTCCGCTGTCTGTGCAGCCTCTGAGAAAGCAGCTTAACAAATGAATCCAGTGGTCTTTTGAGGCCCCTACTGTTGAATTGCAATCACTTTTTGTACACACGAATCTACCTTTCTGGATCCTCTTTGCGTGATTGAAAAAGAAAATGCCCTGAAGGACTTGGCCTGACACAGCCTACCTTTTGTTTTGAAATTTTCTTTTGTGAGATGATGGATTTGATTGAGCAATATGGGCCTTTCACTCATTCCAGTTACATAGGCCTTTATTTGGTATCTATAGCTTTCTTTTTTATGGTTACATACTACATGGGCAAGGAAGGATACCTTTGTTTTTAAAATGAAATACTACATCAATGGAAAAAGGCCTACTGATAAAAAGCATAAGAAGGATCTGGGAAAAATCATTTAGAAAAGCAAATGCAGGTAACTTTCAACTGTCCAATTCAGAGTAAAGATTCAGCATCACAGAAGTAGCCCCCTATTTTAAGCAACTCGGATTCCAAAAGCTTGTAAGTACACTGAATATAACTTGGTATGCACTGTCCTAGAGCACTGTTCTTACAGGTAAGACTATATTCTAAACTTCCCAGTGGAGCCTGGAAAATCGAGGAGAGATGTCTCTGCTGGCCTCAGCTACGAGAACCCAGTCTAGGTTCCACAGCTTACTATACCGCTAGCAATTTGCAGTACCAACCCCAGAGCGGTGTCCCCTCGCTCTCACTGCTGCTCTTCCCATGGAGGGAATCTTTGCAAGTTGTGCATTCATGTCTGTGAGGTAACTAACATTCGAGGTTGGAGATATGCCGTAGATCACAATTGGATTTTTTTAGATGGTTTGCAGAAATAGCTTAGCTAATAAGGATTTCTCATGGTTTCACACACACACAAAAAATTAAAATGTGTTTGACTATCTAGCTTCTTCTATTTCTTCCCACTGTCCAGCTTCTTCTTTTGTTTTGCTTATCATTCTGCTGTGTGCCAGAAATAGGCTTATATGATTTCTCAAACTCCTAGCCAGTGTAAATAAACCATACTGAAACATACTAGAGTGGTGAAGAGCTGTTAGAACCTGAACTTGAGTCTATTAACTCACCTCTCTTAGGTACAGCATCCTTACGCACAACATGGAATAATAACTCATAAAGGGTTATTGTGAGAATTAAATGAGATGATACATATAAAGTGCTTAGCCTGGTGCCTTGACATAGTTGGGACTCCATGAATATTAGCCATTATTACTGTTACATGCTTCCTGGGCTATTTATTGCTACTTTTCTGGTATATAGTTAATGCACTCATCCACATTTGCATCAACAATATTGTAAAAATATGTGTTATAAACATTGTATGCATTTTCATAGCAAGTTATAGTTTACAAAGCAATTTCTAATTTGCTTCTGACAACAACCCTGCGGAATCAAAAGAGCTGTTGAAGATGTTCCCTCTTTCTACACATGAGGAAACAGGCTCAGGGAGATGTAGTGGCTTGGTTTGGATTTACTTAGGCAGAGTAACGAGCCAAACCAGAGTCAAGCCCCTTTATTTCTGTGCTTTCCGCTATATATGAGAAAGCTTCTTATAATCACTGATGCTATAGTATTGCCAACCTTAGGACCGCGGGGTGGGGAAAAGCTTACCTGTTTCTTGCTTTAATAATTTGTGTTTTAGAAAGTGTACCCAAGACACCATGCTTTGTGAAAAGGGTGAGAACGTTTATTTTTCTTTCATGTACTGAAGTTTTTCAGCTTGTGCGCAGCAGTGCGGTAACTTGAAAGATGATTCCAGGGATTGCATGCTTCTGGCGGTTTCAGGTCACATTGGGATGAAATAGGACATACTTCAGTTATCCTCAAGGTAATGATGTTGATGAGAGGGTGGAAACCCTAATAAATTCTTAAGCAAATGAATTTAAAGGGTTGTTTCAATATTTTTATCGCTTCTAAGTGACTCTGGCTTTCCACATACTGATTTTTAGATTACTTAGTTTAAAAAAAAATTTAAACTTCCGACACAACAATAATAGTTTTGGCTGTGTTCTCTAGACTAGTCTCCCTAGCATATCGGTTCACTCTATATCTATAGTAGAGCTTCCTTTTTGACAGAATCACAGCATAAGCTAAACCCTTGTTATGACTTCTTGGCTCCAAATGTAGAGATAATGTGACATTAGTTTTTCAAAGAGCAAGAGGCAAATGGTCTCTCTGACTGTCGTCATATAAATGTTGGAAACTTAAGAATCTTGAAAATCATCCACTTGGGAGTCAAATGTCATAATAGTTAAGGCCTTGGGCACTAGAGTCCAAGCTCTCCCAGGTATTAACTGAGCAAATTGAGGGAAATTGTTTCATTCTAAGTCTTTAATTCCCTCCCCTTTCAAATGGTGATGTCATAGAACCTGCCTAATGGGACTCGTGTAAGGATTAAGTGAGTAGGTATAGTCGTAGTGCTCAGTAGCGGTTAGATACCATCATCATCATCGCAATCATCGCCGATGGTCTCAGTACTGTGGATACTGGCTTGGATGCATCTCTCGGTACAGATTCCATGGGTATAGGTGAGAACAAATCACTTGTAATTATGAGCAGAATAATGTGCCATCATGCAGTTACTAGAGTCCTTCTATGAAACCACATCTATGGGGTTAAACTGAAGGGCAGTTTTGAAGCTTTGGCCTCTGAGTTTGAATGTGCTGTCAAACACTTCACAATAAAATACAATAGCATTCCAGATCCCTGTGTGGTGTCAGACACAATGGATTACTCATTTCAATGGGAGCTTATTCTTTCCCCAGACCCCAAGACGTTCATCCAGAAAATTCAGGATGCACTGATAAAGACATTGCCAGCTAACTTAAGACACTTGGTTCTCTTTCTCTCTTTTAGCTCTATATTTTGCTGAATTTAACTAATTAACTATTTTTGTTCTAACTTATTTCTTTATGTGGCAACACTTTTACATTTAGACAAGAGAATGGAGAGCAGAACATACACAGCATATGTGTTGTTCACTGTGTATAAATGAAGGATTCATTCATTCAACAATAGCCATTGTGTTCAAGATGCCGGTTTAGGTCCATGATCCTTGACTTCAAAGACTTTGGAGTCTAATAAGGAGATGGAATTGAAATCAGGCAAATATACCAAAAATATTATAAGTGGTAAGTTTGACCACTGAACCCCCACTTTCTTTAGATTTGAGTTGAGACATAAAGGAGTAGGAATTAGCTATGGAAATAATTTTGGAAAGTACATTCTGGGATGGTAGAGCAACTCTTATCCATATCTCTTTATTTTTTAAGCTCAATACCTTAGGTCTATTATAAATTTCTTACTGATAAAAATTGTAACATAATTAGATTGTGAGTTTTTGAAATTATGGGTAATAGAGAATAAAACATAAGTATGCGATAAGTGAAAAGTTGATGCCGGAATTTAAAGTATACCCTAATTATTTAAATCATCGCTGGAATAGATTTGGAGGGTCATTATTTAAATACCCATAGAGTCTTGAATGATACAGCAGTCACCCATAAGTATGTTTCAAAGGCTTCAGTTACATTTCAGAGTTCTGCTATTGTTTAGCAAATCACTAGATTTTTTTTTCTTTCCTGATTTAGGACAGTCTTGACCTATCTTGGTATAATTACTTCCATACTTTGTCATCAATATTTTATATTCTTTATTACATAGACTAGCTTCCCAAACTGTCCCAGTGCTGAAGTGAAATTTGTATTTTATTTCTGAGATCAGGGCATCCCAAATGTAATCTTTAACACTATCTAAGGCTTGAGTCCAGAATTGTGAGCACGTGCAGGGCTGCACCCTAATTCGGAGTAGAACACTCGGCATTCACAACCACATGAAGCTAGGACTCTCTTCCTTACCTCCCCGCCCCCTAATAAAACAGTAGCCAGCCTTGAGTCATTCCCTTGGGTTTGGTATTAGTTCTGCTCCTGAACTCTCAGGGACCAGCAGCAGACTGAAAATCAAATTAATACACACGGAGAGATTATCATTGTAGGGGATCTGTGGGAGCCCAGGCACTTTTTAAGAGAAGGGACTGTCACCTCCAAGGATGTTATTTGAATCTGAAAAGAGGCAATCATAAAGCAAGTGGCGTTTGCTTTAATCTGCCATAGGGAGCTGCCACCCTGCTCTTACGGCTAGGGGCCTTCCCAGATGAGCAGAATAAGCATTCCACTGGAGAAAGCAGCTGAGGTTTGAAAACAGTTCCAGTTGTGCAGTTTCAGGAATGTGTCGGAGCTGCAGCTTTAAGATGGCATTTCCCCCTCCCCGCTGCTGTGGAGAGAGCCCGGGCTAACGTGAATGGGAGTTTTGTATGAAGGTTGCCGGTTAGCCAGAGCCACTTGGTAATCAGGGCAGCAAAGCACATTAATCCTTAAGGAATATATTTTACATACAACCTCTCTCTTTTCTTTTAGAGTGAAAGTATAAGTAAAACTTCCCTAGCTCCTGTAGTTTTCCCGCCTTTGATCTCATTTTAAGTTCAGGCTGAAGGCAACTTGATCTCCGTCTCTATCTCCTTTCATAAATGATAATTAGCACAGTTCTAGGAGGCTGGCTGCAATGATATCCTTTGCTGTTAGAAAAGGGGAGCAGGAGTAGGGATTGGAGTAATTGTTTGCTGTGTTGGTGACTGTGATGTTGCCATGGGAAAGCTCAGGACTTCAGGAGAGTTTGTGTTTTGTTGGGCGAGGTGCCAAGCTGTTGTGACTTATTACAGCCCTGTGAGTGAGCCGCACAGAACAGTATCCTGTGCAATTCAAAGGGCAGGATCGCTTTAATCAGGGAAAGATAGAGCACTAAGTATTCACATTATGCTTTATTTCAACTTGGAAATGATAAACAAACCCCACATTCTGGTAGTTTTGGTCTTTTAACTTTGGAGGAAAAAACAAGTCAGTTCTTCGCACTCCAACTAAAAAGCAAAGCAAAACTACTTCTGCTTTACATATAAAGACCCTCTTGTCAAGAATACCTTCCTCTCAAATAATTGCCCCACCCGCAAATGCTAGTTCATCTTGACTCAGCCTCAAGAAAAGCAAAACTTCACAGGCGACATTGATTTGGTGTGGAAAAAAAAAAGAAGTGGAAGATTAGGAAGGTTACTTCTACACTGAGGCTCCAGACATTGCTTTGCCTCACTTATTCGGAGAATTCAGCCATTTGTACTCCCAGGGCCCAGCGCAGTACCTGGCCCGGCTTTGATAGTTAGCAATTGCCCAACCATACCAAACACAAGGAGTTTCTGTCATGGTTGTGTGAAAAGTTCATGCATAGATCCACCTGAGGAAAATTCTGGAGCTTTGTGAACTATTTTGGCCTTTCAGGTCACAAAAGGAGCTAGCCCTAGACCCCTTTTTTTCCTGCAATAGTCAACACAGCCTAATTCTTCAGGAAGATGCCAAGTCTCCATTTTATTTTGTGCTGTGTAGACATTGCCTAGAAGTTCCCTTGGTGCCAAGTCTTTTGAAGCCTTTTGATCCATTCCAGGGAACTCTTGGAAGAGGAGAGAAGAACTTCACAATTTCCATTTTTAGCCTAAAACAGATGTCAACATGTTAACTCTTCTTCATTCGATATTGTGGGCTTGGGCCTCTGCAGTCACAAAGGCACAACTGAAGTGCCTCATACTTCTGTGACTATAATTTCATTGAGGTGCATGTAAACAATACATATGTTGCAGATAAAAGAAGCAGTTATATCTTGTGGCATAATAGGAAGGAAGGTATTTTTCATATTTTAAAGCACTAGAGTAAAAGTTTCAGATAGTACATTTTAAATGTGCATTTTCTTTTTTAAAAATAAGATTGGAAAGGCTTTATCAGGTGGACAAATAAAGGAAGCATACGATGTTCAGCAGAAGTTGATTCGTCTTAGTGCTCTTTTTTTAATATTTATTTCCTAGGAGCATTTTGTTTTACCTTTTGGAAGCATTTTACAGAATGTTTACACTTGTGTTTGTTGCTTTGTAGTTTTATTTGGTCACCAGGTTAGCTATTTATTTTCACCAAATTTGACCTTAGAGGGGCACATTTTGCATAGAGACAGATGTTTTCATCTATCTTAATTTTCAGTTACTGTATTTCCCAGTTCTGATAACATTCAGAGTAATCATAAGTTGTGGAAACTTTAATATAGAAAAAAATTCTCTCGTTTACTAGTAATTCAAATAGTAGCTGACAAATATCTAGGCTTTTGGGAAGTAGTGAACTGATGAGATTTTTTCCCCCCCAAAGGTGTGCCATGTAGTATAGTTTCACATGTGTTTTAATATAGGATACATCCCATCATCATCATCATCATCATCGTTATCATCATCGTCATCATCATCTTTTAAATAGACTTGATTTTTTTAGAGCAGTTTTAGGTTCACAGTAAAATTGAAAATAGGGTACAGAGATTTTCCATATGCTCTGTGACCCCACACATGCACCACCTCCCCCACTGTCAGCATCTCAGCACCAGAGTGGTACATTCCTTGCAATCTACAATGGATGGGCTAAACTGACACATCATTACCACTTGAGATCCATAGTTTATATTAGGGTTCACTCTGGCTGTTTTATGCTCTATGGATTTTGACAAATATGTGACATATGTCCACCATTACCACATCAAACGTCTTGGAATTTGGAATTTTCAAAAAGTGATTGAGTCAGTAGCTCCTTTAATAGAAGGAAAAATAGGATAACAAAAAAGAGCATACTATAGCACAAATGCATTTAACTTTTTCCCTGAACGATCCTCCATCCGGGGTGACCCTGGTGGATTTTCACTGTGATCTCGGCCATGCTTCTGGAGAACTTCATGCAGAGAGCTGCTCCAGCCTCCAGGGCGCCTCTGCCTGTTCCAGGTAGAATCGTGAACACATTAATTACTCCCAGATCTATGAAAGGTTATTAAGGAAATGAGGGCTAATGGGAAGCATTAACAATTTTTTGAAGTAGAAACTGTGAAATGTAAAGGGATTATCCTCTAGGTTGTGAAACCAACTTGGTGTCACTCTCAGGAGACAGCACTGGATGGATGGGGTGTCCATGGGGGACATTTCTTTCTTCTTTCTAAATTCACCTCAACCCATTTCCCTCTTTGCATTTTAACTGTCGTCTTACTTCCAGACTAACCTCTTTCCCTCTTAGCATGTCCTCTATCCTTTTTGTCAGTAAAATGTCTAAAATGCAACTCTTTTTATATCAAATCCCTGCATAAAACCCTTAAGTGACACTCGTTGCCAACAGAAAAAATTCCAAACTTGCTGACTGACCCTGACTTTTGTGGATCCCAAAGTCAGGAAGATTCTTGTTACTGGAAGTGTAACTGTAACTGTGGTAGCAGTCAGCCTGGCTTCTCATTCTGAGGGTGTGAGAGTGAGCCTGGCCTCAGCAATAGGGCCAGTGTCCCCGCCTTAGAATTAGGACACGAAGATCAAGGGGGGCTTGAAACTGACTTGTAAGAAGTAGGGCCAGAGCAGCTTTCATAGATTCAAAGGAGGTGCCCACACCGATGGGGACTAAGGACCATTCTGGGTCCTGGCACCCATTTCCTTGCACATAATAATTGTGCACCAACTATTTGCTCATAGAATTGGCTGACCCACAGCAGCAGTACTTATGATGTTTTTTTTCTTTTTACTTTCTCAGATATCTAGGTCATAGGTCAAGTGGGATAGAGAAGGTGTCAACTCGAGAAGCCCAGGAGTCATGGAGAAGTACCCTGGCTTTTTGTGGGTACCAAGGGCAGCTGGGCAGCTTGCCTCACGTGCTGCTCGTTGGTGTCCCTTTAGGGCTCATTTTCTTGGATATGTTCTCACGGGACACATTTTATCCCTGTACTCAGCCCGTCTTGTTCAAAGGCCTATCACATAGTCATTACTGTTAAGGTATACTCTTGGCATGGAAATAGCTCAAAAGAGCAAAGGAAAATAACCCCTTTGCCTTCCTTTATTTAGAAATTCTTAGATACACCAAAAGGAAGTATTAGAAAGACCATCTCCACAGATTTTTGTATTAGTATATACTTATATCAGAAGTCATGGAAGACTCGTACCCACTGGCTCATTACTTGATGTTCTTAGGGACATTTGCTGTTTTACTGTAGAGATAATTATAATTCTAGCAAGATTAGCAAAGGAAACAGTATCAGTTGTACTTTGAGATTACTTATCATTTAACACGAGCTTTTTTTATATTGGTAAAATATGTGATACTTGTATAAAAGTTAAAGAATATACTAGTATTTAAGGAAATAATTAGGATGCCTGAGTAGGAAGTATCTCTCATAAAGAATGTGAAATCATATATTCTACTATTTCCAGGAATGTAGGGAAAGCATTCATTGTAGAATGTCAAAACCACATGGATGGTCAATGTTGACCAGAAGTTTGATAAAAATGAGTCCTTGGATTCACTATAAGCTGTCAGACACCTTTTAGAAAGCAATTTGGCAGTATCTTTCAAGAGTCACAATAATATCTGTGCCCTTTGACACAGTAATTTCACTTCTGGGACTCTATCAGAGGAAAGAATCCAAAATATGGAAAAAGTGATATGCATGAAAATAATCATTGTAGGATTATTTATAAAAATAATAAAAACCCTTGGAAATATCCATATGTATAACAGGAACAGAATTAAGTGAATTTTACCTGTTTGAACATAGGAATATGAAAAATCCTGGAGAAGTATGAATTAGAAGTATTGAGATGGTATGTATAAGTATATATTCTTTGGTTGCAATCGATGGACAGGAACTCTGGCTAATTTAATCAATAAAATAATGTATCAGAAGGACATGGGGTTGTTGGCAGAATCCAAGGAAAGCCTGAATAATCAAACCTTAGGAAGGGAGGAATTAGTGCATCTCTGAGTTCCGGGTAACAGAGCCTGGAGAATCCGGTCTCCAGGACGCCCCTCCAGGGAGAACCAGCTCCTCCTGGTTTCTGTTCAGGCTTCACTGTCCCCAGCCTCCAGGGAATGAGAGTTTCTTGGGCCTGTCTTGGGTCACATGCCCACTTTATGAACAGGAGAGGAGGGCACCCAGCTCAACAGCCTCATCCAAGAAAAATGCGAAAAGAGGGGTGGTTCTCCTTGGAGAACTAGGGGGGATACTATACACAAGGAAGAAGGGAAAATGGGTGCTGAACAGGCCAAAACAGTTGTGCAGTACATAGTGGGTTTTTTTTTCTCTTTATAATCCTAACTTTCTTATACTTTTAGAATCAATGAATTTTAAACAATAAAATGTATGCCTTAGAAAATCAATGTGGAGAGAGATAGAAGTATGTCCCATTTAATTACTGCAGAGGACAATACATGTTGCGAATACTAATGGTATAAAACAACAGAGCATGAAAACAAATTGTGTCTTTAAACTAATTGTGTCTTAATAAATGGATGTGCTTCGATGAGGATTAAATGAAGTAGCACGTGAGAAAGTGTTTTGCACAATGGCTAGCACACACCAACAAAAAGTGTGTATTAAACCCAAATAAAGGCAAAATGGTATAAAGAATTAAGTTGTACTAGCTCTTCAATGTTTATATTGTAGTCATAAAGCAACTGCTAAGTTATACACATATTAGCAGGTGATAATGGTTGTAAAATATGTGAATTATGGTTCAATTTAGATTTTCTTTGCAGTGCTATTAATTTGAGTAAGTAAAAGTGTCAATGCCTGAATGTGGTATCTGAGTGTGAATACAGAAAGCACAATTCTCAAAGTAGCTGATTGATTTACTCAGCTTTGGATTTATTAGAATGCTGTTGACCATGATATATATACTTTAACTTAATTTGAAACAGTAACAAGATGTATCTTAAAAGATAGGAATCTGTTAGTATATATAAATTCTAGTGAAAAACTCTGAGAAATTTAATATTTTTTCATATCACTTAGTCATGGGCTATCCACAGGATAGCGAGGTAGTCATTCTGCTTTTAGTACATGTCCACGTAGTTCAATTTATTGGCTTGACCAGAGTTTGTATATGAATGGTTCTGCTCTAGAGTCTTAACTACTCACCTAGCCTAAACAGGGGCTACTGACAGACAAGGCCAGAACTAGCAAGGGGGGATGCACTCATTCTTAAGTCATGCACCCACTGAGGTTTGTCTTCCTAAATTCCATGCCTCCCTTAAGTACCAGCTCTGGTGACAGAAAACCTGGCCTATATACAGATTTAGAATTTTTAATTTTTAAGAAAAAGGAATCTATTTTAACTGATCTCTCTCTCTCTCTCTCTCTCTCTCTCTCTCTCTCTCTCTCTCATCCATAAGTCCTAACTATATCTGGGGCTCTTGGTCAATTAAAATCTGGTGTACCAAAAGATTTATTTAAAACCACATGACTAGTTTTGTTAAAAGTATTTAACACTTATTGAGTGCTTACTCTAAGCCAGGAGTTGGGCTAAACATTTTACATTGTATCCTAAAAATAATCCTACAAGGTAACTGTTGCCATTGTGAAATTGAGGGAACTGAAGCACAGGATTTATATAACGTGATCTAGATCTCAAAGTGACCAAGATCCCAGAATCAATAGCAGACCGAGAACTTAAGTCTGACTCCAAAGCCCATGCTCTCAAATGTGGCCTTATGTCTCTACCACTACCATTCTGGCCTTTTATCCAGTTATTCTCAGTCTCCCACACCCTCCTGCTCACCCTCTATAGTCCCTGGGGTCTTGAATCCTCTCATATGATGTCACCTGATACAGGGATCCTCCCTTTCTTCCACCAGCTTATCTTCCGTTTGCTGACTTCCCTTCCAGCTCTTTCCACTGTGCACACTGAAAACTCTTTTCCATTGTAGAGGGAAAAAAAAAAATCTTCTCTACACCCTCTGTCTCCACGCAGTATGCTCTCTTTACCTCCAGGCCTTCGGGAAAATCTGGTTCTACCCTAAGAACATTTCCTTCCTTTTAGTCCCCTCGGGTAAACAATGGAGAAATCCTAGGTACCTCAACACCCTTAGGAAATGGTGTCTCATGATCTTAGTTCCAAACAACCTCTTTCACCCTCTCCCTTTTCCTTTGAAATTTACCTCATTCAGCTGTATCACCTTTAGCATGTTTTGTCATAGCTGTCTGCCTACATTCAGGTCATTTCCGTGATTTGACAGCCTGCCTAGGCTTCTCTTCTTCCCAAGTCCTGTTATTATCCTAGGAGATTTCAATGTTCCTGATGGACACACTTCGCTCATGCCAGCTCTTAGTTTCATGGCCTCCATTTTCATTAGCATTCTGCTCAGTTCCATTGAGAACCAATTCATGGCCTCACCCTTGACCTTATCAGCACCTCAAACTGTCGTACGTGAAATCTCAGTCCCAAGTATCACACTACCTCTTATCTACTTCCACCTTCCCAAAGTCCTCACTCCCCCTTAACCTCCTGATCGTCCTTATGAAGACCTCACCTCGCTTGCCCTCTTCACTGTTCTCACTCTCTCCTCAGCTCCTCTTGACTTTCGTTCTTGTTTTGCTTAAAGTGGGTCTCATGGTCGGCATCAAAATTACTCTCTTACCAGCATGTATAGTTCCTTGACATCTTTATCCCTATTCTCCACTGCTTTGATTTTGATTCCCCAGAAGTGGATGGTGAGGAATTGAGTGCCAGCAGTTTACTCAGGAGGTGATTCTGGGAAGTATGGGTAAAGCGTAAAGGCATGGGGAAGTGAGGCTGAGAAGAGAAGGAAGTCTCTGCAGGGTCGGTTAAGAAGAAGGTCGCTGCTGTTGGCAATGGGGCTCAATTCAACCGTGGGCCTCTGGGCAGCTGTGAGGAACATATCTCCAAGTAGCCCTCCCACCAGAGGCAAGCTACATTGGGTATTTATCCACCAACATCCGTGGGTCATGGGCTGAGCACTGTTCCCAGGGGAACTTCTTCCCTAGAACTTCTTGCCTCCCTTTTGACTGAGGGCCAAGCCTGCTTACACAGCTAGAGAAAGCTCCAAGGCACAGCATCTCAGCTGCTTGTGTTAAGAAATTGTCAGCATACACAAGAAAGGTGAGTGCCAAGAATATGTGGGAGGGGCACTGGCAGCATCTACCACATTCATCTACCAGGCAAACCTCTCAATACTGGATTGATCTTAAGAGCTGCCTTCTGATTACCTATTATACATTTGTGTTATTATGAATGTAGAATTTCTGATCTTATGAGAACCCATAAATGACATTCTGTGATCCTTTAACCTGATGCTTCTCTTTTATTTCCCTCACGACTTATGATTAGAATCAGACAGATTGAGTTTACATTCTGTCTCTACCGCTTTGTACATTTGGGCACATATCAAACCTCTCCAAGCCACACTTTTCTCTTTTGTAAAATCAGGAGATTAATGCCAACTTGATTTTTTGTTAAAAATTATTTGATGAAATAATAAGCACATGCATATATACAAGGTCTGTCCAGAAAAAGTCCAGTCATTGTTAATACAATGAAAATGCTTTGCATGACATCGATGTAACCTGGCAGCCAAGGAGAGTGGACTGGAATGCGTATGTGTGAACAATGACGACTTCACTGTACTAGTCAGTGGGGGCGGGAGAAACCATTGAGTGAGCCTGTGTACTGTGTGGCCGTCACATTCAAAATGACTGGGTGAGTAGAGCAACAAATCTGCATCAAATTTTGCATTAAGTTTGAACATTCCTCCACGGAAACTATTCAGATGATTCAGAAAGCCACAACTATGGGCAACTGGTGATTGGCAGCCTCATCATGATAATACAGCCACTTGTGCAGAGTTTTTTGGTGAAACATCAAATCACCCAGGTGACTCAGTACCCCCTGCAGCCCACATTTGGCTCCCTGGGACTTTTGGCTTTTCCCGAAACTAAAATCACCTTTGAAAGGGAAGAGATGTCAGATCCTTGATGAGATTCAGGAAAAGATTACAGAGCAGCTGATGGTGATTGGGAGAGCTGTGTGAGGTCCCAAGGTGCCTACTTTGAAGGGACTGAGGTGTCATTGTCCTATGTACTATCTTTTTTTATACCTTATATCTTCTTCAATAAATGTTTCTGTTTTTCATATTACATGGCTAGATACCTTCTGAACAGACCTTGTATATAATAAAATATACACATATAATTATGACATATTTTATATGTTAGACATCTATATATAGATGCATTATCTAGCACACTAACACATAACAGGAACTCATTGGCCGCTTATCTGTTTAGTTATCTTTTCTTATATAATTCCAGCACTTAGCAAGTGGCCTTGCCTCATAGAGCTTGCAGAAAAAATAGACCATCAGTTCTTAACTCCACAATTTTTCAATGCCATCCAAACAGAAAATACCTACCCCATGTTTATACACTCCTTGAGTCCCAGAGGGAGGAATGCTTTTCTTCCTGTTGAAGCCTAAACTTTATCTCAGACCATTACTACTACTCCAGAACTTTACATCATTTGTTACCAACATCCCCCTCCCAAATTCTCAGTCTTTCCACATTCATTATTTTTTTCAGAAAACTTTCTTTAAATGATGATAATCACTTGTCTTATATATATGTTTCATTTTTTTACTTCAGCTCAATCAGAAAATATATAACACTGCTTATTAGTTGAACAACAAGAGATGTTCTTACATGACATAGCTGCCAAGATGGCTATCAGTGTTGCAAGAAGTTGTTGCTTTCAACGTGATTGCATAGACTTGGAGGGGGAAAGCACGTTAAAATATTTATAATTCCTCGGCATAATAGGTTTCTGGGAAATTGGAGGAATGCTATGAGAAGATGAAGAGGATGTGGTGTAAGTAATAGGTAATAAGTAGGAGAAGATAAAGAAGATGAGGTATCGGTAATAGGTAATCAGTAGGAGTTAGGGCAGGTGGTAGGATTGGAGTCTTTCTAAATCATGGGGGGAAAGGATCCATAACTGCACTCGAAAAGAAGTTTTAACATATGGGGCATTTCTGTATTTCCACCATTTATGCAAAATAAAATATCATTGGCATACCAAAAAATATTTCTTATAAAGTGTTTAGACTTTGGGATTGTGAAGACAAAATCAGGTGACAGACTGCACATAAAACTTGTCGTGGAAGTTTCATTTTATAGTAAGTAAACATACTGAAGAAAATCTGTTCTGTTATAGATGCCAATTTATCATTAATATTGTTCTTTTATTCTGCAAGTACTTATTGAGTGCCTACTCTGTGGATTTTCTCATTAGCGCTCTGCTGTGCTATACATACATTGTAAAAAGGCAAGAGCAGTAAGAGGAAGTTAATCTTAGACTACACCATGTAAGGAATGATTAACTGGTGAGTTTGAACCTGTTCTTTTTATATCCTAGATGCTGGAGACAAGGGGATATCACCGTTTCTCCTTTATTGGGAATTAATGAAGTATTTTCTGATAAGTTGGGCTTCAGTTTTGACCAGACCTATAATTGCTGTAACTTCGTCGGTGATAGGCTTTCCAGTTTTAAAGGAAGGGAAAAGTGTTCTTTATGGTTTTTAAAAGAAAATGTGTGTTTTTTTAAAAAAGGAAATGATTAATATAGAAGGGAAATGTTTCAAGTGACTTTCATGGTGGAGTATATACATTCCAAATTCAAAGAAAGCTGCGGAGAAATCTGAAATTTTATTCAATAATTCTATTTTTGTAGTAATATTTTTGGTATTATTTTGAAATCATTTGCATATATTGTAAGATAACATACATACCCATGTTAATTGTTCTTGGGAACCATGTTTTCAGTCCAAAATCAATCAGAAAATCCTGTAGCGTTAAATTTTAACTGGAATTCATGATTATTTTTTTTCCAAAAATGTACTTCTGTCTACAGAGAAGGGGAAGAGCGAGCGCCCCTAATGTCTAGATTGTGATCTCTTCATACCATTTTTCACTAAAAGGAATCAGGTTTTTCACTAAAAGGTATGAGAGCTTTTTGAAAGAATGAGTCATTCCAGAAATGAGGCTAGAGATATACAAGGTGTGCATGGGACATCTTGTGTTACCAGTAAGCAAGGGGACATCAAAAATCCTAATGATGACTTGTTAAATAGACACAAAAGAATTTGAAGGGACATGGCTAAAGCTAAAGATGCAACAATTAGATTATCAAGAATAATTATGATTATAAGTATTTGAAACACACCGAATACATAAAAATCCATACACTTAAGACAAACAGAAAGAAAACCCACACAGGCTGGTGTGGCTCAGTGGGCTGAGCATCAGCCTGTGAACCAAACGGTCACCTGTTTGATTCCTGGTCAGGGCACATGCCTGCGTTGCTGGCCAGGTCCCCATTTGGGGGCGTGTGAGAGGCATCCGGTCCATGTTTCTTTCCCTCTCTTTCTCTCCTTCTCCCTCCCTACCCCTCTCTCTAAAAATAAATTTTAAAAATCCTTAAAAAAAAAAGAAAATCCTTATTGTTTTCAAAATTATTATTCTAAAAATTAGCAATTAAAGAGGAAGACCTAAGCATTTGTCCTGCCTTCCCTTTAGTAATCATATTTCTGTGTATCTAAACACTAGCTGAGACATTCACAGAAGAATTGTGGCTGATAACCATCTATGGAGGGTAGAATTAGACCACCATGTTGCAAACCCTCATGAAACAATTGATTCTTGCAAAGTCATCAGTGAATTAAATCCTTAGATGAAACATGGATAGAGGATTTTCCACTGGCTGGACCCGTTTGTCACCACCTGAATTCACCGATCAATCGTAGCTTCACCATGAAGCAACCTAACATTGGGTGCCTCTTGACATGCTATACATAATAAGTAGCCCAACTTAAGAAATGTTCTCACCCCCCCAAAAAAATGTTGAGCTGGGGTCTCATCAAGCATTTAAAGGTAAATGCTAGTTCACAGGCAAATGAAGATAGAGGAATACGCTAAATGATTCTTGAGAAATTAAACAGATAAACCTGGAATGTGGGACATTTACAAGGAAATTTATCTGATTCCTTCAGTATTTCAAATTTATACAATAAAATCAAGGTTGGGATTGAAGAAGAGTGCAACTCTAGACTACAAAAACTTAAGAAATGTGCTAACCAAGGGTTATGCGTTAACCTTGTTTACATCCTGACTCTAGGAAACTAATTAATGCAAAACAATCTTTTGAGAGTCTGGCAAATTTGAATATGGTGTTTTAAAGGACTCCAGGGGATTGTTAATTTTTTAACTACAATAATGACACTGTGGCTATATAAAAATATATTTTTAGAGATACATCTAAGGAAAGAGGGGTGAAATTGTGTCTGGGAGTTGCTTTAAAATACTTCTGCAAGAACAACCACAACATAGAGAATATATATATCCAACTGTGACAAAATCTTGTTAATTGTTGACCTGGATATATGGGGATTTATTTTATCATTGCCTTTATTTCATGTATGTTTGAAATGTTCTTATATGAATCTTCAAAAAAAGAAAGTAATCAGAAATACAACTCCACCTTTCTATTTTAAGGATAGTTTCAAATATTTAAATTTTTCAATAGAAAAGGCTGTTCTAATAAAGCCTTGGAAGAATCGCTCCAGAACATTTTCACTTGCTCCGCTTCACAGTCGGGGGCCTGGCCCAGCCTCAGCACTTCCCACGCTGCAGTGGTCATTGAGGTCAAAGACGTTCTAGTGCCAAACGAAGCTCACAGAGCCTCCTCCGCGTGCAGGTGGATGGATAAGACCCTTTGTGTTTTCCCCCTTTTTTACCGAATCTATTGGAGTGGCGTTAGTTGATACGATTATATAGGATTCAGGTGTGCAGTTCTGTAATATATCTACACATTTTATTGGGTTCATCACCCCAAGTCAATTCTCCTTCCGTCACCATTTACCCCTCCATACCTTCTTCTACCTCCCCCTGCCGCCCTTTTCCTCTCGTAATTGCCGTCATTGCTTTTAGTTGTAGAAAAACTTGACAATGTTGGCTGGGCACCACGATGAGGATTCAGTTCGTGTGAGGATTGTCCTAGGGACTTAAGTGACTAAGCAAACAAAGCATTTATCCTCTTTTCCCTCAATTTTCCCATCCATCTAGTGGATGTAATACTGTTTTTCTTTTATTGTTCAAGGGCCAACTAGGGTATCTTGAATACTTTCTTGGCCACCAACCCAAAGAGTTGTTTTCCCTTTGCGTATCCTTAAATGTTTTACCCCGCAGTTAGGCACTTTAGGGCGGTATTTTTTTCAACTTGCTGGCTGTGACCCATTTGTTGGTCATGAAATCGAATTAGTGAGTTGTAGCCAACAATTGTAGACGTGAAATAGACTAGAAATTTGTGTTTTGCATATAGTTAGAGTAGTACTGTCTGAAATTTGTTCCAATTGCACGTGTATGTATTTCCTGGGTACAATATAAGATGTATTTCTTGCTGTGGGTTACAGTCAAAACAGTTTGAAAGCCACTGTTTTAGGGAGTACGAAAACTACAAAGAAGAATGTGCTGCAGATGAATGATTAGCAGTTTTCTTGAGTATTTGTATTGGAGCTACTGCTTTACAGTTTATTTTTAACACCACCATCAGACACTGCTTGGTACATGTATGTTCATGAGTGAATGTGTGTGTGTTTCATCAGAACAGTCGTAATTTGACTGAGCCATAATGTAGTTTAATATTCAGTAGGGATTTTATCAAATAACATGACTGCACATTTAAATTACTATTGTGCTGCCAGATGAAGTAATAACGTGGGCTTCTGAGGATCTTGGCACAAAACAGATTCCAGGTGATGGGCATTTAGTTCCTCTGGTTTGAATTTCGAGAGAATTCTTAGGCCTTCAGCAGCGTATCATGGAGTATATAGACTTTTGTTTACGGTCTGTCTCACTTGGGCACACAGGAAGCAGATCTGAATGTATTCGGTGTGAATCTCAGCTTACAAATTAATTTGAAAAATGCCTGTCCGTTTCTTATGTTTCTATATATAATAAAGCATTTTAATCCTGACCATCTCTGTTTTTATTGAAAGTTTATTCACCTGTGGTTTTTCTATTACTCTTTAAAACTCTCTTAAAATACCAGTGTTTTAAGAAAAATTCTGACCATGGCAAAAGTGAATTAGTAATAGAAATTAAATTTGCATATTTCGAGTTAATTCCAAGCTAAATAAGCTTTCATTCACCTGGTGTTACCTCAGTTTTGGTGGAGTGTCTGACTAAATTTTAGCTGGACAAGAGTATTTGAAAATGTATTTCTACGTTTGGGAAAAATTCCTAAATATGCCCTTGTATTGGTGTTGCGGTCATTTCACCAAATTCAGAATTCTCGACCAAAGGGAACAAAATTAATTTGTATTTGAATACCTCTCTTCCTAGTAAATTTTTTTCAGTCGTTAAGTACACAGAGCCTAGGAATCAGACAGCCTGGGTTCCCAAATCCACTTAGTGACAGACTTCAATTTCCTTAGCCTCCCTGAGCCTCAATTTTCTTATCTGTAAATGGAGATCATAATAATGCTGACCTTATAGTGCTGATAAACTGAGAGAGTGTATGCAAAGAATGAAGCACAGTCCCTAGCATATTGTAAGTGTTCGGTAAATGCTCTCTCTGTTTATTTTGGAAGAGATTCTGTTCTTATCAAGACATATCAGAAGTATAAAAGGTTAAAATTCTTGTGGAATGTTTATTTGTTATACGTATGAATAAACAGTGAGCTCCTTGTGGATGGTAATTTCTGCTGTCTCTTTCCATTGGAGCTCCCTACAGTTCTCCCTGTAAAAATTCGCACAGAAGGTGCTTGTAACAGGGTGTTGATCATTTACCTGCAACCGATGAAAAGGTGAATATTTTCACAAAAGGATTATTTCTTTTTTTCCTTCCACCCCAAGTTTACCATGGGGTTTGGTGTTATGAACAACACCTTTAGAACTAATTGATACACATTGTTTTGAAAAATCAGTAAATGCTTTCTTACAATGGGTTACCTTTGAGACGTGAACATTCCTGTTCTGGCCAGGGAAAATTCACAATCTCAGCTGTTCGTAATGTGTTTTTGGAGCTGGCATTGTTTGCAAAAGGAAAATATTCTAGCTTGGCATTTGTATGAGTTTTCATTATGATGTACTTATTTCTAGGGGGCAGAACTGCTTTGGGGCAGGGAAAATTAAGAATGAACATATCAGCCTTTTGAAGAACTGTTTAAAAATGAAAGCTAAGCTAATGCTGAAAATAATACTTAAAATTCAGTGGTCTCCCTCCAGAGTAATTTTTGAACTTAGGGCATTCAGCATTTATTTTCTAGCTGCCACTGGATGGTCACCTCTTGCTTGAACAGCCAAGGTTAAATAAGAGGCTAAGAAAAGTATTTAGCCAGTCCACACAGACTGCTACACTTTGGATGTTTGGACCATTTAGAATTCACCAGCTCTTTCTACAGTTTTCTCCTCTGCTACACACACTCAATCTTCCACACTTTAACCTTTATTTGAAACATTGACCGATCCGATCCGATGTGCCTCTGTTTCGCCTTAACTCCCTTAGCCTGGGCTGCCCTGTGACAATGGCATGCTCTCGGAATGATGACTGCTCTGCATATGTTCTGTGGGCTGTCAGGCTGGGTCCAATTTCTTCAATCTGACATTTTTAGTGTCCCTACTGCTTAAGTCTTCAATGTTGAACTTTTACTGTTGCTACTATTGCTTTTATTTTTTATTTTTTTGAGTTTGCTGCGTCTCAAACCTTCTTCAGTAAAGCATTTGACATTTTTATAGTTATTATCTTAGTGTGCATCAAAAAACGTTGCATGATTTAACAAGCTTCAGATGACCCAAAATGCAGCCCTATGCTTTTATTCCCTTTCACTGTACGAGACACTGAGGAAAGTTATTCACCTGCTGAATGATTTCAAAGGTACAACGATTTTACGAGATGTCATCCACTAGGTTTTCTGTTTGCATATTCTAGTCTGCCATAGGCTCACACTTACACTGAGTAAGTGGTTGAAAATGGACATGCCCCAAATCTCTACTGCGTGTTATACTCTTAGTGAACTGGGCAGAAACTTTGATTATGGATGTTTCAGTAGTAAAAATGTAGATAGTTGGGGCATGACAAAGGTAACATCATGTCCATTTTTGCTAGAGAATCTTTTTAAGAATCATGCAGTTGCATGTGACTTAGTTGCAGTTTGAAAAAATGCTCGTATTCTAAGTTGTGGGCAACCTTTTCAAGCATAGTCTACAAGATAAATTTTTACCTTCTATTTGAAAGACAGCATAATATTCAAAAAAAGTCAAATAGAAAAGCCACAAATAATGACCAGCTCATATGGTAGATCGACTTTTTCTAGCTTGAATTGACCCAGGGCTGCCTGCCCTCTTTGTTATTTCGAGCGACTTTCTGTGAGGCAGCTAGACTTTGCTCCCTTTTTCGACATGTTTTTATATCCCAGTTCCATAAACTCACACTGTGCCATTGAAAGAGCAGACTTAATTCACGAATTTGCCTCCCCCCATGATACCCAGGCACCAATGTGTGGAAGGGAGTAGAAGAACAGAAAAAGATTAGATCGTTACTGGAAAGGGACAGGCCACTCTTAAAGTGTTGCTGGGAGTGACTGACTAACCCAGATAAATGAGTTTTTGACAACAAATATTTAAAAAAAAAGGGGGGGCCTACATAGGAGAGGCCTGGCGAAGTGTAACAGCGGAAAGAGCCTGATCTTTAGCATCAGATACACCTACTTTCACATAACGACTGCTCTATGTAATAATTATAAGATTGGGCAAGATAAATGAACTACTCCTGGTTTCAGTTTTTTTAGCTACTAACCGTGATAATAATATCCATTTGATAGGATTTTTCGTTAGGATTATTAGTAAGGCCCTAATAGTGCTAAATTTTTATGATTCTCTGATAAAGCCAATTTTTTACATTGGACCAATTCCATTATATGCTGCCTTCTCCCATAGTAAATATGATCGGCTGAAAGAGGAAAGAACTGCTTTAGCCAAGTTTCATCTAAGGATGGCAACAATAGTTCTTTACTATAAGGTAAAATGGTGTATGGTAACCACAGCAGGAAATAATTTGTTACGTGCATTTGCTAAGTGTTCAGACAGCATTAGTACTCAGGTATTATTCCTAAAGACTCCCAAGAATAGTGCTTTTCCTAATATATTGATATAAATGTGAAAGTGGAGACTCAGATGCTTCATAAAGACCTGCTTGCTTGCAGCACACGTGTCTATGGCAGGGGAGGCCAGCCATCCCAGAGGCCAGCGCCCGGCACAGTGCAGGGACTCCTAGGCAGAGGCAATAAACATCCAGGAGATGGACATCACAGTAAGCAAGTGATTGTCCTTTACAGTGACAGGCACACCCATAGCCTGCAAAGAGACCGTGGTTAGCAAACAGTGTTTTCTGAATAAAAAGCCAACGCATACATGAGCACACACACACACAGAGACATGAGGACACGCACACCCCTCTTTGTGTACATGCACAATATCACACCTGTATACACACAAGAGGAAGAAGGCAGGTATAAATGATAAATATCTGCTCCTAGAAAGGATCCAAAGAGGCCTTCAGTAAAGTAATCCCAATAAAAGGAAAAACAAAAACTATAAAATCAAAGAGAAAAATAATATACTAAAAGCAGATTTTTAAGGCACATGAGCTAAGATTTTACTTAGTTGGACGCCACTTTTCCTGAAACCTCAACAATATGGAATGTAACTAAGAAGCAGACAATAAGCCACGAAAGGCTTGCAAGGAACTCATACAGATGTCCCATGGTTATCAGAAAACCCAATTCTATTTTCCAAGTCCTACTTTGCCTAACGAGTTCTTCTTTTGAAATTTTCTTGCCTTCAGAAATCAGACAAATTCACCTACAAAAGTATACTGTGACATAATGACCTCAGCCAAAAGTGAAAAGCCTGATAAAGATGGAAGAAGTCAGGAACTTTATAAAAAGCAAAATAAAACAAAAAGGAAGAACCCAGTAGCCAGTCGTGAATGGCAGGCGTGGGGCGTCCTTTGGGGGCTGTGCCATTTCCTAGTGCAAGGCAATGGCTGCAGTTCACCGTGGTGGCTCTGAATCACCTCCTTGTAGGTTGAATTTTGGTAAATATTCCTTAAGAAAGCACACAGTGTATAGGACCACTTTACAGAGTCTTCATCCCAATTTGTGAAAGGAAGAGAAGTTGGCATGTCAAATATCGAAAAATGTTCTTATATGCAAAAACATTCCACTAGGATCTGTGAGGATTTATAAAGCATTTGTGGGTGAAGGAGGTAAAGTGTACTGTGGAGCACATTAGAACCTTGAAATCTTGATTGTCTCACCGGCCGTCTTGGCCTCTGCACTTCCCGCGGGCTAGCCTGGCAATCGACTGTCCATGGGGATGAACCGTGCTAGCCTTAGTCTCATAGAAGAGGCAGCATGGGAAGCAATACACTTATTTTGGCAGCAGCACTAAACATTAGTAGTAGCAGCAGCAGCAATTAGTATTTAATGTCACGTTCTCCCCACTGTGTCTTTCAAGCCACAAGGGTACCATTTTGTGCACCAGTGTGGCAAATCAAATGGTACTCTACTTGGTGGAAAGAGTAACTGCATCCCTCTTGGAGTCCAACTTTATTACTTCAGAGTAAGAAAAACTTGCAGGAGATACAGGCCACTAAGTGCCCCCAGAGCATAAGATATGGTTAAAAGTACCAACATTTCCCCATTATTCTATAGGACAAAATGGATATCGCCATCAAGAAGAGGTGGTCCAAGGGTACTTGGTGTTTGTTCTCTGCTGAAGGATAACAAAGGATAAAAATACACTGCTTATAAGTTTCAGGAAAATGAGGGATATTAGAGGACATTTTTCTCTGATTCCAGTTATTAATTTAGTTGGGATTTATGCCCAGTCTCCTTACACATGTTTTAAGTAGTTTTAAGTAATAAAAAGGATATTAAGTAATAAAAATACTTCAAAATGATCAAAGAAAGAAAGTTCTGCCCCTTTGAATATATGTTGAATGTACCCAGTTCACTTAAAATGTTAGACACACCAAATAAATCCATAATGCCAAATAAAAAACATGTTCTCAATCACAAATCTAGCCATGGTTCCCCATTCTAACTACACAGTATATTCTACAAGTTCTCTCAGAGCTGTCCCAAATCAACTAGGTTTATTAATTTAAATAAATACCCAGAGTAAGATGGTTAATGACTCTATGCATAGTATGTTCTTAAGCAAAATTTGATGCTTTCAGGCTTTTAAAGGAATCGAGAGGGTTACTTTTATGGATATATTAAAATTCTGGGCTCTCTATTTCAAATCTATCAGCAACTGCAGATCATTTATTCATTTACACATGAGTTATATAAAGTTTCACAAACATTTAAGGAAGTGACTACTAAGATTCTAGGTAAAGTAGTACAAGGATCTGTTCCTTGACACTGAGTTAATATATTCTAGATAATTTTGTATTCTGTCTAATCACATAAAAGTGCAGACATTTTTGAAGTCTGATCGACTTACACTTAAATCAACGTGACATTACTTAGGTGAGATTAGACCCTACGTAGGATTACCAAAAAATTCCAGTCTAAACACAGCAGTCCTATGGCTAGGCATGGTTGTAGAAAGCCACGTTTCATGTAGACCATAATGCTTTGATATCCCTGCAAGTCTTTTCCTGTCTTTCTGCCGTTTCATGGCTAAAGCATTAAAGTTGAACACAGGTCTCAAACGTGGTTGGAAAATGAAGCAAACTTTATCCATATCACTTCCACCTGTCCCCATGACAACTTTACGTCCACCATGTAGTTTAAAAAATACAAACTTAATTATCAAAACACATATATCAGGAATTCAACACATGCTGGCTTATGAGTTTCTACTAATAAATTATATATTTTTTTACTTAAAAGAAATTATTGTATTTTGGTATCACCATTCCAGAATGACCTTCATTTACAGTTTTTGCTAAACTTTCTGGAAATCATTAAAATTAATTTAAATTCATAATAACTAAGTGTTTGCATGCAAAACATTTACCAACCTCACAAATTAATTTAAATTTACATTGGTGGTTAATGAGGAGTCAGACCTGAAATGACCTGAACAATCACGGTATTATCATTTGCTATTTAGCAGTTTGATTTTTATTATAAAAGGCCAGTTGGAAAATGTGCTTCTGTGTTTTATGCCTTATTCTAGATGGTAGCCAGTTAACATCCTGCAAAACAGTAGATATCCAGCCTCAAGTAACAGTATCCTCATCGTGTTAAGAGATACTGTACATTAGCTCTGAATTTTTTATTTTATTTTTTTGCCATCAACTATTTCCATATATTAAGCAAGATTAGACTATTTCCTGTGGTTTTCAGGTGGTTTCCAAGATTTGTCATGTAGATTTATAACACCCAATGTAACTATTTCAGTAACATAGTAAAAAGTGTACCAGGATACCATTTCACTCCGCCTCAGAGTTCATGTGGGGCCCTTTTGGGATTGATTCAATGTCTCAGTTCCATGGAACTGTAAGCAAACTGTATTGAATGATTCAGCTGATAAGCTCTTCCCTTAATGTACTCTGTAAGTTAGCATTAAAATGTAGAATTGGGTCTTTTCCTTAACTTTTTAACCATTTAATCTCCTAACATGGAATCAAACAATAAAATGTATCAGAAGAGTATTATGATGGTGAGAACATTGAAAGATAACATTCATGGCTTGATTCGTCCACTTGCAATGGTGACTGAGTATTTAATGACTCCACTTTGTAACTGTTACTGTAAAATAATACACTAGATTGCCAGTTAGGACTGTTCCTGTTCCTGATGTTTTGATTCTAAAATAAATGCTGTATTTAAAATTTCCAACTCTTTTAGAAATGCTTTAAACTAAAAAATATAGGACAAAAATCAACATGATGTTTTTATAATGCATTTTTGTAAAATTAACTTTTTTAGTGTTCTTCTGCTTTAGGTTGCCAGTTCTACTCAAAAGACCACTGATAGGTCACTAGCCACTAGTAAGGCATCAAACATAGAACTTTGTTTCACTTTTTAAAAATTTATCCCATCCAAGAATAGAAGTAGACATATGCATTCACATAATCCCCCTTACATCCTCCAGAGGGTTTTCATCAGATAAATTTTCCCCAAAGGGCCTCTTAGCTACCAATAGCTTCTCCATGGGACATATATATTTCTGACTGTGGTCATTTGTTAAGGAGAATTTTAGCAGATGTTGTTAATCAAATACATTTAAGAGGACTATTCTCCCATGGTATAGCACTCTTATAATAACAGGTTGTCTGGGGCTCCCTTTATGAAACCATTTGATGACAATAATCTTTATTCTTGTAAGACTGGTTAACAAGTTTTCCTCTTCTGATGCGATAAGCACTAGCTGCTGATTTCTTTGGATACTATCTCATTGGCATCAATTCTTTTTCATCACTGGTGCAGTCCATCAAGCTGCCGTCTTGTGAATACCTTTTGTTGTTTCACGACTATCGATGACTGAAAATTCAGGGAGCCACATTGCAATCACTGGTTGATATGATGACCATGTAAAGATACATTTGAATTGCTTAGTTCCACATTTGAATACTTGAATGAATTTCCGGCCCAGAGATTGGTCAGTAAGCACAGATGGAACAAACATTATTTAACATCCTCCCCATATAGTTTCCTCGAGATCAGGTCTTATGTGTACTCAGTTCATACACTGAAGAATTAGCATAGCCATTTATTCAACAAACATTAATTAAGAGCTTATTTTGTGACAGATCTGTAGTAAGAATAAAAATGAATGACATTAACTACAATTTATTGACTGCCACTATGTGCCAGCTTCTAGGCCCTTTTTGATATCCTAAGAATGACAGTTTAAGAACTTAAATCTCTCTTTCTCTAGTGAGATTCACATTCTAAGTGAGGACATGTGCACAAAAGCAAGTGTTTGTGGCATCTGCTACAAGAGATATGAGCAAGGGGGGTTTGGTATATCACTTAAATAGAGAATTGGATGTCAGAATGTTGGTCTGCAATAGTTTGAGCCCTTGCTCAATACTGGCTTACTAGCCCTGTGACTTTGGACAAGTTTCCCAGTGTCTCTCTCTGGTTGGTGTCTTCATCTGTAAAGCAGGCAATCATCAGGGCCAAGAGGTATGATTGAGAAGATTATTGTCATCAGATGGTTTTAAAGGGGACCCCATTGCACAACCCCATGCAGCTGTATAAAGCACCCTTCAGTAGACAATTATGGGCACCTCATAATCTAGTGATGAGGATTAACAGAAAATATTTTATAAGCATGTAGATAATGTCTGGCACATTGCAGATTCTGAGTAATGTTTATTACTGCCATAAAATAATGAGCTAAGGTAACCAAAGAGATTGATTCTTCATCAGAGAGGAGCATTCGTGGAGATTTTGGGGGAAAGATAAGAAAGACATTGAACACAATTCATGTCCTTCCATTATCAGATCCCCTACTGTGGGAGCTAATTTTCCTGGGAAATTAAGGCTGGGTTGCTAGCAGAGTCCTAGTCCTACGTTGCCAGAACTCAAAAACTGTAAGATGAACGAAATGGTGTTAAGGTGCTTTGGCACCATTAGCTCGGTGCTGGCCCTCAAAGCCCAGAATAGTTATTGTCATCATAAGGAAGCATGCAGATTCACCGTTAGATTCACTATTATATTTCTAAATCTCACCTTGGGAAAATGGCTTATCAGTTCAGTGCTCGAGGATCAAAGAGAAGAAACATTATTTGTCTGCGAAGGTGAAACCATTTCCAAAGAAGTAAGAACAACAGGAAGAAAACCAGACTAAAGATGGCGGTTTGATGTGGAATGTGTGGAGTTAGAGATATTAGCGGGTGAAATAGCCAGGTGGAAAGGTTTATTGAGCAGTTAAAATATGGGTCCGGGACTCTGGAGAGGATTCATATGCGGAGACAATGATTTAAAAGCTACACACATCCTCGAAGATAAAATTGGTGGGGGGTAGATCTTACTAAGTAGATAAATTGAAAGGAAATGCCTATAAATTTTGAAGGTGTGGATAGAGCACTGGTTTTTCTTTAGATTAGTAGGCAAGGGAGAGAGGAGCCTTAAGAACAAAAGTGGTATTATATATTAATAGTATCAAATGCTGCAGAGATGTAAGAAGATGAGGATAGGAGGAAAAGTTTGGTAATTAGTAAGATATACCTGCCCATCTAGAGGGCAAAGTGACAAGCACTGTCAGTAAAGCTTTGAGAACAGAAGACAATTCTAGAATGAGCAGGAGACGAGAAAGTGGAGACAGCAGACATAAGGACCTCCAAAAATTTTTGACAGAGTAAAGAAGAAAGTAGACCTCTGGAGCGGAGTTAGAGGTCACTTTTTAGGTTAGAATAATGAATACATTTATAGGCAGAGGTAAGTGGAGAGCAGACTGAAAATGTAAAAGAAAACAGGAATCAATCACTAGTGTGTAATAACACAACCAAGAATGATTGTCGTCTGTTGTGAAGCCAACTGGACTTTGGAAGTTTGAGGGAAATGTTGGTTGGTCTGGTAGGTTCCTGAAGCAGCGTGTGCCTCTTCTAGCTTCTTGCATGGTGGGCCTCAACCACATTTCTCACCTTTTTAATGACTTCTCAGCTAGAGACTCAAACTCAGTAGTTTTTCGTTCTTTGAGGACAAAAGTAATCATTCATCAGTATTAATTTTCGCTTTTAGAGTAAATGAAGGCTATAGCATACAATCCTTGCCTTTAATTTTTATTGGTATAAGGGCATCTTGATATTTCCTTTCTATTACCCATGCCAAATGTTCTGGCCGACATCATAGAAAATAATGCTGAACTCACACATCTACAAAAAGCATGCTAGAAAATGAATGCCCCTACTTAAATTCTGGTTTAAAAGCTGATGTGAGATTAAAATAGGTGAGGACTGTGACTGTGATTTTGGTGTTGAACAGTAAGACCAGGAGAGAGTCAAAAGTTTAATAATCCTGCAGCGAACAAGGAAGGAAAAGCTACACCTTGACGGGTAACATCTCTTTAGAGTGCGGCTTGTGTAGCTTTCTATTTTATAAGTGATCAAAAGTTAAAGTTGTGGATTACACAATCTTTTGTTTGCCCTTGTTGATGGATTAGTTCCTGCTTTCCTGAGTTTTAGTGGAAACAATTATATCATATAAGAAACTATCTCACTTGTTTCTGGCATCATATATGGAAAAATACAGCACTTATTTGAATTGTCTGCTAGAAACTGGCCTTTAAAGGAGAATATAAGAGAAAGACATTTTGCAAGTGTATACTTTAAGGCTGAAGTGAAAGGAGAGGGAAGTACGTTAGGGGCTCACCGAATTCACTTTTCAATTTGTGAAGACTATTTACTAATTGATGAAGGAAGTTGCAGTTACCTCGGAAATGTAGTAGATGATTTTTTAGTTCATTTAGATTTGAATTATAAAACTCAACACAATTACAGATTGCAGGATGATGATATCTGACTTTGGCTATATTGTCAAAGCAGAATTTCCTTCCTTATTTGATCTAAGAAACCTAACTTTTTCCGGTGCAATTGGAATGAATACATCAGGCAAAAAGTGAATCTTCTTCTAATCTAGCATTAAGATGGAGAGAGCATTTAAACAGGAAATTTAAAAAATAAGAATAAAAAATCAGGATAAAAAGCTGCGAACTTCCACTCCACTTTGATTTTGAATACCTGACCTGGCCTCGTCCAGCCTGTGAGGGTGGACATCACTATGTTTTGTTCTACCCAGTAGATACGTCCTTGAAAGGTTACATTTGAAACCAATTTTCAGATTGAAAATTATTTAAATCCATTCAAATGGCTTGGGTTAAAAGAATTCTTTTGTGAATCCTCTGGCACAATGGAGGAGGCCTTCAAAGTGGTCAGTCCGCATCTCACGCATATGCACTCTATCATTTTTTAAGTTCTGATTTGTTTTGTTGTTGCAGTAGTTTATTCATTAGAGTAGATCTTAAACTGGGTATCCACTCTACTTCACTGCAAAACAATGGTATCTCAAAAAATCAATGGCCTATTTTAATATTTTTGCTAACCAGGGTTGCTAATTTATCTGATAAACTGGGGCAAAAACCATTTCCCCTTTTGCCCCAACCAGTGCCTCTCACCACTCCGTGAACTCAGACCCTAGGGAACCCTGGGTAAATACTGTGGGACCTACCCTAACCAGCCCTCTGCGGCTCTTGCATGAGAGCACCGCCCCTCCTTGCTTTTCCTCCCCCAGCCAGAGCAGACCGGAGCCCCGGCAGCCACACTAGCACCGTTTGGACAAACGCATAGTGTCCCACGTACCATCTGTCCTCCCCCCAGCCTGCCCCAGCTCTGACTGTCCTCTGTTGCCTGACATTCCTCCGGAATCATCTTCACACGGCTACTTGTGGGAGCTGTGGTCCTCACCCTCTTCTTTGGGGTTGTTAAATATTTTCAATATTACCACCAGTGATAACCGTGTTGAATGTTCAGTTTTGTGGTACATTTTAAAACAAAATCATAGGTGTGCATGATTTGAATAGCTGCATGCAAATAGTAAGTACACTACTCTTCATTTTAATATTGTTATTTCTGAAATAATATACTCACTATATTGGGAATCATCATGGCAAACTTTAGTTCCTTCACTGAGAATTAAACTTATATACTGAGTTCTTATAATGTCTCAAAGGCCTGCTAGCTATGGGGAGTACAGAAGGGAAAATACAGTACCTACCTCTCTGAGAGCTCATAGTTGAGAGTAAGAAATGTGTATACTAAATGTGAGAGGTTTATACCACAGAATATTATGCAAATCAATTAAACCAAGTAACAAATTAAATTACCCCAGAGGGGAAGGACTTTTAGCTGTAACTCCTCATTATGACCCAACATAATGTTCCAGCTCGTGTTACAAATAGAGCAGTTTCCTGCACATTGTATGGGGTCTTTAAGTAATGAAATAGCTTGGTCTGAGATAGTGAGTCCTTCGTCATACGGAGGGTTCAAGCCCAGACCCGCTTAACCATCTGCCGGGAACATTACTGAAGTACTAAGCTCTCTTTCAACTACAAATTTCTATAATTCCACAAAATCTTTCCTGACCTCTTAGGAAGGAGGTGAAAACTAGAGGATACACAAATGGAACAAAACAACCAAAAGACTAAAAACTGAAGTAAGACAAAATAAATGAATCTTGGCATTGTACAGGTCAGAAGAAAGAAAGAATTCAATAATGCTTTTAAGATCTGTAGGTTTTCACTTGGCAGGAAACAAATTACTATCAGTTAAGGTGAGAAAATTACTGGCAATTCATTGCCTGCTTTTAAAGTCTTGTGTAAAAAAATTAAATAGTTGTAGATTATTACCCCTTTCCACGAGAAATAGAACACTAGTTAAAGTGGCATGCATACTAATTTTTCTGTTTTCTTTTTACTCCACCTACCAACTACACAGTGTCTGCTTTCCAAAATTAGTTTGAAAGCCCACAACCCGTGTCTGAACTGGGCGAAACAGCACAACAGTTTACACCTGAAATGAAAGAATGATTGTATGTGAATCTGTTAATGGCTATACAGAGCTCAATCTGTGTATCGATCTGTTTATAAATATATTTTATACATGACAGATTCATTGAGACTTGAACTGAACTCAGGTTAAAACAGCACAAATAAAATATTATTTTTGATAAAGCACTCCCTCAAATAAGGGAAATGAGCTCTTGCAGTTACCATTTTCTCTATGACTTTCTTTGAGATGCAGAAAGAAAACCTCATTTTGAAGTGGCTAGTTCCCTCAGGGACGCAGACATGCTGTAGGTTGCAACACGTCCTCATCTGCTCAGCGAGGTGTGTGACACAGCTGCTCCCGTCCCCGCAGTGAGGCTTTAGAGAGCCACAGTCATTCCTGCTGCCTTTCCAGATGGTCCGAACCTGTGGGTCAGCTAGGATGCAAGTGAGCCACAGGTGTGGCCCCTCCATGAAAAGGAGAATGTATTTTCATGCAAAACATATAAGGTGACTGGAGGATGCCCGATGGAGGACCAGGGAGAACCACATTCAATACCCTA
Source organism: Mormoops blainvillei (assembly GCA_004026545.1). NCBI lineage: Eukaryota > Metazoa > Chordata > Mammalia > Chiroptera > Mormoopidae > Mormoops > Mormoops blainvillei. Next base: position 67,848 of record PVJD01002848.1, on the reverse strand, counting down.
GTCCTTGGCTAAGCTCTGAGAAGCTTGTCACTTGTCCTCGTCCTCCCCTCCGTTGTCTTCCCTTATATTTTGTAAAGTGCTTTGCAGTTTGCAAAGGAGTTTGACATACAATATCTCCTTTGTTCTTCTATGGACTGAAAGTAGAAATGAACAAAAGGTCGTCATAAGGACAGATCGTAAGTTTATGTATTGCATACTACAAATGACCACCCAGCAATGGGGAGACCCTCTCGAGGTTGCCTCTCTCCCCATAATGAAAAACATTACCCATAACCAGCTTTGTAATGCAGCTGCTTACTCTCTGCACACCCTGTGTGACCTTGCATCAGCTCAGGCTGCTGAGACCCTCCTCCTGTGCTCTGAGCCCACATACCCAGCTGCGGAAGGGCCATGTCTACTTAGGTGACACACCGTCTTATCAATTTCAATGTCCTAAACTGAAGTTTCTCTTTCAAATCTGTTTTTTCTCCCATACCCTTTATGTTAGTGAATGATGGCCTTTCGTCTCAGCCATAACTGTGGGAGTTTGTGTGGATTCCACCCTCTCACTCATTTTTCAGTTCCTATAATGACCCAATTCCTATGTTGTCTGCCATTTTGTCCCCATTGTCACAGTTGGTTCTTCCAGTTCTCACATTTTCTCATTTTTATTGCTACAAAAATATTATAAGCAGTTATTCTGCCTCCAGGCTAATCTCTTCCAATATGTTGCTGCCAGGGTGATCTTTTGAAAATATTATGTTTATCGTAAGTTTAAACTCATTAACAAAGCCCACAAAGACACTTGTGATATGATGTTGTTGAGCAAAATTGTTGGCAGCCCTAGAAAGGCAAAGTGTATCTGATGCCACTGTGCTGTCTCCTTGATGTGGAAAACGCTTCCAATTTTTGTTTAACAAACTCCTATTCACCCTTCACTGCTCAGTGAGTCATGAGTCATCTTATTAGGCAACATTTTATGATCCACCCCCTCCCCGACTCACCAACTGGCGTTTGCTCCTCTTTCACCCACTCATAATACTCAGTTGATCATAATGTTTTATCATATTCCATCATAGCACTTAAGACATTGAACTCTAATGACTGTTTTGCTGGGCTGTCCACCTCACTATGTTGCAAGTTCCTTCAGGACAGAGACCACTTCTGATGGGCTTAGCACAGAGGCCAGCAACAGAAAAAGCGTTTGGTAAATGGTGAACAGAATCTGTTTTACTTTTTCCAGAGCACAAAGCATGCACGAAAGAGACTAATCTACTCCACATGGGAAGTTGTTGCCCAGGCTTAACAAAAGGTCAGGCCTATATAAAGTGGTTACTTTTTTCCCCCATTCTTTTAGTAAAACATTAAGAAAAAAAAACACAATTTAAAAGCTGGGACCTACGTCTGATATGAAAAATGATCACAGAATCGGATTCACGCAGCACCTAAACTATTCCCTAGGGCGGTGGTTCTCAAAGTGTGGTCCCCAAGCTGCAGCAGCAGCAGCATCACCTGGGAACTCATTACACATGCAAGTTATGGGCCCACCCAAGGCCCCCTGAATTGGACACTCTGGGTGGGTTTTATCACTCTCTTTTAACAAGCCCTCCAGGTAATCCTAGTGGTCATTAGATCTAGCTTGACAACTACTTCCTTACAGGTGAAAAAAAAATTTCTTTTAGTAACAGAAGTACGGTATATTAACATTTATAGTGGGCCTACTATGTGTGGACCATCTATTTTTTTATATCATTAACTTTTTTTATAATACTAGATTTGCACTTCAAGATTTAGTTCTGCTAAGGCACCTTTTATTCTACTTAAAGTTATTTTGGCTACAGCACTTTGGAGTTTGCTATAGTATTTGACCAGGTAAAAATGGCACATCCTGCACCTACCACTCTCCAGGAGAGATTCCTTGCTTCTTTACACTGATCTGTTGCATTGAAGTGACACAAAATATATTGCCTTGAATGACAGATCTGAGCAGCGTGCCGTCCTCTCATACTGTGAGTTTTTACAAAGCATAGACCCTGTTTTGTGTTCAGAGGCCTGCACTCTACTCTGCATAGTACCTTCCACATAAGAGCTAAACACTTGATAAATATCACTTGGATGGATGAATGAATGGGTCTTACAACATTTATTACAGTACCATCCAGATTTAGGTCTGTACTACACAGATCAGGGATTAAAAGTGTGTGTGTGTGTGTGTGTGTGTGTGTGTGTGTGTGTGTGTGTGTGTGTCTGAAAAGCCATATCTTTTGCTTATATGGGAGAGAAGGGCAGAAATAATTAAGGCATTGGAGAACTATGTTTTTTTTCTTCTTTTACATTTTGGTAGCTATCTCACAAGCTACTTTATAGCCTGACTAGTGTTTTAAAGATGTGGACATTTAAATGTGTGGGTTCACTTAACTGCATGGATTCCAGAAGCCAGTAGTTATACTCGGTCTCAAGAATAAAATCTTGTGTGGTTGGCAGTATGGGCATGAACACAGGCTGGCATGACCCTAACACGTCACTTGCAGCTTTAGAAGTGCTCTGTTCAAGGATAAGGACACTGTTTTCCTTAAAAGTGGCCTCCTGTGATATTGCTGTTTTGGATTTTGGGATTAAGCTAAAAAAAAAGTTAAGCTGTGACAAGAGGAAGAACCTGTTCTTGCTGCCCTCTCCCCATAGGCAAAGAAACCATTGTTTTGGGTGAGAAATGGCAAGGGTATAACATTGTCAGTTCAGAGGTATCAGTGACCAAGAGTGAATATTCAGGTCCTTCCACTAAGTGTAATGAATAAGTGGGAAGGAAAAAATGAAACCAAAGTGCCTTACCCTATATTCATCTTCCAGTTCTGGCTTTTTCTAGAAATGGATGGTGGACCAGGAAACGGGTTATTTATTATTTCACATTTTTTCATTGCAATTCTGTACCTATTTCCATGGACATGAGATAGTAAAGCATCTGAGGGAAACTGATTCCCCTGCTCTCCTCCTTGACCAAACAGTAGGAATTCTTAACATATTCACCATGCTGGACATTTGTCAGTCATTGTAAGATCCTCTTTCTGGAGGGATGTAAATTTCTGGAGGATGGGAATAGGGTCCTCTATAGATTAAAATGTTCAGCTCTTGCTCATAGTAAGGATCTAGTGGTTTCGATGATATTGCTAATTATAACCCTAATAGGCAGCTACAGCACGCATAGAGATGAGCTTAAACTGAAGAGTCTTTTTATTGATTTGTAGCATAAGAAAACATTTTTGTAGAAGTGCTACTCCTTATGCAAGAGGAATGTTTACATGAGTGAAAATAAATATCAGGCAACACAGTTTTCTACAGTCTTCCAGTGTCCCATGTGGAAAGTTGTACTTTCAACAGCACTGATATTGGACTTCACTTTAAGATTTGACATGGTCTATATTGTACAACAGAAAAAATATTCCTTAGTTTCTAGATATAAAGGAAAGTTAGGATGCGTGTAAGAATTAGTTTATCAATTGTGTTTTTAACCATGCTTCTAAAGGGATCTGGGTGGCTACAGTATTGTTCTTTAATAGTTAAATAGGCAGAAGTAACCTAAATATCCACCCATATGAATGGACTATATTATGATGCATCTATACGGAATGGAATATTATGCAACGATTAAAATTTAGGACACATACATTAAATTAATATGGGATTAACTCAACAAGATGTTAAGTGAAAAAAACCTAATTCGAGAGAAATTATGCATCCCTGTGTTTACTGCAGTGTTATTTACAATAGCCAAGATTTGGAAGCAGCCCAAGTGGCCATCGGTAGATGAGTGGGTAAAGAAGTTGTGGTATATTTACATGATAGAATACTACTTGGTGGTAAAAAGAAGGAAATCTTATCCTTTGAGATAGCATGGGTGAACCTGGAAAGCATTTCACATGCCAAGTGAAATAAGGCAGTCAGAGAAAGACAAGCACCATATGATTTCACTCATATGTGAAATCTAACAAACAAAACAAGCTAACAAGCAAAATAGTGACAGACTCATACATAGAGAGCAGGCTGATAGCTGTCCGTCGGGGGAGGGGCTAGATAGGGATTGAGCAGAAGGAAAAACTGAGAAAAACTGAGAAAAACGCAGGGACATGGACAACAGTGTGGTGATTGCCAGGCGAAGGTGTGGGGGGAAGGAAGTAGAGGAGGGCATGGAGGGGTAAATGATGATGGACAGAGACTTGGCTTGGGGTGGGGAACACACAGTATAGTGTGGGATGATATGTTGTAGAATTGTCCACCTGAAACCTGTATAATTTTGTTACCCAGTGTCACCCAAAATAATTTAATAAAAAGAAAAAAACATTTAAATAAAATAAATAAATAAAATGTGTAACTTTGAAAAAAGAAAAGGGTAGGTTCCAAAATACCATTTATAATATAACCCCGTTATGTGAAAATATATGTTTAATATGTGTTCAGTGTGGCTGATGACAGCAGTTACAGTAATGATTCCTAGGTGGTTGGGTGCAGGTGATAGTTATTCTCCTCTTAGACCCTTTTGTATTGTTTCAACGTTTACAGATAGTGCAAAACATTTTTAAGTGATTAAAAATGTAAAAAATATACAAGTGTAAAAATAACAGTTTATATAAACTATACCTCTTTTGCAGCTTCTCTTTCAAATTATGTTTTAATTTTTCCAATGCAATTCCAAATTGATACTCTGTTATTAAAAATATGTTTGATAGGTGACCTAATACAATAATTCTGACTTTTAAAAATTTCACAATAGAAATAGCTACATGATTCAAAAAGAATAGACAAAAATAGAAGAGTACTAAAATTTTATGGTTAATAACAGAGAAATAAAAATATAACAACAGGAACATTGTAGCAGAGAGAGATATGAGTAAAAGTGTCTGTAAAGGGAAAGATGAGAAATACCCTGAAAGAAAACAGCATAAAATGAAAATACCAAGAGAATTTGAGAAACTCAAGGAAAGGAGAAAGGACAATACAATGATACAACCTTAGAACTAGCATGATTACATGTTATAATAATGTAAAAATGATTGACCCCCACAGCAGTCCTAAGAATTTTGTAGATGAAACTTTTTAATCCCCATTTAGTATATGAGAAATGACGACCCGGGACAGGCAAGCATTTTGCCTTATGTCACAAATTTGATATTGCAGCTGGGAAACTCTTTACTTTTTTATGTATCAGGCATCCTGAAAGTTACTGTATTTAAACCCCAAAGCAAATTCTGGGGAGTATGACTCCAATTTAGCAGGTGAGAAAACTGAGCCTCACAGCCGGGAAGCAGCTTGTCCTGCACCCGCACAGCTATTACCTAGAATTATCTGGACTCGAACTTAGATTGCTTACCCCTAAGTCCAGTGTTTGTTTGTTTTTCTTTGTTCTTTTTAGCACTATCGAGAATAAGTTGCAATAGAATGGAAAAATATAAATAAAATAAGCATACCACTGTTGTGGGTACAACCTCTGGTCAGAGCACACATGAGAAACCACCAACGAATGCATAAATGAGTGGAAAAACAAATCAATGTTTATCTCCCTTTTCCTCCCTCTCTGTCTCCCCCACCTTCTCTCTCTGAAAAATAAATAAATAAATAGAATAAAAATTTTTAGAGAATGATTTTAAAAATATAAATAAATAAATAAAATAAACAAAGGGATAGAGATGAAAGCTATAAAAAAGAAAAAAATCTTTCCAAAATTAACAATCACTTGTTTAAACTTTCATTTGCATGAAATTACTCTTTGGGGCTTGGGTAGTTTTTCCCAAGTCAAATATTGATGAAACCCAGTAAATTCTGTCCTTTTTAATCTAGGTTGGAATTTTTTTTTAACTTTTCAAGAGGTAAATAAACTATTCTTTCAAAACCATTTACAGACTTTATGGGAAAATAAGAAAGATCATGCCAAAGAGACAAGATTATTGCCTTGATTTATAAACAGTACAGAATTCAGAGTGTTTTTTCGTTGCTGTCAAAAGCAATGCTGAACTTCTAATGCAACTTGATGCCGGTTCTGATTGTGACTTTCCTCTCGTTTCTGTGGCAACAAACTTTAAAGCAATCAGTACTACATAAAACCTTTTTGCACTGAAACGGGCAAGGGAAAAAAAAACCTGACTCAGTGTGCCTGAGACACACACATAGTAAAGGTTGAAGAAATGTTTACTGAATAAAGGAGTAAAATAAAAATAGTCTCGGCCATACAATTGCATACTAATCAGATGTGGTGCTAAAATTTGCATATGCAAACATCTTCATGGGACAGAACAAACTTTTGCAAAACTGTAAGGTGTAGGGTTGTTTTTGCTTCACTTTAGACCCAGATTGTAGCACAAAGAGAGCTAAGTCGAAGCCTTAAATAGCTTAATTGTGCAGCAAGTTAGAAGCTAAAGGGTCAGAGTAATGTTAAGTAAATGAAGCTGTTTTGGAGAAAACCTGTAATGCTGCATTCCAGGTCTCCTAAGGCACAGTGCCATTTTTGTGTGCGTGAAATCAGTTTAAGGCCAAATGCTGGTGTTTGCTGACTTCCAGAGCTTCCTTACATTTCCAGTCTTTGCAGAGCAACATTGCCAAGTACATGATGCCGAAATCTGGTGGGCTTCTTAGATTTTGCTTGGAAGGTATTAAAATATATGTTGCTTTATTGCTTTTAGTTCATAAGCTGGACTGTTTACTAAAAATTTTAGGTTCAGGCAGTTGACCATTTGTATTTTAAAAGATGTCTGAAAATTCTGACCCAAGTAAGGTGTCTTCGTGAAATCATGGAAGCCTTGTTAACATGGAAGAGAAGGATAGTATCTAGATGTGTGGACCAAGAGGTTTCATTCAACAAATAGTTGAGTCCCTACTATGTGCTAACTGTCATAGGCACACAGGTAACAAATAAACAAAAATCCTGCTCTCATGGAGTTTATATTGTAGTGGAGAAAACAAAACATAAACAAATGAAAGTAAAATGAAAAGAATACAGTGGAGAAGAAAGTCAATTTTAAATAGAAAAGCCGTAGAAGCCTCAGTGAGAAGGTGGCGTTTGAGGAAGGACCTGAGGAGGTGTGGGAGAGCATCAAGAAGGTGTCATGTGGAAGGGCGTCCCAGGCAGGCTGAATGAAACCACAAAGGTTCTGAGACAGGAGCGTCCCTGACATGTTCCTGGAATAGCAAGGTGACCAGTCCAGCTGGAGCAATAAGTAATGGAGAAAGAAACGAAGTTGATGTCAAAGAAGTAAAGGGATCTGAGGAGGTAGGAGGCAGATTGCATATGTTGTTGTCCATTGTAAGGACTTAAGCTTTTGTTTTGAATGAGGTGGGAACTCACTGGAGAGTTTTAAGCAGAGAAATGGAAATAATTTGACTTAGGTTTTCAATGGATCATTCTGGCTGTTACGCTTTTTTAAAAAAAATTACAGTGAGAAGGAACAGAGAAAAAGGAGCTTTTATAGAAGTCTGTCATATTAATCCAAATAAGAAATGACTGTGCCTTGGGAAAGACCAGTGATGTCAGAAATGGTGTGATTTGTTAGATTCTGAATATCTGAGAGGGACAGCTGTGTTTTTAATGGATTGAATGTGAGGTGGGAAGGAGGAATCAACAGTTATACCGAGGTTTTACACTGGAGCGACTGGAAAGAAGGGGCTACTCTCTATTAAAAAGATGATCGTGCAGGATCAAGTTTTGGGAATAGATCAACAGCTTGATTTGGAACATGTTAAGTCTTAAATATCTAAGCAGAGATATGACTGGGATATATGACTCTAGAGTTCAGAGGAGATGTCTTGGTTAGAGACATAAATTTGACAGTCATCAACGACTAGAATCATAGATGTTATTTAAAGCCAAGAAGCTCCATGAGAGGTCTACGAGCTGGGCTCTGGGACTCCCAGCATTTAAAAGTTAAGGAGATAGGGAGGAAGCCCCAAAGGATACTAGAAGGAGTGGCAAGTGGAGGAGGAGGACAGATTGGAAGCCAAATGAAGAACACATTCCCTGTATTTATCAGGACATGCCAAAGCGAGTAGCAGGAAATAGGAGATATTTAACCAGTCCCTTCAGTAATAGCCATGTTAATACCTTCTCATAGGCTGAACAGAGAGCCGAAGCACATGCATACTGTGATGATTCATGGGACCGGCTGCTCTAGAGAGCTCACTGTATTCCTGAATCATAGACACTTTGTGAAAGACCCAAAAGGAAACCTAGTTAATCCACCTAATACAGAATTCCCATCATGAATTCATTCAGTGATTTTTCTTAACCATCTTCAATAACAGGGACTTCAAATTTGGAAACACAATTGGTGCATCTTTGAATTCCTCTAATGAGCAGCTTCAGTAAAAGTAACCTAGTCGCTACTATGGCACAGGAATGAAGTGAATTATGTTGCCAACATTGTATCGATTCATAACTTTGAGTATGTTTCTTTGTGTTCGGAGATTCATCTCAATCCAGATATACATTCATTCAGCCAGTCCGGCATTTGCGTGATTTCTTTATATATTAATTGTCCTCCAAAGTCAGCTTTTGATTTTTCAAGTGTTTGTTTCTTGGAAGCTGCAAGAGAGAAAATATATTTAGCTACGTTTTAAGATGTATGCTTAATGATGCTCTGGTAGAGGGGGAAATACAAAATTAAATAAAGACATCCGAATACCATCATAGCATCAACCTTTATTATAAACTGAAATCCTAGAGAGCAGAGCTGGCATCCTCCAGGTTCTAGATACTTGTGTCTGTCCCCGTAAGAGACAACCATCTCCATGTTTGCAGAGTTACAGTAAAATCACATTTCAAATGGTTTCAACAGGTGGCATATGTGGAATGCCTTGTCCTATAGGAGAAACTGCTGAGTTGTTCAGAACAGCACATAAAAATAACGAACAGGATGAATAAGCAAGCACAGCCAGAAACAGAAAGGTGTAAAAAGACTCAGATTCGTGCCCCACCCTCCGCCAAAACACAGTGGGGGCACCTCCAACCATGCTGGAGGGACAGCCCTCCCATAATTAGACTCAACTCACAGTCCCCTTCTAGGGCGTGAGTAGCTGAAAAGGGCCACTGGAGGAATTGAGCCCCTGCGGGGAGGGCAGAACAGCGAGCACTGGCTTTCTCTTTCTGCCTATCGGTGCTTAGCCCTGCACAGAGTTCCTCTTCCCACCTCTGGGCAGCACCAGGCAGTTAATAATGCACCTAGAATGTGAAGTGCAAATCAGCACCACGTGTGGTAAGCAGTAGGTAATTACATTTCACTTGTTTAATTAAGTTTCACTTTCTGGTTGCCTTGGGGGAACTATAGAGAAGGGTTTTTTTGTTATTTTGTTTTTTTTGTTTTTTCCCCCGATGCCTTTTTTCTTTTTCCCCTAGCTAGAAACTGAGCAATTCCACATTGTGTTGAAATGGATATGCAGTTATTTGTGTTGGCGGAATTAAACATCTATAGTCATATATTTCTTCTCTTTTGTCTAGTTGTGCCACAATCTTAATATGTGAGATGGAAATTTCATTTCATAAAGACATAATTTTTCTATTGTCTTAGGGCTTCTTTAATCAGCTCATTCTCCATTAGAATACTTCTCTGTACTTTAGCCATTAGCTCAGCACCAACTAATTCCATTATCGTTTTTTACCATTTTCTTTAAATACCGTGTATTTTTCATGAAAGTCCAAGTAACTGATAAATTTACTACACCTGCAAGGAACTCTCCTTCCTTTTTCTGCTGGGTTTTGCACATGTACAAAATTGCGCATCAGGAATACTATACCCTTTCTCAGAAGGTGCATGGCCACTCATTCATTTCCATAAAAATTACCTGTGTCCCTACTATGTGCAAGAATATGTGATGTGCTCAGAGAAGATTTGTATTTCAATGAAGTTCTGGTTTAGGAAGCCTCAAATATTTCTATTTATATGCCTTGAATAGTCCATCACAGGAGGAGCCTCACTATTACACGCCACCATGAGTCTTACAGTCATTGAGGCAGCTCTTTGGAGCATGCTTAATCACCGAAGAGTGAAAGGAGGCCTAGAGGAAGTGCATCTTGCCACTAAGCACCTAGGTATTAATATGTCAATCAGTATTTACCTTCTATCTGTGAGGTCAAGTCAGTATTTGAAGCTAGACTTTTGAGATGCTCTTTATTCAAAAGAGATGGGTCAATTTCACTTTCTCAGTGAAGCTCAGAATGATGCCAATGTACTGCTCTTTAAAGACTGTCATCTTCTTAAAGTCCAGCTTAGTAGTGACATAGGAAGGACAGTATTCACTGCTGAGTCATCTGCTCCTTTTCTTTTGAATAGGGTTTCCATCATGCAGACTTCAGTGCTGTGAGCTACATCATAAACGGTATCCTAGTTCTTCCCTTAAAAGATTATACCACTTGCAGGAGTAATTCACAGGGAAAACATCTTTTGTTTTTCCATCACACTTTCAGCTCCTGCTTACTGCCCTCTTCCAGGCACTGAGGCTGGGAAAGGGCCCCCCTTTTCTGTCCATTTGCATGGACTGAAACTCTCTGCACTGAGCCTGCTTGGTCTGGCAATTCCTTGGGCTCTTCTGTAGCCCGTCCTCCCCTGTAGCAGTCTTGACCAAATTCCTAATAAAACTCAGCCGACGCTGTGTGCTCTGTGCACTCAGGAGTAAATAATACAGTTCGTTTATGTAGCAATTTGAATGCACCGATTTCCTTAGGTTAATGTTATAACCTCAATACTGTTGTCCTGGATATCTGCTAACTTTTTGAAAGCCAGAGGGTCCTGCTCTTTAGAAATCCTCTCCTGGCAGAATGTGGTATATTTTGTGGCTGAAAGATATTTAGCGTATTAAACATGTCAGTGATGGGTACTACTTTCAACCTTTTCAGAAGCATCTTAAGGGGATTAGCATCACAGCTCTTACTTTATAACAATAGCTAGTGCAATTTCTAATGCTTAATTTGCAGACCCTTCTTTACTAACTTATAAGACATAACTCAAAACCTCAGTAAAGTGGACTGGATGAGGAGAGATTCCAAAATGGATAAAATAAAGCTGAGGGAAATTAAAATGGCTTGCCCAGTGTGACTAAGAAGGTCAGGAATAGAATCTGACTCCTAATAGAGCACATTTTTGTGTGGGTGGCACAAAAGAACGGGACATGTTAACAATCAGAAGGAGCTCAAGTTCAGCCATAAAGCATATTTGTATACACTCTTGCATATTGTGTTCAAATGACTTATTTTTGCCTCATTCTGTTCCAGTGCACATTCCTGCCAGAGGTAGGTATTGGTTTGGACATCATTTTTGCTCCAGCAGTGCACAGGAGTCAGAGTTTCCAGATACTGAACTGAGGAGGGGTCTGGGTCATATAAAGCATGAACTGGTGGGTTGTTCCACAACCTGTGAGCAGTTCTACAACAGCTGGCAACATCTTAGTTTGGGAGAGAACTTCACAAAGGTTATGGACCTGTGAACTCTGCATTGGACGAAGCACTCTCGCCAGTTTACCTGGGGATGAATAGTCACTGAGGTAAATGCGGGCAAATGTAGGATGACGGCCCAGGCAGGAGACACTGAGACGTGCTTGGCCACAGCTTAGATTATAAGATCTGGGAAAGTGATCCAGTCCTTACTTGAATTTTGACTGTAACCAACAATTATTTCAGAGAGATTTCCACACATTACCTCAATTTTCCCTCACAAAAGCCTCAAGAAGGAGGTATTTTTATACACTAAGGTTACAGATCTTTTATGAGGGCACAAACAGGCTCAGGGAGATTGTGACATGCTTAGGGTTCTACAACTAAAAGTTAAGGATGGCAGGACACATATTCAGGCCCCTTGACTTCAAAGTGGGTGCCCTTCTAATGATACCAACCGCTTTGACTACTCAGGGGGAGAGTCCTTGAGGGCACACCAACCTCCTTCCACACCACAGAGCCAAAGTACACACTCAAAGGTATTTCCCTTATGCTTAGGGGTGTATAACATGTCAGGACCCCATTCTGCGTTTCCTTTCTTTCAAAACTATTTTAGCTCTCCCTGTAAGTGAATGCAGGTTATCAGTGTGGAGTCACTAGCCTCTTAGCTCCTCATCCTTCAGAGTGAGTATCAGACTTCCTTTTAAGGTACTATGTATGATTCATTAATAGTTTGATTTTTTGCAAGATACATGAACATTTTTTGATTAACATTTTAGAAATGCCAAACATGTTATTGTGATGAAATAGCAATGACTAATATTGCTGTTAAAGTGTTGGAATTAAAATAGCTTTAACCTTTTTTTGATTTAGTGTGTTTATTTAGATTTGCTTTATTTTGCCTTATAAATGGCCTTTTTGGCTTTGAAACACTACAAACAACATCGGTCTCTCTTAACTGATCTTGTTCCTACTTTCACAGCCATAGGAAGTATATTCAAAACATACCTGAATTTGACATGGTATTTTGGAGAGCGTTTTTACTAATCTGTAATAAGAGAAAAGCTGAATAGATCACAGTTGATTACAGAAGTGATAGTACAATTAATCTTAGGGTGAACAAAGTACACTTGAGAAATAAATTGTTTATGTACCTATTATAATACCATGGTACACTCGACCTAATCAAATACATAAACTAGAGGAGGAATTCCTAAGCTGTGTTTTAAACCCCTGGAAGCAGTTTATTATTAGACAACATTCTAATGATTCCTATCCGACTTAGCCAAATAGAATTCAATAAACATGTGGATACAAAGTAAATGCAAATTCCTTGGCTTAGTAGTGGATGATAAGACAGAGAAGCCAGAAAATGCAGAAGGGAGGACTACAGTAAACCATGAAAGCATGGCCTTTGCATCCAGTTGATCTAAAAACCAGCCATGTCTTGGGTAGCCAATGAAATCGAGCATTAAAATAAGAATTAAAAAATGGATTAACTTTTAAAAATAAAAACAAATGGCGACTGGGAGGGAAAAACATAAAGAAGCAAAATGAATATTAATCAAGACCTTGACGGAAGTTTTTCACTTTGATTTCTATGAATTTTATGCAATAGATAATGCTAATTGACGGGTAAGTTAAATCTATTTTTGAGAACCTTATAAATTACCTTAAATCAACACCTTTAGAAAAATTAAGAACTGAATTCATGATTGAGCTCTCTTTTATCATAATACCTACGATATAATTTTTAATCTGCTCAGGTTTAATTTCTTTTTTTTTAAAGACTTTATTTATAACTTTTTAGAGAGAGGGTAGGGGAAGGAGAAAGAGAGAAAGGGAAACACTGGTGTGAGAAAGAAACATTGATTGGTTGCCTCTCGTATGTTCCTCGACCAGGAACTGAACCTGCAACGCAGGCATGTGCCCTGACAGGGAATCAAACTGGTGACTTTTCGCTTTGGGGAACGACACCCAACCAAATGACCCACATCAGTCAGGGCTCAAGTTCAATTTCATACTTTTAGAAAGAATTATTTCCAGAACAGTGATACTCAAACTTTTGTGCATATCAAGTTGTCCCAGGGTGTTTATGGGAAAATACAGCTTTCTGTGTTCCACCCTGCAATATTCTGGTTCAGTAAATATCGGGTGGGACCCAGCAGGATGCAAGGACTTCAGATCACCTTTTGAAAATACTAACATAGAGAATAATAAGCCAGGAGGTAAACGCTCTTTGGGTGAGAGAATTCCATTGTTTTTTATAAACTCTGACTTTATCAAATATAAATTTTTTAAATTGAACTTTGTATTCATGATGATATATTAGAAATACGTCATCATACATGTTAGTGAAAAAAGAATTATAAAACTGTCAATGGTTGGAAAACTTCATTGCTTATATCAAACTTCTTAATACACAGGGCTGAAAGAACTACCTAATCCAACTCTTCGTTTTATTTTATTTTATTTTTTTCTAAGATTTTACTTATTTACTTTTTAGAGAGAAGGGAAGGAAAGGAGAAAGAGAGGGATAGAAACATGGAGGTGAAACGTGAATGTGTGAGAGACACATCGATCGGTTACCTCCTACGCGCACCCAACCAGGGATCTGGTCCACAACCCAGTCATGTACCCTGACCAGGAACCAAATGGGTGACCCTTTGGTTCGCAGGCTCGCACCCAATCCACTGAGCCCAACTCTTCATTTTATAGATGTGTGATAAGAGGCTTTGGGAGTCGAAGTAACTTGTACAATGTCAGGTAGCTCACTAGTGACCGATCAAGATCATTTTACTCTTTTTATTCATTATACTGAATTTCTTTTAAAATTCCCTGAAAATGGTCCAGAATGATAAAAAGGACTGAGGGTAAGCCAAGTATCCCATTAGCTTATACCATTTCCTTAAACACAAAAATAAGGCGAGAGACTTGTAAAGTAATGCTATGGCTATGACTGTATGATGTCTTGTCTTTCATCTAAATAAATGTCATGAACCAGGGTATGGAGTAATGATACTAAACTGTGGTAGGCATAAAATTTTGAAATACATCGTGAAGCTCGAGGATATACTAAATTGTTACATTCCAAAAAAGTATTCAGTTTTGGTTGGGTTTTTCAAAACTGCCCTCGTCCTCTAAAACAGCTTTCTTAGAATAAATAGCTTCTTATCTGATCTGCTTCCCCAGACAAATCAATTACGATATTTTGGGGAAGTGGGAAAAAGGAGCCTGCAAATAACAGAAAACTGACTGTGTTGGAAACAAATAGAGATTTTAACCCCATTTACATTACATTAATGGAGATATGTTATTGATGGTTTTAGTGACTCAGTATCATGGTTCAGGGTGAGTATCTCTGTCATTCTCTTGTCCTTTCTCTCACAGTCTCAAACTCCAGGTATCACACTGGCATTCAGAGCAGGATGAAGGGAGGGGTAGGATCAGCAAAGACGTGCTTTTATCAGGCAAACTGATGGTCTCCCAAAAGCACACCCTCTGCCAGCAAACCTCCATCTCATGGGCCTGAGCTATGCCAAGCCTCCACTCCATTCCAAAAACAAGGGAAGCTAGGAAAAGAAATATTGAGCTTTACCTTCTAGAAAGGGGATAGGCAAGGGAGAAGACAATTGAGAGTGGATGTCGTATGAGAGCGACTGCCACTCACTCTCTCATTCCTCCAAGAATCTCCTCTTCAGTTATTCTTGTGTCACCTGAGTACAGACTGGGTCTCAACGGGGCATCTCCAGTTTCAGACATTCTCTTTTCTTTCTTCCTCTTTTCTACCACCATCCTTCTAGACTCTGCTACTTTGACTCCCTCTTCCACCCCCGTACGCCACAGAGTGACCCTAAGCCTGGCATACCACCTCTCATTGGAACCTACGTTGTCAGAGGCGTCCCTTAACTGACTGGCCTTTAGGAATGTGACACATGTGTCTCTAGGGTTACAGAATGTTTTGTCAAATAAGTTTTCTCTGTGGATGTCTAGCAACCCTTCCTTCCTGCTTCTTTCAAAGAATAATGGAATTTGAGCATGACATCCTGATGTGTTTTAAAGAAATATCAGAAGTTGGTATCTTGAAAGTATACACTAAGGCTTTTCTTCAGATCACCTTTATATTGAACCACAGAAAGATTGCAGACACCTTCTGTTGGACTCATCCCAGTCACTCACATTGAGACTGTTCAGAAAAAAAGTGCCGACACCTTTACTGAGACCGGTCAAGGTCTTCCAAGCAGGAAACTGGTTTGATGACAATACACTGACTGGCAGCTACCCTCTGCATCCATTGGAGATCAGTTTTCTCCTTGACTTCTGACTTTTTTGTTTGTGTCAGGGATCTTATGACTCATGGTTTGCTTTTCCAGCCTGATTGAGTTTGAAGGAACCTCTGAATTGTTGCATAAAATGGATTTTGCAAGCAGTTGTCTTCAGCATATCCACGGGAAAAAGGCAAGTCAGTTCACAAGTGGAAATTCTAGACAAACAACTGAAGCTAAAGACACCTCTGTGTGTAAATGCTTCCAGATGGAGACAAGTTTTTCACTTTACTCTCTACAGTTTTCATTTTAAAGGGTTATGGAGATGAAGCATCGGAGCAAAGTGCACTGGAATCACGTGCCCTGGCTTTCCTTCCAAGCGAAGCCGACTTACAGTTACAAGGGGAAAACACTGTCTAAAAAATAAATTTTAATCAATTCCCTGTAGTCTATCAACACATGCTTTTCAGAAGAAGAAAAAGAAGAAACATCTGAGGAAAACAGGGCTGAATTGGTGTAACATCTTGAAGGGGGCCGGTCTCCTCTTAGAAAATTAAAAAGACATGCGGGTAGCCGTTAGGAAGAGTCTGTGGTTGTTAAGTAGAGTAACATAAAGGAGGAACTTCAGATACAAGTTTAAAACAGCACTCCGCGGTTCTTTGGACCATAGGTTGTTAGGATTGTTTTCACCCTTTGGAAGGGCTCTGAAAAGAGTAACAAATTGTTTGTTTGTTTGTTTGCTTGTTTGTTTTTAAATCATTGGGCCATCAAAAAAATGCCACTTGGCCTATAAAATATTCTTTGTTCCCACCAAGCAAGTTCTCCGCCTGTTTCCTACCAATCATCTTCCCCTCCTTCTACAGCTTCCTGTACAAAAGGCTAGGATATCAACAACATCTGCCTGAAGCAAAAACACATGCATTTCAACCGGGTAAATAAAAAGAAACTAAAGTCTGAGCACACCATGCTGCTCTAATTCTCACTGGCTGCCTCCCATTAGGCCTCTCGTTATTGTTACAATTTCTGTTAGGCCCTAGCAGATGGCCTCAGCTCACGGGTGATTTAGAATCTGCTGATAGTGGCTGGAATGAGGCATGGAGAACCTTTTCAGCTGAAGGTGTAAACTCACTGGGTTAGACCACTGCATCCTTGGGCCTAGATGTTTACTCAGTATATGGTGCTGGCCAGGGACAGTGCTTGGGTCATTGCCTATCTGTGTGCCGGGCGGTGAGAGGGGACAGGACTTCCGTCCTCAGAGATGGTCCCTGCGAGTCAGAGCTGGTGGGACCCTGGCGAGAGTGTTCACCAACCAGCTCCTCTGTGCCAGGGCAGAGAATAACAACAGGATGTGGGTTTTAAACACGTGTAAGATTGCAAGCTGTCTCTTTCAGTTTCATTCTTTTTAAGACACTGGAAGATAAATATAATTTATAAATTTGAAGCAAACTTTTTTTCTTGCTACTCATATATTTTCATCACAGTTTTATCCCATTTTAGGACTGGATTTCATTCACATTTGTACAAACCACTCAGGTAACTGAGCTAGTGCCAACATATATTGAATTGGTACAATGTGTAAATGAAAACGCGCGATATTTATGAAGTAGGTGAATTGTGATGTGCGCTAAAGAAGTTTCACTTTCTGTAAAGGTGGAAATAGATTCTATTCATCATCCATTAAGGGTGTTCCTAAAGCTACTCTACTATTCTATTCTGGAATTAGTTGATGGTTTTAATGAACAGGACCCGAAGATGTCAAAAGCCACAAGCATGTCATTGTAAAAATTAAGGACATTTAGCACCACGTTGATTTCTTTAAAAAGGAGTTGTGACATTTGAGCAGGCCATAAAATCAGGATCAAATAACCAAATTTTCACACACTTTTACAGAGAATGGAGAAATTAAAGACTGGAAAAAATGCGAAGCAATCGACTTTCATTCTTTGTATTTTCTATTGCTCCCGTCCTCGCCCTCTCTCCTCTGTCCCCTTGGCTCCACATTCCAATCCATTCTTTTCCTTTCTGGTACTGGCTGTCTTTCCGATCCCATCTGTCTCTCCTCTTCCTACCTTGCCTTCTCCTTTTCCTGTCACCCCCAGGATACAGAGTGAAGAGAGGAGACAGGATGGTCAGGACTGGCGAGCAGAGTAATATCGTAGATTTGTTCTTTTCTTTTCATCTCAAGTTTTGAGTTGTCTGCACTTGAACTATGCAGATGATAAAAAGGGGGTTGCTGTTTCAATTCATATTGTCTTGAAACTCCAAGGCTCCTTTCTAGTTTTCTTTTTTCCATAATGAAGACTTTGTTGGATTGCAGACTCTGTAATTATGCTCACTGAACAAATACCTTGAAAGGAAAGCAATTCCAAGTCTTGTATCAAAGATTCAATTTGACATGTATTTACTAAATACCTAAGATGCCTATGCATTTTGTTTATGACTTATAATAACAAGATACAGTGAGTTTATACTCTGTGCCAGTGACTGTGTTCCATGCTGAAAATCCAAAATTAAGTAAGTCACAAGATTTCTACCCTCAAGAGTTTAGTCTAATGGAGGAGAAAGGAATATAAAAAGATCAGTGGCAGGGTGATGAGAGTGTTCTAATAGCACAAAGAACTGTGACTTTAGAAGATGATTCAGACTAATATCTCTTGCTTCTTGGAATAGACGGCTGCAGGAAATTTGGCAATAAAACAAAGTTTATAAAGATTGAAACATTTTCCTACAGCTTCACTATAAAATTAGAAACATTTTCCCACAGAAGAGCCTCCCAAAATGCTAAATGCGAAACTTGAGATCACAAAAAATACTATATGATGTCTATATCTGGCCTGCTGAAAGTTGCATTTTTACAAGGTAATCCCTGCTTTCATTTGTACTTCCCATCCTGCCACTCAAGGTTTTCCTCCTGTAGCACTTTTGATTTCTGGGACTGCCACTACCTTGGGGCTGGAAATATTTCTTTCCTTCTTACTGGGATGGCCTCTATCTTCACATTCAGCCTCTGGAGCTCAGTTTCCCCTCTTCTTTCTATTGAGATATTTATGGCAGCTAACAGACTCAAACAAGATGTGTTCCAGCCTGAAGTGCTCATGTGGTTTCAGATGTGTAAGATGAGTGACTGCCTGTCTCCCTCTGTCTAGCTCAAGTATTAACATAGGGTAAGGAATGCCTATATTTTTTCACTCCTTTAATAAATATTTATTGACCGCCTACTATGTACGAACAGAAACACAGTTCTCATGAGCTTACCATGTAGCATGGAAGACAAGCATTTAACAGTTATTTATAATTATAAGTGCTGCAGAGGACAAGGTTTCTATGAACACACCTATAGACAGAACTAACTTTGTCTGGAAGATGTGAAAAGGGCAGGAAAGGTTTCCCTGAGGAGGTGATATATGAGCTGAGGTCTGAAGGATGATGAGTAGGGGTTCTTCCAGGCACAGGGAAGAGCAAAGGTTTGGGAGCAGGAAGAAACATGGTGGCTTCGAGGAACCTAGAGTTGGGCGTGGCCATAGCAAAGAGAGCCAGAAGGAGAGTGCAGTGGGGGAAGGACGGGATTATTAAACTCATGGGCTCCCAAATCAGATTTCCTGAGTTAGAATCTCAGCCTCACAGCTGTATTGGTTAGGAATATTTTTGGCTTCAAATAACAGAAAGCCCGCTTTGTTGAGATTAACATATAAAGTATAATATATTGTCCTCACAAAACAAAAAGGCGAAAATGAGCAGTCCAGGGTTGGTGCAGGGCCTGACGGGTTCATCACAGGTCCGGGCTCTTTCCATCTCCTCGGCATTCTTGATCTGCGGCTTTGTGGTTTCTGAGTCTCAGAGCGGCCCCACGCCTGATGGCCCCTTTGGAGGCAGGAGAAACAGGAATGATGTGCAATACCAGGTCCTTCCATCAGGAAAGTGAAAACCTTCTCAGAAAACCTCCTCGGGTGGACTCTCGCCTACGTGGCATTGGCCAGGACACAACCAAAGCAGCGGAAATGAGGACGAAGGTTTTCCAGCTCTGATCATGGAGGCAGCCAAGTGAGAGGGGATTGGAATGTATATTGATGTCCTCAATAAATAGTGTCTGACATAGCCACTGTCTCTCTAGCTTTCTTTATGATCTTTGGCGAGTAACTCAACTTTTCCAGTTCTTTGTCTGAAAAATGGGGACAACAAGAGTCTCCACCTCAAAGTGTTGTTGTGAGGATAATGGAAAGAATTTCTGAGCCCTTACTTAATCATTCAGTCAGCGTGAGCTCTGACTTTAGGCCTGACTGATATGCAGCAAGCAGACCATGGAGAGCTTGGTAAGCCATTTTGGATAATTTGGATAATTTAATACCTTCTCATTAGCACCATGAGAAGGTATTCAATGATTTTAAGCAGGGAGATGCCATGATCATATTTGTATTTTCCAAAGAGCCTTCAATTTATCCTCTCACAGATACAGTCCATTTTGTTACATTGCAGAATTTCAGCACAACGCTTTGCTTACCTGTCTGCTCTCAGATAACTTTTCTTTTAATTCTTTTTTTTTTTTTTTTTGGACAATCTAAGTTGCTCGAGATGTGTGAAATTAGAATCAAATGCAGGTGTTTGAGTTCCTTTGATTTTTTTCTTAAAGGGCTTTTTCACTAGGGGTGATTTAATGCCAGAATATGCTTTTATCAGGATTTTCAAATCCATTTGGCTGATAGTGCACCTACAGGATAGGAAGAAAATATCACAAAGATTCTTCTTCACTTACTTGAACTACTGCCCTACTATTAAGGGCCACAGCACGCTTACATATTTAAAAAAAAGAAAAAAAAAGAGCTGCAGCATTCCTTTCACACTCCCACTCGCCCCTGAGGTTCTTCCACTTCCTTCCTATGGCTTTTTTTAGAAGCCAGTGTGTTTTTCTCACGTCCGGCAACAAAGGATGTTTTGTGCTGCTACTGAGGTTTGTGTGTGTGACTTACTTTAGAACTCTTTCTAGAAAGTGTCATTACTATTTGCATAGATTATCTTGGCTATTTTTGTTTTTTTGTATGTGGATTTGCCACTATTTAACTTCAATTAAATTATCCCTATGTGTTTTAAAATACCCTTAATAGGACATATCAAAATTCCTTCAGAAGTCCCATGTAAGTGCTTATCTTTAAAAGAAAGGGTCTAAATGATTCTCTCAGTGTATTGTGTTTATGCCTATTCACCTGGTTAAAGAGTTTATGTCTCTTCCTTAAATATGTCTGATAGCGCCAACGTCAGAGGGGGACATGGAGGCTATCTACATGCTCTGTTGGTTGTCACAAAGGAAAATATGTGCAACAGTCCCAGTGTCCCGTGAAGGGGCTCTCAGATGCCTTGACATTAGGTGCTGCCATTTAATTGTAATTCTCTGAGCAATGAGACAAGGTGAAATAAACAGAACTCAGATGGCCAAGAATTATGCCATAAATCCTGTGAGAGAATTTACCTTTCCACTGTCAGACAATATAAATTATTAAAAACATATGCTGGAATGGCTTTACCTTTTCTTGAGGAGAAATAGGGTTTCCATCCCAGGTTTTCTTTCTCAAGCAAGAGAAAGATATTAAACGAGTCTCTGAAGATTTTAGACACATATTGGTGGCCAACCTCTGTCTGCGTGCTGCCAGCAAAAAAAATCCCAGCAATTGATATTATAAAGAGGCAGCATTCCCTTGAGTGGAGAAGTAACAAGCTGATCTGCTTCATAAACAAGACTGTATTGGAGATATTCTATCTGCTCTTAGTAAATGACAAGCCCTGTGGTCTAGAATGAAGATTTCCACTCCATGTGGATTTTGATGTCTCTTCTGTTGAAGTTAAGGAAGGGGAGCTTGGATTCTAAGATCAATGTAATGTCTGAATTCCTGGGGATTTGTCATGTTAGATCAGCATATCTCGGGTGGCTTTCAATAGTTATTTTAGCATTGATTTTCCTCAAGTACGGTAAATCAAAGGAAGATTCAGCAAATCAAAGTCAGTTTTCCTTGGCATTTTCTCTGAAACAAAGGGAAGCTGTGGTATTAATGGGTTTTGGGTTTTTTTTCTCATCTTTACATGAGATGCAAAGTCACTCTTTGTGTGGGTTTCTTTGAGTATTTATTATAGGCAGAGCCTTCGGTATTTCTGTGCTTGGGGGATTATGCAAAACAGTGTTAAGGAACAGCAGTAGACTTTGAGGAACTAAATATTTATTTAAAGAGACAAGATACCATGGTGGGAGTTATGAGAATGGGAGTGTAGTATTGTGAGAACCGAGGCTTTCATTTTCAGTACTTAATAAATTTTGGTTAACTTCATTGTCAATTACATATGTCTGTCTCCGTGTGTGTGTGTGTGTGTGTGTGTGTATGATGACAGAGAGAGAAATACATATTCCCCAACAACATGAGAAACACAATTTTATGGATCAAAGTATATAGAAAAGAATGGGTATTAGCCAGACCATACACCTAGGAGAATTCTTGCTATACTATCTGGTGTTTAAATGGTTTGTTTTGTCCATATTTTTAGGCCTGTTTTTTCCATTGCTGCTTCTCCAATATTTTCAACTGTGGATGGAACCTCTAATACCTCATAAATCAAAGGGGTAATCACTGCTGATTGATCCTATCACCGTAGAAGGCTAAAACATACCTGGCTTTTGGACTTGACTAGAAACCAAATTGATAAAACTAATGCAGACATTTCCAATTTATAAACAAATTATTTTCCAGAAATTCAGTTATAAAGCAAGAATTTGGATCTTCTTATATACTTTCCCATAAAAATAATGTTATGAGGTCATTAAAATGTAGGCCTATCTATCTAATTATCCCAGTATCTTGAAGAAAAATAATTGGTAGTATAGACTTCCAATCACTATGTATGAATCACGATATGTTTTCTGTATTCTAGCAAGAGGGATAAGAAACATATCTCCCACCACCCACTCCCCACCCCCACCCCGGCCCATGAAAATCCTGGGGGTGACAGGGATGAGAAGATCCCACCTGTCCCCTGCCACCTGTAGTTTACTAAAGACACAGGAGTTTTGAGGACACAGTTTTTATTGGGCAACTTCAACCTCAGTTTTTCTGAGCAAGTCAGTGGCAGAAGGGAAAAAAGGGTGAGGTGAAAATAACCATCATTAAGTACATGTAAGTTGCAAAGAGTGCTTTGATGATAGTGATAGAAAATTGTCAAAACGTTTGACATTTGTTTCATTGTCTCCTCCGCTTCCTCCAGCCCACTCCGCCATTCCACAAATCAACCAGGGCTGTGGTCCGAGGCAATAATTCCAGTTGATTCTATTAGAGTTCTTCTGGCATGAACCCCTGGTATGAAATCGGGAGGGCTTTCAGATGAAGACATCCTTCAAATCCCCCTCTTAAAAAGGCAGTATTAAAAGAATTTGTTATGTCATCACCAAATTAGTCACCATTAATTTTGAATTAAGTTAGATTTAATTGTTTTGCCAGGCCTCAAAGCCTCCCTCACTGTTGAGTCTGTATGCAAAGGCAGCCTGGCTGAGAAATCACATACTTCGCCATTTAAGATACGTCCGTTACTTAATGCTTTACACAGAACAGAAAGTGGTAGTTGCTTTCCTCATGATCCAAAACTGGTAATGTGCCATTAGGTTCTGCATTCACTCAACAAATATTTCCTGAGCCTTCGCTGTGCGCTAAGTACTCTTATAGGTGCTAGGTGTACGTGTACAGCAATAAAGAACAAATGATTTGCCTAGTGAGGCTAGGCAGGCGATAAACACACAAACAGATGACAGTATAGTGTTTCATATGGTGCTAAGTGCCATGGAAGAGATGAATTTCATATAGGATGGCCATGCAGGGGGCCGGGGAGTAAGCCACGTGACCATCTGTGAGAGGAGTTTTAGGCAGAGAGAACAGCAAGTGCAAAGCCGCCTGGCGAGCTGGATCAGAGTGAGCTAAGGGAGATGGGTGGCGGGTGAGGTCAGGGATGTAGCTGGAGGGCTTCATAGGGCCTTGTAGACCATTAGAAAACTTTGCTCTTATTCTACATGAGGTAGGATGTTTTGAAAATAAAAGCCAAAATGAGTGCCAGTGCACTGCATATAGGGTGTCAAAGAAAGAGCAGAACCAAGGGTAACTCAAAATGTGTGGGCTGTAACTAGAATAGCTATTTATTGAGCTGGGGAATATCGTTGGAATATCATGTTCGGCAACAGGGAAGAAGAAGGAGGGAGAATTAGAACTTTCACTTTGGACGTGTTAAATTAGACTCGCCCGTTAGACAACCAAGTGGAGATATCAAGTAGGCAGGAGACAAGCTAAGCTGGAATTCATGGGTATAGTCTGGCCCAAAAGTTTACATTTGTATATTTAAGACCACAGAAAATATGAGAAGAGAAATATAGATAAAGGAAAGAAGAGGTGTTTGGACTGAGTGCTAAGACTCTCCCATATTTAGAGATCAGGGTGGGGAAGTAGAACCAACAAAGGAGACAGTGGAGCGCTGTCCAGTGAGGGAGAAGACATAGGAGAAGATGGTACCCCAAAAGGCAAGTGAAGTAAAAAGTTGAGAAGGAGGGAGTGTTTGTCCATGTCCAATGCCGCAAATAAATTAGGTAAGTAGCCCTGGCTGGTGTGGTGCAGTGGATTGAGCACCGGCCTGTGAACCAAAAGGTCACAGCAGGTTCAATTCCCTGTCAGGGCACACACCTGGTTCGTCAGGTCCCCATGTTGGGGGTGTGAGAGAGGCAGCCAACTGATGTTTCTCTCCCTCTCTTCCCCTCTGTCTGAAAATAAATAAAAATAAAATCTTTTTAAAAATACATTAGGTAAGCTGAGGACTGCTAATTGACTACAAAGTTTGAGGAAGGTCATTCGTAACTTTTAATCGCTGGTGTGATGGTAAAGTGACTCTCTGAAAAACAACAGCAAAACCCTGATTCGCAGTGTCTACCAATTTCCATGCTGTGCATGCTCCCATCAGAGCCAATTTCAAGCTACACAAATGCCTTAATGGGTCTCCAGCTTACAAAACTCTTGACTGTTAACAGTTGGCCCCTGCTAGCTCTAACACATGCTGCTTTGACAGGAGCCATTTTCGTGGAAGGAGTGGGAATTGGTGTGATTTCATGAGATGAAATGAAAAGAGTTGAAGACAGTAAGTGTGGATGATATTTCTCAGGAGCTACGCTATAAAGCAATGAGGTGGTTAACTGAACTAAGGTACGTGGTCAGGAGTTGTTTTTCTTTTTTTTACTAGGAGATATATTTGCATGCAGATGAGAATGATCCAGCTAGGGGGGAGAAACTGGTGAAGAAGAAGAAAGCAGGGAGAATTGTTGGAGTGAAGCCCTCGAGTAGGACGGAGGAAAGGGTTCTAATGTATGGGGAGGAGGTGGCTTGGTCTCAACTGAAAGCATGGGCAGCTCTTTCATAGTAACAGCAGAAAGGAGAGCAGCGACCATCCAACAGAAACACAATGTGAGCCTCATATGTAATTTAAAAGCTCTAGTAGCCACATTATAAAAGAAACAGGCAAAGTTAATGTTATCGATTTTACTTAACCCAGGATCTGCAAATTATCATTAAAATATGTATCGAATATAAAATAATTATTAATGAAATATTTTACATTCAGTTTTAATATTAACTTTTCAAAGTCCAGTGCATTTTACACAAAAAGCACATCTCAGTTTGGACGAGCGCGGGTGACCAGTAGCCACACGTGCTTAGTGACTGCCATACCGGAGAATGCAGGTATAAATAATCAGTTAAGTAGGTAGATGCATTGATTGGAGGTTGTGGAAAGTTTTCTTCTGTTTTCTCATGAAACAGGAAACAAGTTCATCGAGCAACTAGGAGTAAATATTGGACAGAAAGGAGCTGGAGATTTGAGGAGAGAGGAAAAGGCATGAAATAGTAATGCGGGATAGAGCCAGGGAAATGTACTAGAATTGAGGCAGCACTGATGGCCCACTTGGGGTTAGTGGTCCAGAATTTGGGTGAGACTGGCAATTTCGAGTGTGTACTTTTCTTCAGCCACCTTCTGCTCTGCAGAGGCAGGAGCAGGGGCATCTATAGGGTGGACAAAGTTGGATTTAACTGGAGGGAAATTAATTTTCAGAAGGCAGACGCCGGTCTACCAAATTCAGTAAAAAAAAAAAAAAAATGCTGTGATTTCTCCATAGGAAATATGACCTTTTCCCTTTCTAATCTAGGCTTCACACATGTGGATTGGGGTGGGAGTTATGAGCTGTTTAGCAAGAGTGTGTGGGAAGAGTTTAAAAGCACAGTGACGTTTTTTTCAGCCACTGAACTCCTATCTCAGAATTCTTCTCTTAGCAAGCTCTCCAAACGTTCTCTAGAGTTTCTTAACTGAGCCGTATGTGCCCCATCTCTTTCTTTAGAAGTCATCAAACTGTTTACTATGGTTTATTATTATTGCATGGTCTGCATCTGATATGTACTTGGCAAAACTAAGTGGGTGTGTTGAGCTGACTCTATAGTTGTTGGAGGCTAGGAAGATGTTAATGAGGGCTCTCTGTTCCCTGTTTGTAACCTGAAGCTGCCCTTCAACAGAACAAATCAGAGGGTTTCCAGCCACACACTGAGGTCCTTATGTAAAGAGAATCACACGCAATTTTTGTCTTTGCAGAATTCCTCTCTGTATAATTATTCTTTTGATCATGCTACACATGAAAAGAAAAGCAACTGGGGGGGGGGGGAGGTATGAATCATGCCCTTGTTTCACTTGGAATTAACAACTGAGACAGGGTGAGGATTCTGTGAGAACTGCCGGTCTGAGGGAGGTGCCATTCTTTATTGACAAACTTGGTGCATCTCCTTAACGGGTGTCCTGGGAGCAGACCTCAAAACTTATTCGTTAGTTACAATGATCAGTCACCATGGGTAACTACATTCCTGGGTGTGATGCTGCTGTAAGTTCAGTCTGAACTTTCTCTACTACACATGTGGGAAAACTTAATTGTTGCTCACTGAGTAAATTAGGTACATTTAATTACACCCAGACTTTTACTGAAACGTCACAGTAACTTTCTCATTGGTTTGATATTGAAGGGATTGAGCACTTAATCTGTACTGTACCTTAGAGAGTTTTCAGAGCTGTCAGTTTACAAGGGGACTTTGTGGATGCATTCGGGAGGTAGCTTCTGTCTTCTCTTCTCTGATGCCTTCCTTGACAACCCAGGCAGTGTCAATCATTTGACCCTCGTGCTTCCATCACATTTTGTACATATTTCAACCATGTCTCTGAATGTGAAATCCCTTTCAGAACTTCATGCTTTTGCATGTGATATTCTATCTTCCCCACCTGTAAACAACTCCTTATCCTTCAAAATCCAATAAGTAAAGTATTTATTAAATGGATGAATGAGATGCTTTGTAGAGGCCTTTCCTGAATTGATCACTCCTTACAAGTCCTTGCACATTTGTGTTATGCTTCATTTTTGGCATTTATCCAGTTCTTAAGATTTATTTACCTATTGGTCTCTTTCATGAGCCTCTAACTTTCTCTAGTATAGGGGCTGTGCATTATATACTTTTGCATCTCCAGTGCTCATTATAGATCCTGGCATCTGATAAGGCTTCACATTTTTTGTTGAGCGTGAAATGCAAAGAATTAAACATGATCGCGTGATTCTGGTGAATATAGGAATAGTTTAATTTAGCTCACAATTTTATAACCCATGCAAGCTCGTATTGAAGTAAATCAACCAACTTGGTGCATTTCAAATGAAACCTCAAAATGAGGATATATTGGTTTTAACCCAAAGCAGAAGTTTATATAAAGGATATAACCTTTTGCCCTACACACTCAGGAATTAAATTAAAAAGAAATCTAAAAAACCATTTATAGGTAATTTCAATTTGAGGCTTCTAGGTATGTAAGAAAGGTTTATTTAAGGTTTAATAACCAAGTTTCATGTGGGTTCTTGTTTGGGAAAGAAAACTTTCACATGGCATTAATATACCGTAAATTGTGATTTACAAAAACATTCTCACATCCTGCCTAGGGTAAAATTTTAATTTGTCCAGTGAACTTTCCACTGAAAGAGAAAATGGCAAAACTGACAAACCAATCTCGCTATGTATGTTTTGTTTTGGAAACTTGCTATTCCCAAATGCTCCCTGAATTTATTTTTGCAAATTCTTTGGAAAATTCAAGAAAAATATTGGTCTTTTGAGAAATACCTTGAATGTTATATTTTGTATGTCAAAGGGGTATTGGATTTTTTTGTTGATACCAGTTTCGTTGACTTTTTATTTATTTATTTTTGTACTATTCATTGTTTCTACAGTTTAGTATGTATGTTATTAACCTGACATCTGACATTTTAAGATGTCATGTTCCTTATGTTTCAATTGTATAAAAATAGATATATGTTTTTCAAAAATGTTTTTGTGTACACCTATCTCATTTGATTTACTGTGTCTTCCAAATAACAGGCATTTCATATTAGGTAGATGGGTGGATAGGTGACTATTTGAATAGTGGCTGTATGCTCCAGGTGTTGGGTACAAGTCACAGCTTTCCTACCTACCAACTCTCTGGCCTACAGCAAATTAATGATCTAAACCCCTGTTTCTTTGAATGTGTGTAATATAGTTCGACACAGGGTTGTGAGGATTAAATGAAATAACACATGTAAAGAACTTTGCATCACAAATGGTATAATAGTGAGGGCTCAGAAATGTTAGCTGATGTTATTACTATTATTAACATAACAATAAATGGCTTTAACCAAATCACCCATTTTTTAAAAATTAAGGATCGATAATAAAGCACGTAGAAGTTATGAATGTATTGATTGTAGCACATTTGGGAATACCAGTGACTTGCTAATCATTACAGCCCAAGACCTTCCGTTCATGAGTATAGTTAGTAACAGGAAGCTTCCTGTTCCACGTATAGAATTACAAGCAGAGCTTAGATATGAAAACATTCTTATTCTCCACCATGATACAACAGCTGGTTGTCTTACGTACTATGTCTTATTGAAGCATCACCATTCTGTACAGTTTAAAATGTTTATACATTCTAGGTAAGCGTTCATAAAGCAGGTGTTTTTTTCTCTCTAGGGTGACCCAGGCTCTCAAAACAGGGCGATGACATTTTAAAAGATCTTAAATGGAGTCCAGATCATTAGGTAGGACAGCTTCAGGATTTCCTAATTTTTACTCCAGACATCTCTAGAGGGAGAAACATCACGAGTTTCAGGCAAAGAACCCACTAAGGTCTGCCTTTGGGTCAGTTTTCCACAGAGAAGTTCCTCAGCGCAGAGGAAGGTCAGGTGGGTGGACTAAAGGATTTAGGTCGCGTTCAAAGAAGGATCGCTATGCGCAAGGAACTTTCCGCTTTTCTGGTAACTTTAACAGCTGGGCCTTCCTTCTGGGCACTACGGGGTAAACACCACTCCGACGCTGATGAGAAAAGGCTGTGGATCCCTCAGGTGACGGCTCCGGCCAGGCCGCCGTTCCAGCGCCGCCGCGCGCGCGCGCGCCGCGGCCACGCGCAGATTGTTGGAACTTGAGCAGCGCCTCCTGCTTTTTTTCCGCTGGCTCCGTGTGTGTGCGCGGCGCGGGCCCTTTCTGGCAGGAAGTGCCTGCCATTTAAGGAGAGCTCGCCGTCCCGGCAAACGGACCCCCTCCCCCGCCTCGCGGCTGGGCTGCCTTCTCATTGGCCGGCCGGCGGGCTGAGGCTTATCCCTGCGAAGGTTCGCATTTTTAAAATGTCTCCTTTTGTCAACTTGAGATTTTCCAGAATTTAAAAGCGGAAAGGAAGAGAGGAGTACAAGGAAGCTATTAAAGATATATTCAGTAAACCCTACTGGGAGCAAGTGTGTGTTTCAGAGAGAATTTGTAACTTTTGCAAGAAAAGTTTGGGTCTTGCTTATTATTTTAACAAAGAGGGTGTGGAGTGTGTGTGTGTGTGTGTGTGAGTGTGTGTGTGAGTGTGTGTGTGTTTTCTCCCTGAACTGGAGAAGCAGATGTTTAAAGGAGACAGGCAGGAAGCAGCTCTGACAAATGAAAGCATTTTTGATTGAATTCATGAGCTAAAGTTTCCTGCCAGTAATTCATTCAACCCTAGGCTACATAAAAAAGAAAACCCCGTATAATTGAATTTTAATCGCCTAACTTTCAAACATACAACTAGAACAGGCAACTGTGTCTGCCACAGGTAAAATTGAAATAGTGCTGTAAGCTGATTCTAGATTATTATTTATTGGTAGTTTAAAAAAGTTATGATACCCTTGCTTCATATCGCTCCTCCTTTATCTAGGCCTGTGTGCCAGAGGCTGTTCCTTATTGTCTGTGTAAGTTAAAGTCCTTACTACAGACTTTTTTTTTTCTTTAAGCTGTTTTGTGAGCAGGTGCAGATGGCTTTCATGAACTGAGCCAATTGAAACGTTCTGTTTCAGCCTGCAGAAACTGAAGTTTTAAAAAATGTACAACTGCATTTTGTGCTGTATCTATAATTCAGCTGGAAAATGTTTCCCCATTTTATGATGAAATCTGCCACCTCTGTTTCTTCCTCTTAATGAATTCAGTTTGTTTACAGCCTTACAGAACTCTTGTCACTAAAATCCCACCCTCAACACTCCTCCAGTATTTTTGGAGTCTGATGATTTCACAACCAGAGCCATTGCAAAATAAGGGTAAAGGGGCATTTTTAAAAATCCCTGGAGATTTTTAAGAACTATTTTTCCTTTATTTTTTTCTTCACAGTGTACTGAAGTAAACAGTTTCAGGAAGACTTAAAACATTAAGATTGTTGTACCTTTTCATAAATATAATGTGAAATAAGTAACTTTTCTTAGTCAAGCCTTAGAATTTTAAACCAAGCAACAGAAACTGGGTAGTCAATGGATGCTAAAAACTCTTGGTTCAGTGCTTGAATTATTGAGTACTCCAGCCAAACAAAGGGAAGAGCAGTTGACTCCTTTGGCATACGGAAGGCTCTAGTGGCCCTGGTGGTGATGGGCTTCAGTGTTCTGCTCCAGTCACACTCACGTGGGCACTAACGCAAGCCCATAAACCATAGTAACATAGCCAAAAACCAGAACTGCAAAAATGTGCAGCACCCAGAACTGAACAAAACCCAGATATTACTGTTGTAACTGAACCAAAACAAGTTTAAAATAGACTTACTCAACTAGTTCAAACCAGAATCGTACTTAAACATATTTTCTAAAATGACTGACCAAAACAAAACTAGAACTTCAAAAAATTCCACAGACCTAACCTGAAACAAACCAAGAGCCCATTGTTTTGGATCTGTGCACTGGCACTGCTTCTGGGATCCCAGCAGGAAATGAAGGGTTTGGACTCTGCTCTTATGTTGACCTTCACATGGACGACTGTCCCAGCAACACTGACTCAGGCAGTGAGTGTTAATGGGCAGTACCTGTTATGTTGTCAGGTACAAGCCAGAGGGCAGGGTTCTCACCCTCAGCACTATTAGCAGTTTGGACCAAAGGACTCCCCTTCGTGGAGGGCTGTTCTGTGCATTGTAGCATGTTGAGCGGCATTTCTGACCTCTAGTCCCTAGGTACCAGGAGCTGCCTGCACCCCCACCTCCACCCCAGTTATAGCGATCAAAAATCTCTCCAGACATTTCACCCCGCTGTTGAGAACCACGGCAGCAGGAGAGTAGTCTTCGGTCTCTTGCATTGTTTCAGAAAGGTTTCCCAGTAGATATTGAAAGGAAAGCTATATACTTCTCTGCCCAGAAAGATCACCTAGTAGAAAATAAATGCCAGTTTTGATAACTCCTCGTGTCAGAGTTGGCTTCTCTACTAAAGCAAGAAATGCTTTATATTGGAAAGACCATGTATATAATGTTATCATGAGGCAAAACTAGTGAAAATACCATAAGTTATTGAAGACGTTTATAAATACACACTTTTATAAAAACTCTACTCATACCAGCATTATGGTCTTGGTCATAAAATGATTCCAGAATTTTCTGACCACACTGCAGTCAGTGTTTATCTTCATATTCTGAAAAAAGTTGCAGAAATATTTTAACATATTGAGCCTAACAGTGTTCCTAGTTCACAACCTAGGGAGATGCTGTTTGATCCAGGCTCCCTACATACCCTATGTGAATAATATTATGTATTGGAGTACTATTTTGGGAGAATTAGACATCTTAATTATAACTCTCTTTTAGTTTGTGTGTATATAGTATATGCCTTTGAAATGAAATTTATGGTTATTCTGCACTTCAGTGAGAAGACTTTTCATTTTTATATAACGGTACCTTTCCCTTGGCAGTTTTCATTTGGTAGGAAGACTCATTTGTACATGAGAGTATTATTTGGAACAGTGGGTTTTGCCAAGATTATAATGCAGTAATTGCATTTAAAATTGAGCCGTGCCAAAGCATTGCAAAAATAATAATAAATCCACTAAATATATATCACTGATACAGACAGTTCCTCAGCTTTTCTTAATACTGTGAAAAACAAACCGAATTTTCTATTTTTGTCTGTGTAGAAAACCTGGGGAATGAATAATCACAGCATAAAATTGAACAGCTAATCGAGTTTTCCAAATGGTTTATTTTAATGGTGATTTAGTGTTCAAAGGCACATACCCTTAGCTTTTATTTAGCTTTTGTCATTAACATAGATTATAAATCAAAGTGCTATCTAGCAACAAAAAGAAGTTATTGGTTAATATTCCCTCATAGACTGTCCAGTGATGCCTATGAAGCCAAAGTCACGAGAAACACTCCCTTAATCTCAATCGATCACCACGACCACTTTGTTCAGATTCTTCTTTTACCAATGACTAAACAGCAGCTCGGAAATGGTAAGAAGATGTGGGTGGGCCACTGCCACTGTGGCAGCGGGCAGGGGAGAGGGGTCAGGGAGAGAGGAGCACTAATACTTGGGAATTTACTGATCTTCCTACAGCATTGACCATCATGCTGCTGCAAGTCACGACCACCACTCCGCTCGATCGCATAGGTGCCGTTACTCTACATGCTTATGCTAAAACACAGACTCCAGGTGGAAACTCCAAATGGACAGTTTGTAAATGGTAGCCCTCGAAGTTGACACCAGGGCTTGTGACTTGTTTTTTCCTGATTCCACTGTACCTTGCATTCCAAAATATAAAGGAAACCAAAGATATATCAATTCCCACTAAACCATGTATCAACTCTTAACCATGAAAAGGTATAATCACATTACGTATGTACATATGGCCTCAAGTGTTAGGAAGACCAAAACTCTGAAAGTTCTTGCTTCTGCTCCAGGAATCTGCCCTTACTCTGA
This sequence comes from Mormoops blainvillei, assembly GCA_004026545.1. Classification (NCBI taxonomy): domain Eukaryota; kingdom Metazoa; phylum Chordata; class Mammalia; order Chiroptera; family Mormoopidae; genus Mormoops; species Mormoops blainvillei. Next base: position 34,910 of record PVJD01002848.1, on the reverse strand, counting down.
AATTGGCCCAAACATCCAAAGTCCCTGTATCACTCTGCTCTGCACTTCCTGAAGAAAGCCACCTTAGAGAAATGATCGCACTGACGGTGATGTTCTCCCTCAGGAGTCAATGGCTATTCTCACTTCTCTCTCTTCTACTGCCGTCACCCAGGGGAGGGTGTGACCTGGAGCCTTTTCTGTCCCTTCCAATGTATTAAAGCATCTACCCTCACTCTGTGTATAGATACAGCACATTTAGAGAACAGCACAGCATTCACTTTACGTCAGAAAAGAAGGATGGGGCTGTCCCTTATCAGAGTGTTCAAAGGCAGAGCTGGAGTATTTAATAAATCAGTTCTGACATTCTTTAGAATGTTAGCATGATTTACCTCTCTTGCTGCAACTGTAATTGTGTCAATGGTCCTACAGGAGGCTGGCCAGTCTGTGTCTTTTAGGTCTGGTCCTGGTGTCACATGCTGTTTCCGACTCGGACTTTGGCCAGAATACCTCTTCGTTCTGTTCTCTCCACAGTCTCCTGAATCCCAAAGTTTCTACTTACTCCTGTGGGTAATGACCCTTCAAAAATTTCTATTAAATTCCTTATTGCTTAGCTCTGTTGCTCCAAGAAGTTTCCATCAACTATATTGCACCAGTAACTCGATAATTTTCTAATTTTCTACCCCATTTTGTGAACATGTTCTTTATCCAAGTGGCTCTGTTCATACCAGACACTTGAATAAGTCACATTTCTTGACTTTACTCTTCTAGTAATTTCTGGCTCATTAAAACGTTAGCAGACAAATACTGTATGATCTCACTTATATGGAATCTAAACAACCAAACTCACAGAAACAGAATAAATTGGTCGTTGCCAGGGGCTGGGGAGGTGTGGGAATAAGTGATGATGGTCAAAAGGTATAAACTTCCAGTTATAAGATGAATTTGTTCTGGAGATTTAATGTACAGTTCGGTGACTGTAGTTAACAACACTGTTATATGTTTGAAAGTTGCTAACAGAGTGGATCCTAAATACCCTCACCACACACACACACACACACACAGACACACACACACGCACGCGCGCGCGCATGAAATGTGGGGCCATTTGAGGGGATGGATATGTTAACTAACCTGATTGTGTGTAATCATTTTGCAGTATATACTTTAAGTCCTCCCATAACATCATCAACAGGTTCTTGAGAACTGTGACTTTAAGCAAAATGACATAAAACAAAACCAATTTTACTAATTGTTATAAATGAGAGTTGAGTCCTGATGGCATATTTCTGGTCATAAAAACACCAAACTTCTAAATGAAGACCCAAAACACTACTACTAATAAACACTGAAACAAATCTGAGCTATACATACATTTAAGACAGATTAATAAAAACAAGATGATTATTTCCAACCTGCTTATACCAGTTCAGGGTCACAGTAGCTAGAGCCAGTCCTGGTAGTTTAGGGCGCAGGGTACGGACCAGCCCTGGACAGGACGCCCCTCTGTCTCAGGGTCACTGCCTACACCCATGCTCACTCAGACCGGGACAATTTAGAGACACCGATTCACCTCACATGCACATCTTCGGGATGTGGAAGGAAACCTGAGTCCCTGAAGAAAATCCCCACAGACGATGGCAAGAAGTGGAAACTGCACACGGTAGCCCCAGCAGGGAATCAATTTTTTTTTTTCTAATCAGTGTTAAAATGAAACAGCGTTCAGTGAAAGAAAGTTATTTGAGGATCTGCTGTATATCAAATCATCACACTGAATACCTTAAGTATACACAATATTATATGTCCATTGTATCTCAACACAGCTGGAAAAAAAAAAACATCAGCAAGTGTTAATATCATACATCTGAAAGGGAAGTTTTGTCTGTAGCAATACTAGCTACAATGCCATCTAACATTGGAAAGAAGTTACTGATCCAGGAGCTGAACCTAAACTTCTTTGTGAGAGGGTCTGGAACAGTGACAACCACAGCAGTCGTGGAAATGCCACCGTGGAGACAGCAGGGCTCAGGCGCACAACGGAGATTTCATTCAAAATCGGATTCTTTTTCTCTGGTCTCCTAAATTATTTCCAGAGGTTAGCCACTTACAGAAATAATAAATCTTCTCTCACTTGGAAATAAAAAATGTGTTATTTGACTTGAAACATAACACAAGTGTTCCCTGGCTTCGTTTGGTTTTGCGTCTGGTGAGCTTACTGTTGCTCTTCTCCTTTATACAAACCCATCGCCAGTTTCCTGTGTGAGGTGTCCTAGCGTGAAGTGCTTAAGTCAAACTTTGTAATACAGTCAGTAACAGTTTTATTGTCTCTCCCATGTTAATGAAACCCACAGCTAAACAACTAACGCCCTGTACTAATTGCTTGTCCTCAGAGCTGGGTGTTTCAGGTCTAATTCTCTTCAGAGCGCAGCTGGCACAGAGTGTTCAAAAGCCCCTTTGGTCACTTTAACCACTTAAGTGCTAATTTGGTGGCATGGAAAGCATTAGGCTGTGTCCAAACAAACAGTATAAGGCAGAATATTTAGCAATTTTCTGAACTTTATCAATGTAGTAAGTCATTTGGTTGATGTTTCTAGTTAAAAAACAGATGTTTGAGTTGTCAGGATGCGTTCAAACAAAGTGTTTGTTGAAATAAACATTAGCTTAGCAGATTCCTTTCATTGCAGAAACATTCTAAACAACAGGCAAGGTGTAAAATTTGGAAATCTGTGAGCCTTGAAGAAACTAGGAATACTGTAAAAAGATTATGTAGTTTTCCAAATGAGTTGTAAGTACAGCCAGACTCAGGGCATGATTATTATATTAATGAATGAAGGAACGAATTGTTAGATTTCGTAACCATTTGGGCCTGTACTGGATCAATTAGATAAATTTTATATTCTTAGTATGTGTGAATTCCTTAGGTACCCTTCCTTGTGTACTTAGCTCTTCTTTTAGCTATTAGATATTTGGCCCAGCAAGTAATGACCAAAGTAATCCCTTCCATGTGGGCCCATATACATTTATTAAAATTACCCCATTTGGAGGTTTCACCTTTACTACCTTATTGCTAATGCTGATATAAAAGGTTGATTTGTCATCACGCACAACACAGCCGGCAAGCGGGGAAACCTTTTAAGCCACGTGAAAAGTGGTGTTGATTGAAAAAAACAGAAGTATTCATTGGGCATTTACTATGTGCCTAACAGTTCGCTAGATATTGTGGAAAACAGTTTCACCCATGGGGAGTGAACAATCTAATTGGAGAAAAAAATCCAACTCACATGAAACAATTAGAAGAGATGAAATGTATTATGTGGTACAGGTTATTAGAGCCAAGGATAATAAGGTGTTAATTGTGTGGAATAGATAGTAAATCTCAAAGGAATTAAGGACGGTAGAGATCAACATGGGCTGAGGTCACCCAGGAAGACTTTCAAAACAAACCAGCAATCTTTATAAGCCCTTTCTATGTTCAGGGCATTGTAAGGGCTACATAGAAGCATGATCACAGAGATGGGACTTAAGCAGGATCTGAGAGGATGAGAAGAGTACCTACTGGCCAAGAAGAAAAGGTAAAATACTATAAAATACAGAACCCAGGGGAGCAGTGGGGACCAGGAAGAGCCACTGCTACAATAATCGGCTTAACATTTCAGCCCTTCCTTTGAAAGTCTTTAGGGTGATGCAGATATTCCAGCTCAGATTTTTAAAATTAGTTTTGACTCATCTTTGGTCTGAAGAATATTAGCATCCAGTTCAGAGGTGTCTCAGTAAGAGAGAAAAGCAGATCGTGCTGTTCTTGGGGATTTTGGAAGGTGATCTAGCAGAAATGATGGACGGTGTGCACAACTGTCTTTTGCTTGCAAAGAAAGGCACTACTGAAAACAAAGGTGCTGGCCGAACTGTATCGTGTAAATGCAGAGAGTTCACCATACAACAGCTGTTTCTGAGAAGATGGTAACCGAGCTCTCGTAGGGTTGGTTCTCTTTGAGTTTTATAAAAATTCTGAAGTGACTTCATTTGTTAGTCACTCTTTCTGTTTTGATATATAATGTTTTAAGGTGAGTGAGCGTTCGTTATGCTTTCTAAATTCCATGTGTGCTTGTTCTTGTTCAATGTTCCCTGCTTTGGAGACCAAGAACCTATCATTTCTGGTCCGGAGACTTGATATTAGTTACCTGCAAACACCTTTATTTTCCAGACAGGAAAGAAATGGAAGAAAAATGTTTCAGGCTTTCTGGTTTAAAAATCATAGCCGCTAGCATTGAGATCTAGTGTACTTTCAGCTCTCTATTTAAAACTCTTCAGGTGATTTTGTGTTTAAGGAAACATAATACCTCAAGTCTTTTATACTGTCATGATAGCAATTGCAAAAGATCCTTTGGTTTTGTGGAGAGTTTAGGAGAGAGGAGACTGTGCTTGGACTATTATCATTTCTTTAATTTTGTAGCCTAAGGCCATGTGTCTAGAGAGAAACTGTATAATGCAAAATATTCCCATAGCACCCAGGCTCTGACAGTGCACAGCCCAGTTCTTACTGAAACCGAGCAGTTTCTCCCTTGTCATCAATTGAAAGTGCTCTTTTGGTGAGAGGGCTCCGGCCACTCCCCGCAGGAACCCAGAACTGCAGCAGAGCTGGAATGCTCACGTACCAAAAACAGGGCAGAAAAGAGCATTTATCTCTGGCACGAGCAGAACAGCGCATCTGTTGTAGGAAAGTGTGGGCCAGATGTGCTTCCTTGTCTACAAGAGATTTCACTGCTGTTTACATTCGCTCCCCAGCTCTCATCTGCAGCTTTCTGGCATGTCCATGATACGGTAGCAAGGGGGGATCACTTGGTTGTTAAATGCTTGAAATGATATAAAACATTGCACCGTGAACCAGGGTTTTGAAGAGAGATTTTTTTTCAAATTGATTCGGATTCCTTTTAAAAATCGTACTATATTACAAGGAAAGGTCTTAACCCCCTTGTAACATAGGAATGTTAGAGGGGATTGTTAAGGAATAGAGGATCACCCAGGCTAACCCTCCTTTTTTATAGATAAGAGGCCAGACCTGAAGAAAGCCATTAGTTGCCCAAGGTCATAAAGCAGTTTACAGACATAATTGAGTCTAAAATCCAAGTGTCCTGACTTTTAGTCTATAGCTATGATGCAAGAGGGAAATTATTCCTCTAGATCAGGAGACAGCACACTTCGTTCTTTAAAGACCAAATAGTAATTATTTTAGGCTTTGTGGGCCGTATGGTTACTGTCAGAACTGCTCAGCTCTGACCTTACATCCGAAAGTAGCCATACACAACATGTAAACAAGAATGTGTCTGTGTTCCAATAAAACTTTATTTACAAAAACAGTCAAGGGGCCAAATTTGGCCCACAGGCCATAGTTTTCTGACCTTTGCTCTAGATCTGAGAGAAGAAAATCAGTGTGAAAATCTCCTTGGAGCATCTCTGTTAGCCACATACACGTTTGATCTGTCAGGGAGAATGTCCATTTTTAAAAGGTCCGGAGGGTGCTATTTGTTCGACAAGATTGCTCTGACTCAGGCAAAACTGATTTTCTTTTTATAGCTTTCCTGAGAAAAGACAGTTTACAAGAATTTCAAAGTATTGAAGAGTCATTCTTCAGGATTGTCCTTATGTCACTATTGTTCCACATAAATGTGGAAGATTTATGTTCCTATACGCCTTTCAGAACTTAAATATACTCACAGCAGAGGTCTTCTATTATCATTGTTGGGTTTTGTTAACTTGAATAATCTCTTAAAAATCTAAACATATATGTATTTTCGGAAACAGGGTTCCAAAGAGTTTTCCCGCTTAGCAGCAGTTAAGAAATGGCAATGGAGTAAATGTTTCCTAAAAGTTCTCTATTTTTTTATGTAAAATTATGTTTCAAACATAAAGAAAGCTTGAAGTTTTTTACGTCGGCATGTATGTGCACACTGTGTGTGTGTGAGAGAGAGAATCGATCGTCCTATAAGGCAAGTCGGAGCGGATACCAACAACGAGAACATTAGCTGGCTTGGAATGAAAACTTTCTTTCCCATTAAAACTACTTGATACCATAAGACATCTGGAGTTAGATGAGCACACCCGTACTAAGGTAAATTTATAGGGTACTTCAGTTCTGTACACATACTTGTCTGAAAAGTGATTATTCAGGAAGTACATTAATTTTGCCGATTTTTGATACAGAAGCAAGACTTGAATGGAGGATGGAAAAACGCCCAGAGCAGGATGGACACAGTGTTGACTGTGACCGGGGATGGGGAGAGGGGTTCGAGCCCCAGTCGCCTCATTTGAGCAGTGCGGGCTCTCGCCTGGGCCTGTTTCCCTCTCCCCTTTCCCTCTTGCCCCTCCTTTCTTCTCTTTGCTGCTCTTCACTCTTCCCCTCTTCCTACCTCCAGACATTGATCTGGAGAGAATCATTTTTATTTTCTATTTCCTTCTTCACTTAAATATTCCAAAGAATGAAGGAAAGAACATAAATATCTAACTTTTTTCACTAAGAATGTTACATTTCAAAGGTAAAATTTTCACCTATTAGTAAAGATTATATGGAGGAGAATAAATGAAGGGAATAAATTTTGTTATTTAAAAGTTGTTGGGTTTTTTTTTTTGTTTGTTTTTAGTAATTAAATACTGTAAAGCCTTACTTGCTATGGTCATGTTAGTCTCTAGAAAGAATTTGGGATAATATCTGACTTTAGCATCCAAACTTGCTTTTCTTTTGATGATGATACTACTTTTTTTCCTTCTCAATTTGCTTTAAAAGTTCATATAAATCTTCTCATTACATAAATGATAGCATTAAAAATTGGTCTTTAAAGGCAAATAATCAAAACATTAATATCCTTCTGCTGAAATTAAGTGTGTAATAGGATGCTAGGTTTCATTTTATTTTGCTTTGTTTCATTAATGCTTATAGTTCAAAGCTTAAATGACAAGACTTATTTATTACTTCTCTTATCAATGTCCAGGTATTTCTGAAGGGAGTAAAGGTATAGCATGTGGACCAATCTATAGTTCTAAGACTAAAAACATGACCCAGTGTTCTGGCCTCCACATCTGTGGACCCATGTCCTCTTACCAGAAACTCCCTTCCCCTCCTTTCAACCCACCCACATCCTACTCAGACGTCAAGTCCCCTCTTAAGACCATAGGCCTTTAGGAATCTCTCCTTGGATAATTGCCTACCACAATGATCCTTACTTTCTCAGAATTTCTGTAGCACTTTTAGTTTGTGCCAAACAATTCCTCACTTAATTACATGTTATCTTGGATCACTGTCTAGTGGTTTAAAGCACAGTGTTAAGCACATAATCTGTTCAGCTATTTGAAGGAAAGGCAAATGGCTCGTGGGAGCCAGAGCTGTGATACTTAGGGGAGGCCACAGCACGCACGGGGAGGAATCATCATGAGGGATTTGTTAAAATCTAGCTCTGGCCCTGAGAATGACAAGCACGATGACTGGAATGTTAGGAGACCATGTGTTGCTATGTCAACCAGAGGCAAACTCACCTTCTTCACCTGATTCACAGAGGCTGACTAGAATGCCAGTTTACTCGTTTTCAATATGAATTATTACTGTTATAACTAGACACTCAAGTCCTCAGGCAAATGCATCATCTGCTTCTGAGTAAGCTACGTGATTACGATTATAACCGTCAGAACTCTTGGTGAGCATAGAATCGATGCAGAAGAGGCTGGTCCAATGATTTGAATGTTCAAAGGATTAGAACAGGGAGACTGGTGATACATTTTTACCATAAGGATATGCCTGCCCACAGGCAGGCAGCATCCTTCGGTGGGATAAGCTTGGATGCTAGACAGCGCTTGCCTGGGTGATTACTCTGCGAGTCTCTCAGTGATCCTATGAATGAATGAACTTCTTTGCTACTTGCACATTTTTTCATAAACTCTTTATTAGATCTGGTCAGTTTCCAGTCAAGTCATGTAGTTAATTTTTTTTTTTTTAATCCATGCTCTGATCCATTGTGTGGAGGGAAATCTCATTTCTATCAATCCCAAGTCCTCGGGGTGCCTCTCACTGTTGCCTTCTTTTACCTTCTACCATAGGTACCATTAAATATTGAATGACTGATTCTCTCCCCAGCTCCAGTACAAAACCCTTCATGACATACACTACACAAACATTTATTTATTTAGCCTTAAAGAAACAAGCATATTTAGCATCTGCCCTGTTCCGGCATTATTGAAGTTAATAGAGATATACAGAGAAGTAAAATGTAGTCCCTTTCCTTAGAGACTTCACATTTAAAAGATAGGTGAGTAAAACAAGTACAATAAAGTATTTGGGGGCTATGACAAGAAAAGATGGTGGCACATTAAACAGGAAATAATTTATTTCACTTGTGGGAATCTGGAGAGTTCCACAGAGAAAGATATTGATTCAAATAGCTTACATATGCACTTTTTACTTATAGATTGCCTTAGATACCAAGTCAAATTATTAAAACCTTGACCTCTTTCTCATTCATGTCACTTCACTTGTTATTAAATACTCATGCCTAATCTAAGTTTGGAATGAAAGTGTCACAAGACACATCTTTCACTATTTCCTGATTTACTAAATATGGAAATGTAGCTCAGGACCTGAGCATTTGGTGATCTCATGTGACCACGGGAACATTAAATAAGGAAGGAAGTGAGAAGTGAATGCGACGATCTCCTATCTGGGTAGAGAAGTGGGGTTTTAATTAGCCAGGCAAGTGTCACATCTATTCTACAGACATCACAGCATATTAAGCATAGTATCATCCTGTTTCCTGACAGCCTTCCCTAAAGATATACATGGATGATCTCTTTAGATCTCAGATTGGCCAAAACAGAATCAACGTAATCTGGTGTTGGCAGTCTTGAAAATCAAGAAATCCCAGAGACAGTCATCCGAGTATGTTTTTTTAGTAAATCGTTTAACATCTTTGTGTATCTAGTCTTAATCTCTGCGTATCGGATATTATAAAGAAAACAAGATGCAATCCTGTTCTTCCAACATTTTAACTACTTCAGTTTCCTAAATTGGAAAGAAATGTGTAGAAGTCATTGGAAGAACAATATGTACAAATCTTTTAAAGAGCATTAAGTGAAGTAATGCATTTAAGCTGAGAACCAAGACATACAAATATATATACACATAGATACAAAACAGCAAGATGTATAAATCTTTGAAAGACTTTTTAATACATTTTGACGTGAACTAGAATTTTTCGTACAAATGTCATTATATCCGTATTATAAATAGAATAAGATTTTCTTTCTAAAAAATGGGACCAAGGTACAATTAGTTATATCAGGAAAATGTTTCCATTAAATGGTCCATGTTTCATTAAGTGTTTTTTAAAAACTATTTCAATTTTCACGATATCTTATTGAAGATAATGATTCTGAAAACTTGCTAATTGCTGATCAAAATAACATTTGTACCCTAAGTATAATACTTTGTTATCTAAGAAAAGGCTTCTCTAGTTCTAGGATACGAAAATACAGCAAACAAATTTGTGTTTTCCGTATCCACACCCACCTTCCTGCCTTTAGTAGCTTTCTGTGATTTTGCAGGACAAAATATTATGGAAAAGTGAACACCGAACAACTATATTTTTCTGTTGCCCAAAGATTCCACAGTTTCTCCAAAAAATAAATAAATAGCCCAACTAATGGAAAACTTCTGGAATAGCAGATTGTACTTCTTTGGGCGGTATAATGGCATGAAGTACTCTTTCAGATTTTTATTATCTGTTGGTCTGAATAAAACATGTGTAAACTCTTACGCGAATGAATCAATTTATATGTATCGATTACTTGTGTGCAAAGCACCAGGTGCTGTGGGGATAATACAAATAGAAGTCTATACCCAGGACACTTACAGTCTAGTTGGAAAGACTAGCCACATGGTGGGAAATGCTTTATAACATGCCACCCAAGGCATTGTCCGACAAAGGAGCATGAACGTAGCGCGTGGTGATTCAGAGGGGGCTCTGGAAAGCCCCCTGGAGGAAGAGATGGGGCTGCTGCAGCATTCTCCCAACTGCTTCCAAAAGTAATAATAATAATTAGAAAACACTCAAAGGTATTATTGCCCTTTCTAGGACATGGTTACAGTTTATTTCTTTAAGTATTGAAGAACATTTTCCATTTTGCATTGTTTTCTTTTTGCCATTCCTAGACGTCACGGTGGTTTGAGTTAGATTTGTGATTTTTCTCCTCTCTTGACTTATCTGAGAAATTTTGGCACTAGCCAGGTTTGGGATGTTTTCGTTCAGACATTCTTAAGTTATTTGGTAACAAGTAAAGTCTTTGTTGTGTTTTTGTGCTCAGAAATCGCTTTTACTTTTCTCTTTCTTTGTTTAAACCTTGCACTCAGTAAAATCTCTTTATTTTTATAGACTGTTCTGCAAAGCAGTATCTTTAGAGGTGAGAAAATTTTTAAAAAACACATCTTTTTCAACTTGAAGTATCAATCTTTACCGAAAATATTTAATATATTTAGAAGATATCAAAGACAACCTCACAAGAGAATGCATGCACATGGTTACATAAAAGAGAGACTGGCTCTTTCGATGCCCATATCAGCAGGCCTCAAAATTGCTTGCGAACGACTGGAAACCATGGCCAACTGCCAGCCAGAAGCAACATCACCAGAATGGAATTCACAGTTACACTGTTAAGACTTATAAATACAGTGAGGGTCCAGGAGCCAGGACCGTCCGGCAAATCGGGCTTGTCTGGTCTGGTCTGGTCCAGCTGACCGAGCAAGCAAGCCCTCTCTTTGCGTGAGGCCTTCCTCAGTGTCAGTGACTGAACTCATTTGTCCCCTGAGCTAAAATATCCCAAGGGATAGGGGGACGGTGGCTGTCCTTTTTCTGGCCAGATACTCTCCTAGTTGGGGCAGGAAGTCATCCTGAGAGGAAAGTCAGGGGGTACATCCTTGGTCCAGGGACAGTATTTGGAAGCTGGGAAAGTGGAACCATTTTTCAGTGTGAATTCATGTCACTTCTGGCTTGGCCTTTCGGAGAAACGGTGTCAAATTCTAGGAACTGAGCGCTGTCATGAAGGAGAAAAGTGAGATAAACTAAAGACCTGTATCTACAGATAGTTTTAGGAAACCAAGAATGCAACCTGGTGACAGCTGGAGGGGTGGGTAAAGTGAGCTGAGGTCAGTGCAAGCGAACGAGGCAGCCGAGGTGACAGGAAACCAGAAGTGCCCTGGAGCTTAGCAGAGAGATGCCCAGTGAATCCTTTCTCACCATCCTCCTGAACCAGAAGGAAAAAATCAGGGAGTTGAGTTGGTAATGATTTCATTCAATGGAGGCAGAGTCAGAGGCAAAAACAACAACGACGATAATAATAAGCTCTTATTCTATGCCGGGTATTAAGCTAAGCACGTTCAATGCATTTTCTCATTGAAACTCATGATAATCATGGGAGGAATCTACCACTATTTTACTCATGAGGAAACTGAATCTTAGAAAGGAAAAAAGTATGCCAAAGGTCACATAACTGGATAGTGAGCTTATGGTCTTTGTACCACAATATGCTTAACTTTAGAGGCTAGTTCTTAATACACACTGTACTGCTCATTTACTCACTCACTGCCATATTCACGTATGCATTGTAAGCACAGCGTGCCAGGCGCTAGGCTCAAACAGAAGGATAAGAAAAGAGATCCATGCCCTTCTGTTCTCTTGGCATGAAACTTACAGCCCAGTCATGGATGAGATATATATTCATGAAATAATCACACAGATATATAACTGTGAACTGTGACAAGTAATAGTAAAGAAGGGTGATAGGGACAAGAGAAGGTCTAGGTACTAGGGCAAGTACAGGCTTGTTATTAAAGGGACTATGAACTGTGATAAGTGATATTAAGGAAAGATATACAGACTAAGAAAATGGGATTATTTTGGAGAGCCAAGGAGAATTTCCCAGAGAAAGAGACGCATGCATTCAGGGTGGAAGGTTTAAAAGTTGGTAACTACGCAGAGAAGAGAACGTGCTGGCTGGTTGGGTGGGGACATCAGGAGGTTCCAGAGCCCTTGAAGCTGGAGAGAGCTGATTCTATGAATACTGATCAACAGATAATATAAACTACTGGTTTGTTACTTTTACTATTTTTTATATTCCTCAACTGAACCTAAAACTTTACTGTTTCCCAAATGAATTGATGGGAAGATACTCCCACTGTTCTTTATGCATTTTTTATTTGTTTTCCACTAATTTTATCTGACTTTGCTTTCAAGGTTTTAGAGAAACAAGAGCCACATCTGTCGCTGTTGCATTACAGTCTCTAAGATTACAAACAAATACGTCCTTAAAAATGCATTTTCTGATAAGGAGAAAGAGGGATACTAAAACATTACATGTAATTTCATAGCATAACTGAATGTAGTTGCTTTAAACTGATACGCTCAATTAGAATTGACGTTGCCTGTAAAAAAATCTCATCTGTATATATTACATGAGCCAGGGAATAGATTCATTTTTAATTTTTGCTAAGTGAAGCTTTTTAATATTTCTTGAAACTAAATGGAAAATTTACCAAATTAATGCTCGTCAGTTTGGCATGTGGGGGGAAAAAATCTTTCCTCTAAAGCAGCTTTTCCAGGGAAGAGATTAGTATTAATTAGAGGATGTTTTACTAATGGAATATTTTTCTTGCCATTGATGTCACTGCCCTTCATCCCCGAGGACAGCGTTATTGAGAGAGCTGGTGCTTATGTGTGATAGACTATAGGCAGACAGACCATTTCACAAAATTCCATTTTGTCACACATGCTGAGACAACTGACTTTGGTTCAAAAGCCTGATGCTGCTTGTCAGGCCTGGCATTGTTTGGAACCCTACCTGTTAAAATCATAATTAGCCCAGAGCCTCAAATTCCACTCATATCTTTTCACCATTATACAAAACAATTCTTAAAAAAAGCCCTTTTTACACAATGAGGTAGGGCTCCTCAGAGTCACACCAGTCCTTTCGTTGCCTGTGGTGGATAAGATGGTGGGGAACGCTGAAATATGGAGACTAAAAACATGTACGCTAGCTTATTTACCTTGGTGTTTCTAGGACGTAGAACTGTGCCTGGCTGATAGCAGACAATTGAATATTTATTTATTAAATAGCTAATTGGCCAAACGAATGACGGTGCTCTCTCCTGCAGTTAGCCAGAGGTAGATTGCAGATCATGACTTTTGATAATCACCTCAAGTTGTCTTGTTACTTTTAGAAATTAATAACCATACATTTAAAACTATGAATATCTGCAACGAGAATGCTTATATTTCTATAATGCCTGTATAGTTAGCTATTCTGAATGATGTAATGAATTATCTCAAAATTTAGCAGCTTAAAACAACTAGCATTTATTATCTCACCATCTCTGAGAGTCAGGAATCCGGGAGCTTATTCGCTGGATGGCTCTGGCAGGGTCTCTCATGGGGTTTCAGTCAAGCCTGCTGCTGGGGCCGCAATCGTCTGAGAGTGGGAGTGGGGTTGGGGGACCTACTTCCAAGCTCACGCACGTGGCCGCTGGCAGGACATCTCACCATGTGGGTCTCTCCATAGGGCAGCTTGATTGTCCTCGTGATGTGGCAGCTGGCTTGCTCCATAGAGAGCGACTCAAGAGAGATCACTTTTATCGTCTAGTTTCCCAAGGTACATGCTGTCTCTGCCGCTTTATTCTGTTCCTTAGAATGGGAGTAAGTCACTGAGTCGAACCTACATTTAAGGGGAGGGTAATTAGATCCTACCTGGGAGGGAAGGCGTATCAAAGAATCTGTGGACATTTGAAACCACTAAAATATCTAAATATTGAAAACTCTTCAATATATTAACATAAACTGCATGTTTTTTTAAGTGGTACAATATATCACAATGTTTGTTCAATTTGTCAGTAAGAAGTGCTTTTAGACAAAGTGCTTTTCCTGGAAATTAGCAAACTTTTAAAATATAATGCCGTTTTAGAAAAGCAACCAAAAAAATCACATAATCATGAGAACACGATTTAGCAGTACTAGAAGAATCCAAATAATGGCCTTTATTTTATTTTATTTATTTTTGCTTTATTTTTTAAAGTAGATTTCAACAAATTCAAATTTTAAAATAATTAAGAGCATCTACTTTGTACTAAGTACTATGTTACATGCTGTGGGAATGGGCCAGGCATGTGTGCAAAGGGGGAAAGATGCAATCTACCCCAAAGAAGCTGATGGTGGAGCGGAGATGCTGGACACACACATAAATCTTGACATAATACCAGGCTCACTGTAATGAGCTTTCTAATAGAACCACATAGAAAGTGCAGTGGGAACTCAAGGAGAAAAATGTTTACTGGAATTGGAAAATGAGAAGATCTTGCAAGAAGTGCCACTTGAACTGGGCCTTGACAGATAAGAGGCCCACCAAATAGATGGAATTGCCCACATGGAGACTTTACCTGTAGTAAAGACATAGAGGTAGGAAAGTATGTATCTCCTGGGAGAATGCTCTTGAGGCGGGAGGGAGGTTGGAATTTAAGGCTGGAAGGATAAATGGGAGCAGCTGAATGCCGTAAAAAATACACCGTGGGCAGTGGAGAGCTACCAAAGGGTTTTGAACAGGGGGATTATTGAATAAACTCTCAGATCGATACTTTAAGAATTAAACATGTGGAAATAATAATAATTATTGTTATTTATTTAATATTTACTATCTGCAAACCACTTTGCATGAATTATCTCCAGTCCTCAGTGCACCTTATCTGTGTAGATATTTTCATCAACGTTTTACTGATCAAGCAACTGAGGCTTAAATAGTTGAACTAAATCACCCTGCTGGTGAGCACTGAAATTGCAATTAAAATCTAGGATTATCAGACTACAAAGATTCATGTTGTTAATGTACACGTGTAACTCTTTCCTAAATTGTGAATAAAAATGAGAGATATTGAAAAATGCATGTAGGTTTTCAAAAAAATACTATAAGAAACTGATTAGGGGATGAAAGAATTTAGTATTCTTGCTTCTTACTCAGCTGTCCTGTAAACCGGAGTGTCTATTGAGAACATACATCAGGTGGCTAGGAGACAAAAAATCGAGTCCTGTTGAACTTAAACCAATCAATATAAGAAAATAGCTCAAAATAACAGCACTAGTCTAGGCTTCAAAAAGAGGAAAATACCTCAGCTGATCTGCCCCCTAATAATTTCAGGGCTCAGGGCAAGACAAATGGAGGCTTTCATACCATATGTCTAAATATTAAAAAGTTAAAACCAGGCTAATAGTTAACATCAAATAGTCTCTGTCTTCCTACCTTGACCCATATATGTTCATAATAACAAAACTGAAAAACATATAGAAGACTATGATTGTTATATGACTGACTAAAAGTCAACAAACTATCTATCCAGTGACCGAATTTAATTATTATTGTGCACATCTGCATATTTTGTTGTTGAGTTGGTAATGTTTCCATGAATAATAAAATTAAGTTATATACAATTTTTAAATTATTAATTAATTCATAAAATATATATTATCACCTTCTTTTCTACAAAAATCCCTGATTTTGATGTCATAACAAAGATTTTCATATAACTTGCCTTCTATTGACCATAGTGTTCCAAATTTTAGATTCTAACATTAAAAGTAAAATGTAATTTTATTCAAACTATACACGATTTTGAGTATATATTCATCAAATGTGGAACTTATACATAAACATGAAAAAATGAAAAATGATTTTTTTGTTCTCAAAGGTTCTTTTCTAAAATCACCAATTTCCTATAAAATAAAAGGTAAACTTCCAAGTATAATTAATGAATGTAAAGTTTAAATGATTCAAATGAAGCTGAAATTTTATTTTTTGGAAGTTTAATGAAATCTTATTAAAGATTTTGATAAAGATAAAACTATTAACAATTCTAGCATTCATTGCTGATCTAAAGGATTGCTAATGACAGAGGTCACTTATAGCCCTACACATATCTAAAAGTAATAGAAAGAGTAATATTGCTTAATATTACAAGATGTTCTTCTGCCACAGTGTGCAACTCTTGGGAACCAGGAATTCGAACATGAAAAGCAGCAGCAAACGGGAAGCTCGGCACTGCTGGGAAATGATAACCTCATTATCCTTTGTATTCATGCTGAGAGGAAAGGCTTGACAAGTTATGTCTTTTTCTTAATCTAAGTGCTTCTGCTGCCCAAAAAGCCCCACCTCTAAAGCAGTATCCTCTGACATCCAGAAGACGGCTTCCTGCCCTCATGAAGCCACTTAAGTCTCCTAAGGCACAAGGCAAGGCAAGGCGCTCGGGGAATCACCGCGCTGGAGCCTGGGCAGCGCTCCTCACAGAGGGGCTGTTTGCTCAGGATGGTTTGTGCGGCTGCGCAGCACTGAGCGCCGAATTCCGAGTGACCACGTGTCCTCTAACTGTATTTCGTGTGTGTTTGTGACCCTCGGGGCTCCCTACAGTGCCAGGCCCAGGCTCCAAGGCTGGTGCTACTCCAGAGCCGTCACTTGTGATTCAGTTCTCCGCAGTTTGCAAGAGTGGAAGGACCTCTCGGGATGAGTTAGTGGGTGGGGGCCGGTATCAGAGGCCGGGGCTGCCAGCATGACGTCTTTACCTGTAAATAGTTCCCCTTGGGAAATAGCCTGGTTTTCATAAAGTCGCCAGATTCTGCCAGGAGAAAACAAAAGATTTCAAGGGTCCAAATAAATATGTGACAAAGTAGAGTCGGAAACTGGGAGGAAATGAGGTGAAACACAAGGGAATGATGTATTGGAAATAGGGAATGAAAACCAGTCAAGAATGGAAACACCTGAAAAGCAGTTCTGGAAACTTCAGTCACTACTGCTGTGCAAGAGACCTGCTCCATTCACAGCTGCCAATGTGGCAACATTCGGCTGTTTTCTATTAACACTGGAGTACTCGGAGACTTTGGAAACCTTCAAGAGCAAATTCGGGACCAGAGAACAGTATTAAAGAAAACAAAAAACAACTTGCCTGAACTGCCACTCAGATCTTCCCTATACTGTGCAGAAGCAAACAGCCAAATAGTGATTTCGGTTTTGTGGTTAAAGACAACTACTATGCAACCTCTCAAGTGGCTCTTGGCTGCCCGTATTTTATCCTTATAATTGAAACAATATTTCCCGCTTTTTTCAGAGTAATAATTTTAAAGGTGGGGCCTCTAACCTCCAGTACAGCCTGGCCCCCACAGTGTTACACTGTTCCCAAAATGACAAGGGGGTGTGGAAGAGATGGGTCATCCCAGAGGCTGCAGGATTGGGATTTTGCTCATGAGGCCAACTCTTGACACGAGAGAAGGCAAGGCCCAATGTTGTCTCTGAGTCTTGATGGGTTTGGAATGACTTTAAAGTTACCAATCAACAAAAATAAAATAGGTGGGAACGTGGGAGCTGTTGTTCTCTGTGGATAACAATGGGAGTGACAAGGTCAATTGTTTTGGATCTAAATAATAAGAAACTATGAATTCTCTCACCCAAACTCCCATGGTCTATGTCACTGGCTTGCTGGATGGCTGCATTATAAACAGTGATGTGCTAAAATCATTATGTATTAGTGACCAAAGTATCATGATACCATATTAAGAACATATTTTATGGCACTGCATCTCCTAAATGCTCAGTAAATACTTCTTGGGTAAACACTTGTTCATTAATTGACTGAACAAATATTCATCGAATGCCTGCTGAGTCTTGATACAAAAATGAATTTCTTACAGCTGGAACCTTCCAAGAGATGCAGTTTTGCCAATGTCATGCTGAGGACGAATGAATGACCCAAAATTATTTTTTCATTTTTTACGAAAAGGAATTTGAATTTACTTTTTGGAAAGAGCCAAGTAGAGAACTCAGAGAATGTACTTGAAACTTATATTTTGTTTTGCAGCATGTCTCCCTATTAAGAAAACCATACTGTTCTCCAAGGTACTCTGATTATAATACAACTGCAAATGAAACATTAAAAACCCCATCTCACACATGCTCTGGGATGCCAAAAAAAAAAAATCATTTTGCATTTAGAAGAGCACTTTCCAAGGCATTTTGTTAAAGAAGTTACAATAAGGAAAAATAATATGTATGCCTTAAGATACAGGAAAGAGGCTCCCATTTAGTTTTCAAGTTATGCAACTTCCTCACAGATGACTGAAAGAAAAGCACAGAGGCAGCAAACAGCCAATAAAAAGTAAGGTAGGAAGTGTGCGGGGACTCCGGTCCCAGGAGGGCTCCCCACGCCGGTGCCACTAAGGAAACAAATCTCTTTGGCAGTTAGAGTTTTCCTGCTTCTCACACAGTGCCAAACAGGGCACAATGCAGCAGTTTAAACATGTAGGCTGAAAGGAGTGCAGAGAAATAGAGGAATAAGAGAATGAAGTCGTAGAGTCAATGACGCTCACTCATCTGTGTCCAAGAAGCACTTTTCACTGCGTGGGCAGCTGGGAATTTGGAGGTGCTGATTCTTCAGTCCATTCAGTTTGCGCAGGGCCTCGTAAGCAGTGGACACTGAGGGGAGTGTGGGTTCAAAAAAGATAATAATATAATGATGATAATAACTACCTCCCGCCACTCGGTGTTCACTAAGAGTTGACACTGCACATATTATCTCAGTTAATACAACAGCACTACACATATGTTATCTCAGTTAATACGCACAACGGTATTATTACTGAGGGATAAAAACAATACACTGAGACTTCGAGAACGCGTGTGTCCAGGGTTACAAAGCTAATAAGAGGCAGGGCACCATTTAAAACCAGAATTGGTCTGACTCCATGGCTCAGGCTCTGAAACACAGTGCTATGCTACCATTGTCTACTTTTTTCCTCAGGGAATTTATGAATGAAAGGTCTGTTAAAATACTAAGCAGAATATGTTAAATGTCCAATGAATGGCATAAACGGTAAATGCTGGAGAGATGGGGTGGTAGAGGATTCATGTCTGAGGTGAGGCGGGGACGCCTCTTGAACAAGGTGGAATTTACATTTGGTTCTGAAGAATCAGAAGTGCTTAGATTGAGAGGTGAGGATTAGCCAGGAACTGTTTTTAAGATGTCATACCTTTTCATCTTACTCATCTTGACTGGCACTAATAAACATTAAAGATTTCAAGAAAAATGCAGTGAGTGCCCACTATGTGAAGGGCATTATTTTTGTTGCTTTTAAGCTTTTTAACATTCTTTAAAGGAGGGACTGGTTAGTCTCCAGTGTCTAGATCCATTAGACCCCGAGCCAGATGGCTCCATGGGGCCTTTGGGAATGGCCTGTGAACAGTCTCCACTTTTGCACATACCCATGAAAAGAATGGCCCCTTGGGAGTTTTGCAAACCTGCAATTTGGGGATAATGTAATTCTAATCGTAATTCAGCTACCCCCAGATATAGGGTTGCCAGATTTAGCAAATAAAATAAAGGAAGCTCAGTTAAATTTTAATTTCAGATAAACAGCAAGTAATCTTTTAGTACAAGTATGTCCCAAATATTGAATGGGACATGCTTATACTGAAAAAAGTTATTTGTTGTTTATCTGAAATTCAAATTTAATTGGTCTCCTATATTTTGTCTGGTAACTGTAGCAAGATACGACCTGCAGGGAAAATCCTGAGATTTAAATTGATCTGGCATATGTAAATACTCCTCTGTTCGCAAACATCAAATCAGCTTAAAAAAGAAAAAGAAAGAAAAGAAAAATTATCACTGGTGCTACACACCTCATGAAATGTGTCCCATTTTTAACATGAAACCAATGGAGCAGGAAAAGAGTTTCATCACCAGATAATTTTGTGGAACCAATATAAAATCTCTGTGTTTTTATACCTTACATATTCATTCAAGAAATTCTGATCTCATAATAACAGCCGGGGTTGACCCAAGCAAGTCACTTGCTCTATATCAAGATAAAAATACATCTCATGCCTTGTACCCTGAGGATAAAAAAAGGACATGCTGAAAACTGCATTTCCAAGTAATGCCCCCATTAAAGATGACAATTAACTGGGGTTCACTGAGGAGGCACATGCCTTCAGATTGTAAGAATGATGATTGTTTTTAGAGTTGGAGTCAAATATCAGCCTTTAAACCAAGTTAAATCCAACACTGCAGCTGCCTTCTGTCACTGACACCGCTATGGAAAAATTCAAAAGGCACACTCAAAATTTTTTTCTAGCGCATTTTTTCAAAGCAACTCACCATTAATGCAAGTGCCCCCAAAGTAGAAAGCATACGTATTTACCTATTTAATGTCTACCTTGCCAGTAATTGTCAAATGTGGAAAACTATTCTGAGAAAAATAATATACTCTGTGAGAGAATGTAAAACATGAAAGGCAAAATGGAATCTTGAAGAGGGGTGACTTCAAGTCACATTTAGACATAAATCCTGTCAGGTTACAATCCCATAGATTACCAACATCTGCTAAGCCTAGATAGTTTATAATCACTAAAACTGTTTTAATCATCCTGTGGAAGGCTTACCAAGGAAGTACTGAATTGCATTAGGTTAATATTTCTAAGAAGGAGTGGTGAAGAAAATGATGCATATATTAATGGAGTGGCTACATAGTAAAAATCTAATGTTTGCAATGTATCTGAACAAGGCTGGGGTTATCAAAAGATAGAGCACTCCATTAGGGTGACATGTTCGCAGCTATGTAATCACCTGGAAAGTTGCCAACCATTATTCACCTTCACCCATTCCTGCAATTATCTCTGACCTGGCATATTCTTACGTTCAAAAAGAGAGAAGGATTTAAAGGCTGAGTCTGTAAAACAGGGAGAAAGCCGTAAAAGCAAGGGCACAGACATGGCAATGAGAGAAGATGCTAGAATGCATTGCCAGTAAATGGTGTTCTTTGCATTGAAGCATCAACTTTAAACATGGTGTCTCTCAGAGTCTGTCTGCCCACCATACCGACTGGGAACAGTGCAGTGCAGCATTTAGTGCTGTGTGAAGTTAGCGTGACAGTCACCTACAGTGTTTCTTCTTTAGATGGGCGATGCATTTGAACTTGTATAATACTCTAGTAAATGCTTAGGAGTGAACATTCTCACTCTCTTTCACTGAGTTTCCTGGGATCAAGAGAAGCATTTCCATAACATTATGGTATATATTGACAAACTATAAAAGAGCTAAGCAAATTCTGGCTATACTTTGATAGGACCAGCAATATAGCATGTAGTAAGCACTGAGTAAAGCGAATGTGTTGGGTGCATTCATGCACCCATTTAAATAGGGTGTATTAGTCTGACTCCTAATTCCACTCCCCTGTGGCCGTACTCTCACATTCCCTGGCCTCCAGTCGTACTGCATCCTCCGAACACTTCACTGCATAGCCCCTTCATGCCTATTTGGTTTTGCACCTTCTACTGGCCCTGGTGGGATTACCCTCTGCCCTTTATCTCCCTGATGAACCTCTGCTTAGACTTCAAAGCTTAATTCAGGCCCTGGCAATTGTGGCTCAGTTGGTTGGAGCGTTGTCCTGTAACCGAAAGGTTGTGGGTTCAGGTCCATGTGTATGCGATCCCTGGTTCAGGCGCGTATGGGAGGCAACCAATCAATAGCACAATGATGTTTCTCTCTCTCTGCCTCTCTGTAAAAAAGCAATGAACAAATGTCCTTGGGTACGGATTTAAAAAAAAGAAGAAGGAGAAAAGAAAAAAAAAAGCCTCAATTCAGAAATCACCCTCTGACCTCTATCCCTCAACGTTACACCCGGAGTTGGGTGCCCGTCCCCTGTGTTGCTCCAGCCTCACACTCATACTTCCAGGAGAAAGCACATAGCATTCGGTTCCAATTAGTCATTTCTCTGCTTTGCTGTCTCAGTGAGCTCCACACTTCTTAGACCAGGGACTGCCTCTTTCTGCTTGTCATTCTAAGAACAGAGTGTGATATATGGCTCACATAGGTGATCGATACGCATGTGTTCAATGACCAAGTAACCGAAAGTGTGCCCCTGGCATGGACACTCCGTGAGGTTGTATGAAAAATGTGATACCTGACATACACATGTGAAGACAGCTACACTCCAAAGCTGTAAACTTAGTGATGCCAGCAACAAAAACTGTAGCAGTTGAGAAAGGGGAGAGTAAAATTCTGTGGGAGGGGTTGGGGAAGGCTGCATGAAGAAGGTACAATCTGAGGTGGGCTGTGACAGACGTATTAAAATGGGAGAAGGCAGTGGCTTCCTCTTCCTGGAAGGACACCGGACATAGTGTAGGACAGAAAAGTCAGGACACAGGTTGTAAAAAGAAGGCCAAGTATGAGTGTAGAGTTTACATTGAGGAATAGGTTAAAAATCTTCCCGTTCTTCATTGTAAATAACAGTGGGAATCTCCCAGTGTCCAGTTTTACATCTTTCTCTGGTCTAGGGGGCATGCCTAAAAGAAATTCTGCTCTCAGAAACAACTTACACAGTCACTGTTTGTAGAGTTCCCAGGGACTCTACAGTGCAGTGCAGCACTGTGTGTGGACACATGGATCTGCAAAATGACACAAAATATTTTTTCAGCAAATTGATTATATAACTCTGACTCAAATATGCAGCACTGTCTCAGTCTTAAACTTTTCTATTCCTCTTTCATAATGTTGTGAAATATATTTGGGGATCCCTTTTGGCCCACAGCTAAAAGCTAGAGAAAGGCATTCTTGTTGCTTTCATTGTCCTAAACTGCGGGCCTTCAACTTCTGGGCTTGGAAATGTCATTTGATTATGAGGGTAACAAGTCCAAGGATAAGAAAAATTAGGCTAAAGGGAGGGAACAGCCCGCAGAAGCTGAGGCAGCTGAGGCAGCTGAGGGGTGATGGGCACATCTGGGCTCCGCTCAGCAGCAGGTGTAGGGGCAGAAGTGTGGACGTGAGCCCCGGTGCCCGTCCAGGTGGTGGCAGGGTTCAGAGGGCTAGTCAGTGAAGCGCTACCGAGGTGGCCTGCCTTCACCTTTCTACACCATGTGGTACAAGACACTGAATATTTCCTCCCCCAGATCTTCTCATCCTAAAGAGGGGATGACAATATGTATTCCTCAGAGGAATTACTGACCAGTGTCTCATTCAGAAGCAGCTAATAGTGGTAAAGACTTTTGAAAACATGAAGAAAGCAGACAAGTGAAAAATAAAGGAAGTGAAAGAGAGCCTGTGACCCAAAATGTTCAGTGTCATATGCTGGTGTCAAGGAGGTAATTAGGCCTCAGAAAAGATTGGTTACTTAGGAGGGTGGTAATGCTGGGGACCTAGTAGTCTATTCCAGCCTTTCAAGGAGGATACCCTCCTCCTCGAGCATTTATTTTTGCATTGGAATCTCCCTATCCTCGGCCCATCCCCTTTTCAACTTTGTACAAACATAAGTGGCCAATTCACTTGACTACACAAATGACTCAGGATTTCATGGGTGACAAGCAGCAGTTCTTCAAGAAGCTTTCCTTTGCTCCTCGTATAAGAGAGGAGCACACAGAGGCTCATCTCTAACAGGTTAGTTCTTTCCAGCATTTAGTGAAGCAAAGAAAAGCAAGAGGACAGCTAGACCCGAGCTCAACTATCCAAGATCAACTAGAGAATGAAACACATAACTAACTTCAAAAGGCACATGATTCTTTCTGCAGCCTCAGCCTAAACTTCCTAATTGGATCTGAGCTCAAGGCCTCAGTTCCCATGAAAGGTCAAAGCATGTACATTTGGGGCATTTTTGTACACATGTATGCAACTGAGAATTTAAGGAGGAAAAAGCAACTTTTTAAAAAGATTTTATTTCTTTATTTTTAAAGAGAAGGGAAGGGAGGGAGAAGGAGAGGGCAGGAAACATCGGCGTGAGAGAGAAAGTTGCTTCTCATTCACGCCCTGAAAGGACCAAACACACAACCCAGGTACACGCCCTGATCAGGAATCAAACTGGCGACCTCTCTGCTTTGTGGGATGACGCCTAACCAACTGAGCCACACCAATCAGGGCAGAAAAGGCAACTTTTTACAGTTTTAGCCCACATCGGCTATATGACAACTACTAAAATACAGGGTGGGGCAAAAGTAGGTTCACAGTTGTTTGTATGGAGAATGATATAAAAATTAATAAATAATAACACAGGAATAAACCCTGAGTTTCGTGTACTCACAGCTGTAAACCTCCTTTTGCCCCACACTGGATAGCTGCCTTTAGAGGGTAGTGTGGTAGCCAGCCACTGCTAATCAAGATGGAAATTTTGGCCAAGGACCTAGAAGCAAGTGTACAGTGCGTTCCATGTGATTGTGAGCATTTCTCATCTGGAAGATAACTGCACCAACAATTCCTGGAGTTTTCTTGGTTATTTAAACTTTCTGTCTTCGAATTAAGTTCACGGCTTACCAACATTGACAGCTCTCTCCTTTTGTTGTACACTTTCACAGAAGGAATTCAAAGCCGTGGAGGAAGGTGGGAACTAACAGTCCCAGAGAGTTTACATTCCTTATCACGTTTAATCCTCACAAGAACCCTGAAAAGTTAGTGCTCTTCTCTCCAGGATACAGACTTTTCAAAAACTGAAGCTCAGAAAACTTCAGTAGCTTGTCTAGGATCTAGACAGCTAGAAGTGGTAGTACTGGAGTTAGAATCTGTAACTCAAAAATCTGTGTTTCGTCCACAACATCAGTTTACCAGAATAACCTGGGCATGGCCTCAAAAGACCTATGTCAGAAATGTGCCTCCTTCTGGTGCTAAGGAAGGAAATTCTGAGCATCAATAATAAATAAAATGAGAGTGAAATGATGTGTGTGTGTGTGTGTGTGTGTATGTATGTACGTATGTGGCAATTGCCTCTTTGTTCTAAGCCTGGGAATGAAAATAATTAGAAGTTGGCATCTGTGTCCACTTTAACCTGATCTATTTGTCTAACATGTCTTTGGAAAGCTCTCGAATGCCTTGTTTGCCTATCTTATCCTGTCGTCTAGAGAAGGCAAAGTATTTCATATCTTACCCAGGGAACCGATCACTTTAAGGAGGAGATGGCATTCCTTAAGGACTTTTCCTAGTTTAAACCCACTGAATGTTGTTTCAGCTGCCATTTTAAGGGTAGGGAAAAAGCTGTACACCTGTAGGGAGCTCTGTCACTTTTCTCCACGTGACGACTAATGGTGGGGAACTTAAAACCTTATCCTTGGTATCTTTTGGAGTCCAGACAATTCAACGCTCTCTTGGGATGAGTAAATATCAGCCTGTTTCCAGGAAGATTAACTGCTAAGATGATGGAAGAAAAGCTGCTAGTTTTTAGAGGGCTATATTTAAACTGCTACCTCCACTGCTTAATGAATCGCAGATGATTTATTTCTATGTTGCTATAATATCTAGGAAGGAAAGATATTTTATGCAGTTCTAAGGGTAACAGTGGTTTCTTTCCAAGATGTTACTTTTGGTCTCAGAGTTAATGTTTGTTCATGTAATATATTTGGTGACCTTTAAAAGGGCCATAAAATAGAGTAGAATCAGAACAGCTGGGTTCTGCGGCTCCCTATTACTGAACATATACTTGTAGGTATAGCCTTAATTTCTGCACCTGTTGTGGAGGTAGCACCACCTATCCAACTTCCTTCATAGCCTCCCATTTAAAGAGATAAAATGAAAAATATTTACATACCTTGAAAGTTCTGAGGGCCCTAATGGAAAGCAAAGCATGGGCTTCTTGAACAGAAAGACCCAAATTTGGAATTTAGCTTTGCTGCTTATCACCTGTCTAGGCAAATTTCCTAAACTTTATGTCTTGGCTTCTTCTTCACCTGTAAAGTGGGCCAAAACCAGTCCCTACCACATAGAATATTTGTGAGGACCAAATGGACTATTCCGAGTAATTATAACGTAAGGAAACTGAGTCCCCAGTTGGTACTGTCTTACCCAAGTTTATTCATCAACAAATACTTACTGAGTTATTCCAAACAGTGTGCATGCAGAGAATCAAAAGGTATTGCTTCAGTTCTTAGGAAGACTTTTTTTTGTTAATTGAGAGCTCTTTCTGCTCCTTTATTTCAAGAGGAATTGTCATATTGCTGACTCTTTCTTGTTTATTGTCTAATGACTCATTCATGAGTTATCTGAGCCTCCTGTTCCTTCTTTCTTTCCCTCTTCTGCCATCTCTATCATGGAACCATTTTATTGCTGCTAGGATTTCTGGGGACTGTGAAAGAGTGGTGAGTGACAGTGAATTAACTCCTTGTTAGCAGCCCTGTCTCTGGAGAGGCAAGACTCACCCCACTGCTGCTGATCGATAAGAAATGACAATCTCTTCTTTCAAAGCCTCCACTTCTTTGACTTCAGATTGCAACTTGCCTCATTCTGCTCTAATTTTTCCTTCTTTGCTGGATCTTCTCTCCAGGTGAACCCTTAAGTGTTAGTGTTCCTTGGGGAATCTGCCCTTGGCCTGGTCTTTTCTTTTTATGATCACATATAAGCTTGTGTCCTCAGTTACTATCTACCTGATACTGACTCCTAAATGCATAATCTGTCACAGTGAATCTCTGAACATCCAGATCCAGATGCCCCTTGAATGTCTCTGCCTGCATCCCACAGGCACATCAGCGTGCTATGTCCAAAAATGAGCTTGCTATTCCTCCAGTTCACACACACACACCCACACACTTTCTTCCTCCTGTAGGCTAATTAGTCTGTCATTCTCAGCCCCTAGATCGTGCTCCATATCCAACCAGTTTTCAAATCATTTTCATGTTATATTAAAACACCTCTTCCCTGGATCTCTTTCCTATCACTAATGCTCTTGCCTCGGTGCAGCACTCATCTTTTTTCTTCCTGTATTATTATAGTGGCCTCCTAACTTTTCTCTGTGACCTAATTCTCTCCATTCTATCTAATCTGCTCTCTGTCTGCTGCTAGAGATAATTTACAAAACCAATGTTTTCTTTGTCGATCTTCTATTAGAAAGATTTTGCTAGATTCTCATTTTCTACAAAAGACACTCTCTCTCTCTCTCTCTCTCTCTCTCTCTCTCTCTCTCTCTCTCTCACAGTTTCCAGGATTAGAACTCCCACATCTTTCCACCCTCTCCACTAGGCAGCCTGTGGGTCATTATGTTCCAATATGCCACTCTCCCCCAAGTGCTTGCCTTAAATGATATAGATGATTTTCTCCTCAAAGGCCCTGACCATACCTCTGATGCTCCCTTCTCTTACAACTCCCCTTTAAGTTCCCTCAAGTTAGCCTTTGAGAAAGACAAAGTCTTTCTAGATTTCTCTCATGCACAATTAGTTGTTCCCTCTTCTGTGTATTTGCAGCCCTATATTTATAACTTTATATTGTGATATCTTTTTCTCTATGTCAGGACATTGAACTCATCAAATTGGAGAACTTTTTTATTTCAAAGCCCCTATCACATTGGAAAATGCCTCACACAGAGAAGGAATTCAATATTTATTGAATGAATGCACTTACGATTATTATTAAGACCCACGGAATCATGTTTATTATTCTGATTCCATAGTACATTTGATTGTTGATAATCACTTACTAAATAATTCATTTAGCACTCTACAAACTAATTAACAAAAAGAGCCTTCATAAATGGCCTTGATATCACATCAAGATGTTAACATTTTAGAATGAGGATTTCAAAAATATGTGTACCCTTATAGCTTCAAGCAACTTCTAGGTCTTTCTAAAGAGACCTAGAAGGTCTTTCATCTAACTTTAATTTATTCAAAGTGTTTTAAAAAGTAATCATTATACTTAAGCTAATCTGACCCCAAATTTCTAATTATTACATGAAACCTAAAGATAGCTGAAGACTATAAATCTAAACGTATTCCATTAAATGGATAGAATGAAGCCAGAGTAATGTAGTTTGAGGAAGCAGTACATATATGATGCTATAGAAAAGGAAGAAACAAAAGAATTTCAAAATTTAATCAAACCAATTATATTGATACATATTACAATGTGAACTAGTGTTAGAAGTTGAATGATACATCCATATGTTGCTTTTATAAAAGTGCCATGGTATGCAGTTGTCTAACATGGTGTCTAGAGATAAGAAAACAATTATAATAATTATAATAATTAACAATTATTAAATTAAATTATTAAATTATTAATTATTGGTCACTTACCATGTGCTAGGTGCTGTGATAAACACTTAACATAAATCACTTAATCCTCCCAGCACCTCTCTGGTGCAGTTGCGATTCCAGCTCCTGCTTACAGATGGGTGAAATGAACCTTATTGGAGGACACCACAAACAAGTTTGAGAGCTCTCTGAACATAGGTCTGACTGGTTGTTCTGTGTTAAATGAATGTGTCTTTTAATCATCTTGATACTATACTAATTAGTAAGTAATTGATCAATCATTTGATACATTTCTATGAACTGTTTTGATGCATCCAATATGATAAGGCATCCGACATATGGTGTAGTCATTAATGAGAAGAAAAGAGAAACAAAATTCATTGGGAGTCATCAAAGTTAGTTATAGTTAACCTATAATCTGTAGCTATTAGTTAACTATAATGCCAGTTTCCTTTAACATCTGCTTGAATCTCAAAATCTTGAGCATTTATTGTAAAATATGCTTCTATGCGTTTTTCTGGACCCACGACTCTTTCTTGGGTAGAATTGTAAGGAAAACTATTTCTTTGAAATTGAACAATTACCAGGAATGAGCATTGATTTATTATTTAAGCACAGTGTGAGATTCTGGAGTCTGCTGCTGGATGTGGGAAATAGTTTTCTGTTGGAGGGTAATTTTAAAAGTATTTGAGAGTGAGTTCTGTGAGTACTGTTCAAGTGTGAATATACTCAAGATAATCACAATTCGAAGAGTGTAAATGTTTCATAATGCCTTTCCCCAGGTAATTACCTTCAGAATATCTGTCCAGTACAGTATGTTACAAGCAACTAATAAAGACAAAAATTATTGTTTGTTGATATGTGATCTCCAGAGTCAATTTATGTATAGTAAATGAAGATGGAGCTGCTTGTATTACACAATTTGAAGGACATGGAAAACATTCTCTTGTCCCAAAAGACTTTGCCCTAAAAAAAAGAAAAAAAGAAGAGAAAAGAAAGAAAGGTTATAGGTTTTAAAGGCTTTCAAGTCTTTGATTGCTATCTATCAACATGGAAATATCCCTGGGAGAGGTAACCCTTTATGCCTTTATCACACCCTAAGTAATCGAACTGGACATCCACCAAAATGCAGATTCCCAGGCCCACCCTCGAAGATTCTCATTTGATGGGTCTGAAATGAGACCCCGAAATCTGCATTTTAACAAGCACTTTTATGATTCTGATTTAGAGAGTCTTCTGGAAAACACTTTGAAAAAACTTTGTGGATAACTAGGATAATTAACAACTAATTATTAACTACTAACATTGAAACAAAAGTAAAAGAAAAACTAAAAAGTTACCAAACTCAAAATTTATCTCCTTTAGACCCTGCCTGGATTCTCAGGTTTATTCAAGCTTTATTTCTTTAAGTATCAACAGGTGAAATAAATGAAACACGAGCTCCTTAACTGACTGTAAAAACTCAAGAAAAGGGAAAAATGACTTTTGTTTGTTTCCAAATGGCTCTGTTTAATAGCCCCACAAATCAGTGCTGAAATGCTAAAATTTTAGAGCAGAATGTACAAAACGTTCTTGAATTATATTTTGTTCTTGGGTGCCAGGCACATTGGGTTTGTATCACAAAACACAGAAATAATAAAAAGCAGGTTCCCTGTCAAGTTTCTTTCGCAACTGGGAAACTAAGAGTTGATGAATTTTGCAAAGAATTTTGACAAAATAACTGCCCTAGATGAAGGATGAATCCAGTGCCCTCACTATACATTGAATGAGATAGAGATGGAGGGGGTGGTGGAAATAGGATTTAAGAAGATAGTAGATGACAAATTAGGCTAATAATACGTTTTATGATTTGTGGGAAATAAATCTCTTTTTAAAAAATGACTGCAGTTAAAATATGGCCAGTTGTTAAGACAAGCTTGTTCCATGTGATGGAGACTCTGAGTTTGGAAGCTTAGAAATAACCTTGCAAGAGTGCTAGTGTGGAGAAAACAGGAAGACAACTTCCTCTCTGAACATACACCATTTCCTGGGGAGGAAGTGAGGACTTTTTTTTTTTTTAAGTTCTTTATTGACTCTGTAACAGGGAGGCATCTATTTAGTGATGACTGTATCTGTTTATACAACCGGGACATCAACTTTTCAAATATATATAATCCTGAAACTACCTTCTCTATTTGATAATGGCAGGGTTCAAAACCCTTGGACTACAGGCATACTTTGTTTTATTGCTCTCCATAGATGTTGTCTTTTTTACAAATTGAAGGCAGACCCTCTACCAGCAAAAAGATTACAACTTGCTTTATTGCCATTGTATCTCCTCCAATATCTCCAAGGTATGCCTGTAGTTGTTTTGGAATGTGTTGTATTATGATCACCATTGATTTACTCACGGCCAAGCATATACTGCTGGGCAGTTTTTAAGGGACAGCAGTTAAGCACCACACCATAAAGTGGATTTCAGCACTGCTCTTACTCTAAATACAGTGGCATGTCCCAAGGCAACATCACCGCCCAGCAGACAGAGCAGCGGAGGGGATGGGTATTGTCCAGTGTACCAAGACCCGCCCTCCCCAAACACCTGCACTGTGTGTGTAGGTAAAGAGAGGCAGCAGCCCTAGCTGGTGGGGTAGACTGGCAAAGCCTGTGACGCGTTTGGTATGTGGAACATCCGCTAGCTGAAACTTGTTTATAACCACCTTTGATTAAGGGTGAAGCAATAGCATTAAGGTGACCACAACTTACTAGCAAATTTGGGAAACTGTGAGCATAAACTAAGAACCAGTAGAACAACATCAGACATTGAGTTTTAAATAGTATCTCTAACATTCTATTGAATGTGGACAGAATTTGCCCTGTAAACTTTCAGGGCCTGAAAAGATGGGCCAGTGAAAACACTGAAATGACATCCCTTGCAGCACAGCGTTACGCAGCAGAAAGAGCACACCACAAAATGCAACACTCTGAGCAGCCCAAAGCCATAGATTTCCAGATTACAACAGAGAACTCTAACTGGCTCAGTTACAAGAAAACAAGCCCCTTTATTGAGGGCAGAGTAAATCTCCTGTGAAAACAGAAGGGGCAGCGGACTTAACATCTTTCCTTAAGTTACCTTGGAAGAATGTTATGGATCAAACTTACTGCGTTTTCTCAGGAGGTCGGATCATCTTTCCCTCCCCTTTTTTATTCTCATAACACTTCATGGACTATATAATTTATGTCTTTCTTTTATGCAGCAAACATGAAGCTCTAGAAAATTCTTTGTAAAACCATGTATTTTCCCAGCATTTCTTTTTATACCTTTATTATTTCTAGGAATTCCCGGAGTATTTAATAAACAATACTTTCATTGCAGAGTTGCTCCAGAACACCTGAGACAGCCTTTATTGCCTGGCCTAGCTGACTCTGTGTGAATGTGGTGTTTGCAGGCAAGAATAAAAGAAAAAGTATCTGTATTCTTTTATTTTCAGTCTAAGGAGGACAGAATGAAATGGATTACCTGATGACCCTTGGCCTGCTGGCAATTTCAGTGTTCCTGCAATAATAAAAATTTTGAGGCAGAACTACTGACTTTACTCTTGTGTTAATACTCACTGATCACCACAATTATCCATTTATCTGAAATAAGCTAATTTTTAAAGGCGTATAAGCTAAATTGTTTTCTGTGTTCACAAACCATTCTGAAAAGATTAAGCAACTATTTCTGAGTAACCTATAAAAAACTTCATTGCTTAACCTGCTCAATAATGAATATTAATTTCATCCAAACACAAATGAGTCAGGCATTTAGGACTAGAAAGTTCATGTAAGTTACTGTTATTGCCAAAAATGCCAATTTTTCTTTAGGCATGTAAGTAAATCTTGTTTCTCCTTAAATGTGTAAAGATCTTCTGTTGAGGACTTACATGGAAAACCTGAACAGAATACCTGAAGGACCAAAAACAAAATGTAGCTTTGTTATCTTTGAGGGATGAAGACCTCAGTGTTCATCTGTTTTTGCTCTAAGCCAGAAATTGGAGCTATTTCAAAAGGAGTAACCAAGAAGGTAGGAATGGAAGGAGGGAGGCAGGTTTTTGACCTCTGAGGAGAAAGGACAAAAAGGGGTTCCAATTGCAGGGCCACCTCCACCCACCAGCCAGGAGAAGAGTAGAATGCAGCTCCTCCGAAGCAGTGACATTTGGGCTTTTGCAAGAGCAGTCACGCAGCTTGCTGTGCGAATTCAGGCAATGAACCACAGTAAGTGCTGTTGGCTCTAGTCTAAGCAACACACATCATACACCTGCACGCATTACCCTGTCCCCACCAGCCTGGTGCTTGGGCACAGAGTGTAAGTCACTATAAATTGGTGAAATGGAGTTAAACTTAGCTTAGGGAGCGACCATGTCTTATTTATTTGTATTTGTATTCCAAATTCAGTGCCTGAAATATACTAGACACTAGACAATGTATGTTTAATAATGCAACATTTATAGAGCATCTGCAATATACCAGACATCATGTTTAAGGCCTCCAGGATGGTCCCTGGGAGTTCACGCACACTCTTGTAGAAGTGATTAAATGAACTATACCGGTAGGTCTGTTCTATTAAAGTACTCTGAATAATCATTACTAACAAAACAATAAATGGCAAGAATTAGGTCAGTACAGTAATTGCTCAAAGAACAATTCGCAGATTGAGCATTCAATTATGTGGCAACCATATGGTTATGCATTTCCCCGTGTTGACATACTGTAAAATTCACACATTATATAAAAAGAAATCACACCAGGGAAGTACAGGCTAATATAAATAGTAGAGTGAAAAACACATTACTGAAGTTTACTGCTTAGTAACAGATTTACGGATTTGAGCTTCTGATTTTTAAGAATTCCATTGATACCAATTTTGAGGGACCTTCCAATCGATGTAAGAAGAATGAAGGATAAAAAAGAAATGAAATATAGTAGAACAGTGATGAGGGGTGGGGAAGTAACTGATTTAATTCAGCCGTAGCTAACATTAAAATATATAAAATCTCTAATGCCCACCTTGGCAGGTAGCCAGGAGGCCTGGGTCCTTCTCTCCCTGCCACTAAATTGCTGTAATGAATTTAAGCAGATTTCCTCACCTGTAACATGAAGGCAGTGAACTATTTCTGATGTGAATTGTGGTTTAAAGAAAAATCTAGGGTATTTGCTGAGACCTTTTGATGCATATGCTTTCATCTTTACAAACATATCAGTTAGAATTATAGACCCATAATTCAGTGACCTCTTTATTATCCTGAATATAATTGACTCGATAATATAGGTAAGGCTGTGTCAGCAATTCCTTAATAATATCACTTTTCAAAGGATAGCTCCTCCTCAGTCTCCTTTGTTTTGGTAACACTTTCTCATATGTCTGTAATAGACCTTGCCTGGAGCAATGTATTTTAGTCTGTTCGTGGGTCTGTTGTCCACTCTAGATTCTGAGCTTCCTGCGGGCAGACACGGTGACTTACTCATCTTTCAGAATCCTTGCCGAGTACAGGGATTGGCACATAACAGGTGCTCAGCGATGCTGGGCAAAATAGCAGGCAGCAGGAAAAGAGAAGGACCACATATGAGATGAATTGACTCCATAAAAGAAGCCATGAACATGAGCCGACAGGAGCTGATCAGGCCTGCTGAGGGTGGGACACTGTGGACATAATTCATTCACAGTGTCGCCAGGGATCGGATCCAATGCAGCTACACGTACCACGCAGAGGAGCTCAATAAATATTGAATAAATACTTAACTAACTTAGTTGGGAAACTGCGTATTTGGCGTATGTTTCAGATAACTTCTCTTTGCCCCTCTGGATCCCTCTCCACCCTTTTTCACCCTGCCCTGGCCAGACAGTTCTTGATCCTTTCCAGACAGCCTTGTCTACAGGTCTCTCTCCTCCTTGGTTCCAGGAACTTCTCTCTCCAACTGTCCTTCAGGCCTGGGACTGTGGCAGCAGCATAGCTATTAGCTCTGGGCTTCTGTTCTCTCCTTTGGGATTCCCCTGCACCTACCTGTACCTTGGCGATTAGTCCTCAATCCCATCACAAATTATCCTAGTTGGCATGCACTATTTCTTGTCAGGACCCTCACTAGTAGATAAGAAAGGAAAAAGATTTCAGTGTAAAATATGTCTTTGCGTTTATATCATTGAGAATTGCCACACTGAATTTTTTTGGTAAACATTTCAATAAATAGATCCTTGTGTACACTGTTTATTTTTGTATGCAGCTGACCCTCACTGGTTCACTCACTCCTCAGTGTGATGTTACGGATTCATTTCAGTATCTATACCGCAAATGCAGTTTGTGTTTGAGTTGGTAATTATTTATGTTTACATTTGGTCCTTGGTGTTAAAATATATTTTTCTGTGACTTGTGACCTCATGCATTGGAATATAGTTTCTTAGGAGAAAAAGAACCATCTTTTTATTTCTTTTTCTTTTTTTTTTTTTGTAATTACTCATAGCTAGCAGTTTTATGGCTAACTGATATCTGAAACAAAATCTAAATATCTATGAATTATGAATATGGTCTAGTAAGTACAGAAACAGGTCTGACAACAAATATTTTGCACATTTTTAGGCCTAATTTGATAGGACTTGTAATATTCTTTTCAAGAGCCAGCAATTCTTAAGGAAGTATATAACCACTTGGTTAGTATATTCATGATGAAATCATTATAAGAATCATTAAAATGTCCATTCTTTAGAGACTATTAAACTTATTAGTTCAGGCAATGGTCCAGAAATGCCATCCTTGATCATTCATATATAAGCACCATGAAGTCAGAGAGTTGTTTTTTTTTTATTTTGCATTCCACTGAATCCTCAGTGCTTAAAACAGAACCTGGCATTTAGTAAGTGTTCAATAAATATTTGT
>PVJD01002847.1:0-184727 GCA_004026545.1 Mormoops blainvillei | reverse complement strand
TGACACAGATGCCTCCTTTGGCAGCAGCCAGTGTATCTAGCCTACACTTGGTTTGAAGCTCTACAGCTGCTAAGGAATTAATTTGAACCTGGCTGGTACAAAGGGCATATACATATCAGATCACCTGGCCACCCTCTTCAAGTGACAGATCCCTTAAGTCCTCTGCCAATGTGTGTAAATGAGGGCTAACCCTAAATCCTTGAGGGAGGACAATCCAGGTTAGTTGTTGCTTATGCCCCTGCAACTCTGTCCATTCAAAAGCAAGTAGAAATTTATAAGTTAGGACCAAGGGAATGCAAAAAAGGGCACCTTTTCAATCCAGCACAGAAAACCATTGGATTTGGGAAGGGATTTGTCCCAGGATGGTAAAAGGGTTAAGCACCACTGGATGTATAGGGACGCAGCCTCATAAACTGCCCTTAGGCCTTGAACTAATCCGAAGGTCCCGTCTTTCCTCCCAATAGGTAAAATGGCAGTGTTACAGGGAAAATTACAAACTACTAACAATCCATGATTTGTGAATGTCGTAATAATTTTCTGTAGCCCTTCCCTGGCCTCTGAATTTATGGGACATTGCCTTCTATTGGGAAAATTGGTTGGATCCTTTACTTTGATCAGAATCAGTTTAGCTCAATGAACTTGTCTCAGAATTTCTGTTGCCCAGACTTGGGAGTTAAGTTCTTGTTCCTTATCTGTGTAAGGTACTGCCTCTGTTCCCAGCAGATGATTATCATTTTACACATGAACTTCACTGGCACAAGTTACTGCTTTTCTCTTAATGTTCGCTCTCCCTCTCTCAGAGGTTGCTAGGGCTTCTTGGATGATTCAGTTAATATCCTACCAGGAGAAATCAAAATTCAAAACTATTTTTTCCATTCATTTATAAATTTATGGGGTTTATCTGTGAAGCTACCCCATCTGTATTTAAAACCAATTAAATCCTGTACGGTGAGTTAGCCCTGGACCTTTACTATTCCATCGGGTCCCAGGGTTTCTCGTGGGTGAGAGAGCTGAGGGGGCGCTGCCCTAGTTGGTGGTCTATGTTCCTTTCTAGGTCTAGTTGCCCTCTTTCTCCCAGAGTTTAAGGACTCTGCATAAGGTGGTGCTGGTTCTAAAGCCAAAGGGGCTTCAGGCCCCTGGGGTGTCATAGGTAGGGGCACAGGATTTTCCTCTACCTCCCTAGGGTCTTATTCCTTTTTATTCATAACTGCTAAGAGGCCAGGATCTACCTTACAATTTTTACATAACTCAGGATCACTCCTTAATGCCATAAAAGCCTGTATGTGAGTATGTAGTATCTCAGTCCATTTTTTCTTGACTTCGAGAAAAGGAATCTAATTGTAAAATTATGTTATAATTTAGACTGCCATTCTCAGGCCAAACCTCCCCACCTCCCAATTTATACTGGGTCCATGCTATATTACAGAAAAATACAAATCTCTTTTCTTTAAAGTTTGAGGTGTCAAATTTATCCCAGTTCTTAAGGATGCATCCCAGAGGCATATCTCATGGTCCTGAGCCTTGGTTTCCCATCTGCAAGAAAATAGAGGAGAACATGGGAGAGGCTAGGTATCCCTTGCTCTTCTCCTATGTATGCTTTCTGGAGAGAGTGCCTTCTCTCTGGTTGTGGGTTCCCAAGATCAGCTAGCCTTGCTGTGTAACCCAAACCTGACCTGCCTTGTTTTAGGAAGTCTCTATTCTAGAGAGGAGACCCTCCTTCTCCTTCACCTTCGTCTTCTCTTAGGGGAGATTTCGAAGGGAACTTCCACACCCTCTGGGTGTGCTGCTTCCTTCTGTAGGCAGTGGAGCCCTAAGTTGTTAGCCCTGATTGATCGCCAGGCCCCCTGCTTGTACAGAAAGTAAAGACGTGATATAGCTGCTAGCTGTTGGAGCAAAGACACCCCATGTATTTCTGTTCAATTTCTAGATTTTTGGCAAAACTTTCTCTCCAATAGATATAATCACTTGAATGCCTAAACTCCTGCCAGAATCTGGGCATTTCCCAATCTCATGGGTCCTGAAGGGTTAAACACAGGTGTTTGAATAGGTGTGGTATTCTCTCCCTGGTCCACATTAGGGGAAATAGGGGCATTTCCCCTAATTCCCCCAAATTTGTGTAGGGTACTTGTGGGCAAAGTTGGCATTCTCAGTTATTTTAATCAGCTTTCTTTCTATATATTTAATATATTGTAAATGTGTGCTGAATAAGAACCCTAATAAGGTACATAAAAATGGTGCCCTGGTCCAACTTGTTCAATAGCAGATGGGCGATCAGATTCTAGGTTAATGGGGTAGAGTGTGGAGCCCTAAACAACTAAGAAAAAGCTTTAAACCTTTGCCTCTATTTGCCCTGTCAAAGTGTTCCTGGGATGTTTCTGTCCATAGACTATTACCAGATGTTGATTAATAGCCTCTGGCCAATGTTTCCCCTGACACTGCTTATAAAGGCAGCCTAAGGGAGAAATCTTTTCTGGATAATATCTCCAGAATTGGAGGGGTCCCCAATTAGTTCTCTTTCTTGTTGCCTGACATACACAACATCGCCCCTCTTTGTAGCTCCTACAAAAAGAATACAGATGCAGATAGGGTTGCCGGAAGCCACCTGGGCAGAGAGGTGCAGCAAACTTACCACAGGCCAATGATTTTAAACTTATTTTTCCCCTGGCCATGTTTTAGAGGCAGAAAAGACTAGAGATTTTGTACAGTGGCTCTGAATGTACTGCTGGGAGCGGGGTTCCCAGAGGCTGTTATGCCTTTGGTCATCCTGAGCTCTCTTACTCACCTCGGTTTCTTCTCTAGCTGTCTAAAACAATCCAAAGGGGCTTGGAGTGATGGATGACCAACCCTTGTTTTGCATGTCCTGAACGAACTGAATGTATAGTATAGTGACGGGGGTTCCCTATGAGGCCCCTAGGCCCCCACTCATGTAGGCAGGTCGAGAATGCAGGCTGGAGGGAGGAAGTACCTCCTCAGTCTTCAAAACCCCAGGTAAACAATTTTAGATTTCAGACCTGTTTCTGCCACCAAGCACAGGCCTAGCATGTGTGAATAACCCCCCACTGCAGCGCTGCCTCTTTCTCATTAACTCCAAAGTTGAAAAAGACAAAAAAGAAACATCACTGGAGGGGCCGTACTCACTGCGCTCTGGGTGACTGGAGACAAAGGGTGAGCGGGATCTGAGATTTGAGTCCTGGCACCAGGAAAGGTGTTACCAAGGAGACACAAGTTAGGGGACCCCTCCCCCTCAGTTCTTGCATTGCACACAAGAGATAAATTCAGGGAAGAGACAAAACAAATAATGGAAATGAGACAGCAACTTTATTTATGAAATATACTCGAGCACAAAGCTGCAAGCGGGCACCCAGCTAGTCTGAGTGCCCTGCATATGGTGGTTTTTGGGCTTTGATGCTTGTAGCCAGTTTTTGTTTCCCCCTCCACTTCCTACCTTCTCTGGACCTTGGGATTAACATACAGTTTCAAAGACTTTCTTTCCCACATAGTGGAAATGCAAGAAAAATTTTGGCATCAAGTTCTCTAGTTTTTTTTAATCAATAAAAATAACGAAATCTCCCATTAAGTGCTTGCAGTGGAGGGTGGAGTGTGTTGGAATATGTAGTTCTTGTCCTAAAGCTTTATTTGCTGAAAAACTATTTGGATATTGGGTTTATCAGATTCTTATACCCTTTTTGTGAAAGGGTGAAGGGGCCCATGTGAATCTTCCTTGTTAATCACATGTCTTGCTCACCACTCATTTCACCAGCGAAAACCACTGTCTAATCAACAAATGCTGTGGTGGAGATTTACACCTTGCAATTTAACATTTTTTTTTTTATTCATTTATGGGGAGTGGACACCTGTTAGAATCTCTCAAGGGCTAAGTAACCCACCGTGAATTGTGAATTCAGGATTAGGAAACCACAAATATTAATAAACTTCTTTAGACTATAGATTGAAGATAGCTCGTACACATGCATCTATTGTCCAAAATGAAATATTTTAAAGTAAGTATAGACAGTGTAGTAGATATAAGGCAGTGGCTTGATTTTGCTATTTTTCCAATAGCAGGTGACAACAAAAGAGGAAAAACATTTCTCTACTTTACTGAATATGCTTCAGTAATGGGACTTCCATTAGCCGCGGCTACAAGAGGAGACGAGAAAGAGAGAAACAGCAGCCAGGATCTGACCACTGAGTGGATACGTCCATGAGCTCATGGCGACAGTATTAAATGCTTACAGAAAGGGTCCTTATGGGTACTACATTTACAATGATGAGCAAAGATAGACATACTATGTCCATATCATAATGTCTGATTTACTTACCTTCACGAGTCCTCCTGATGGTTAAAGTAGTTCATTTTGGCTTCAAAATACCCAAGGTTGCACTATAAGTGGTAACAAATACATTGAAACAATTTTTCCCCACAGTACACACTCCTATTTCTTCAAAGGAGATTCTGAAAACATAGTTACAAAGTTGGAAATAGTTAGACTACTTTTCAAAGCATGGGAAAATGTTCAAAAGGCACAGTGATATAATCAATGAACTTAAATTATAAAAGCATTTACACAAATGCAGGGATGTAATGCTTTCCCAAAGATAATGGAGTCACTTTGAGTAACAGCAATTTGGTTGCCCTTGTTTTTGACACGGTGATGGGATCATGTAATGGTCGATGTAGCTTGATAAGTGACCTTCCTATCATTCTCATTTTGTGGGTTTAGGTCAGACACCGATATTGTGACTCGGTTGGTGTGGAGGCTTGTGTTTTATGGTATTTTTAGAATATTTAGTTTATTTAGAAAGTTTACATAATTTTGGTTACAGTGACTAAAGTGACTAGGACTAAAAATAAGATTGGCTTTTACAAAAATAAACTCTTCCAGCATTAGAAGATGGCAGTGTGTGTGCCGGTGTTCCTTTAGAGTCCTTAAGTGTGGTGCTTAGAATTGCAAACACGGATGCTGGCGGATGAGAGAAAATATTTTGCGTCTGTTAATTATAAGAACAGAATGTTCCTGAAAGACAAAATGAAAGGTGTGTATTTTATCATGCTGCTTGGTCTAGAGTAGAGATTAGAAGTAAGTTTCATTTATTTTACCAACTCTGAAGAATTGATAGTGGCTGCCAGGAGCACTCTGTGACAAAGAATTCTTTTCAGGGATAGAGAGTTGGTACCCTGCTAGAAAAGATGCTATTTATTAGGAATAACTGGCAAGGATTGAGTGTGGGGACAAGCAGGACATGTGTAACATATTGGATATTTCTAGACTAATGGGAGGTGACTGGGTTATGGTCAAATACTCCAATTCTGGTAGATATTTCCTGAGTTATACCATACTTAGAATCTACTGTGTCAGGAATTCCCTGTGGGCTGATCGGATATTTGCAAATAAATTCTAATATTTATACAGTGTAAACATATAAAATGCCCTTTGACAACTACTACATACACACATATACATGTGTGCTTCTAAAGCACAGTGAAATAATTTTAATTTTAATTGATCAATGTAATTAAAGACTAATAGTTTTAATTAATTTTAATTTTTAAGAATAATCCTTGAAAATTTAGTTGTGGTGAAAACATGTTTTGCTTAATAGTTAAAAAATGTTAAGAATATATTTTGATGAGATTTTAGTAAGGATTAAAATCACTGGGGAAGTATAAAGAAATCTACATAGATGAACAAAATAAGTGGTTCTCTATATTCAGAGTCTAAAAACCAACAAACACCTTTTCTGACTAAATTTGTATATATCTGGGTGATATGAAGTTTTAGACATTTCTCACTCTATTATAAATTTTTTTTAAAGATTTATATTAATGTTGTAAAAGATACCTGCTCATGTCTTTTGTAAAATGGAGGTTTTATTTTTTTTTTTGTTGTTGTTGATCTGCAGGGTTTATTTATATATTCTGGCTACAAATCCATTATAGCTGTATGAATTCAAATATATTCTTCTAGTTTGATAATTACTTTTTCATTTGCTTGTGGTGACTTTTAATAACAAGAAGTTCTTAATTTTAATATATGAAGCTTATTAAACATTTCTTTATGGTTTATTCCTTTTCGTGTCTTATTTAGGATATTCTTCCCTACTCTGATGTGATAAAGATATTGTCCTATGTTGTCATCTAAAAGTTTTATAGATTTGCTTCCTACATTTGAATCATTAATCCATTTGGATTTTATTTTTATATGTGGTATGAGATAGTAGATTCTCATACTAATTACTTCATCTTTCCTTCAGTGATCTCTGAGACCCAATCTCATGATTCAAGTGTTCGTGTGTGTGGGTCTTTGTCCAGTTCTCTATCCTTCTCCATTAGTTATTTATCCATTTCTGTAGCATAATTATATTGTCTTATTTCCTATATCTTTATAAGTTTTGATAGCTGATAGTGCAGCCTCCCCAACACCATCACCTATTTCCCAATTTTGTTCTTCTTAAGCAGTTTCTTGATTATTCTTGGAATCCTGCACTTTCATATAAATTTTAGGATCCGTTTCTCAAGTTCCACCTTGTCTTGGCTTGAGTTCCCTGGGTAAGAGACCCCGAGATGGAGACTCATGTGCAGGAATGCATGCCTTTGCAATCAATACCCGAGAAGGAGTGAGACAAGCAGAGGTGGGCAGAGGGAGAAGTTTAACAGTGGCACAGGTTCATCGGAGCTTTGGTGTATATCATGGGGAGCTCTGGAGCTGGGTGGGCTCCTCACAGATGTTAAAGGGACCAGGTCTTTTAACCCTCACGCCTACCAAATGTTGCATGTGGACTACTTATGCAAAGGAAATAACATTGGATAAGGCAGCTCCCTTCAGACAAAAACAGTTCTTATAGAGAGAGTCAAATGTAAACTGCCAGCAGTCAACAATTTAGGCAATTTGAGGAACGAGTGCCCTGGTGGACTTGGGTGGTGCAGGATAGCACGCATTGTAGTTGAACTCCTTTGGGATTCTGCTTGTTCTGGGGAAATTCACAAGAGGACCGCTAGTGGAATTAACAATATATTATGCTAAATACTCAAGTGATTGATTAAGTTACTCAAGGATGTAACTCATAATTTCCCTTCTCCATCACCTTTTCTAGGTTCCCCTTACCCTTCCCTAGCATTCCTACTAGTCTAGGTAACTTATAAAAGGCATAGCCCAGCCCCTTATCCTGAAAGACCTGAGACTCTGATTATCATGATCTTCTTAGGACACGGCTCCTGCATTTGTCTACTTACTGTCCAAATCTGGCAAGGAAGTTGCAAGACATGATACAATGCTTCACCATGTGCCAGACTTCTTCCTTGCCTGCATTGTATAACGGCAGCCTTATCTCCTCCTGAAGATGAGCAGAGTCATTTATCTCTTCTTCTTGCCTTCTGTTTTCTTGACACAGAAATCTTCAAGGACTGGGAAGTAGCCATAGTTTAAAGTCGGGATCAAACTCTGTTTTCTTAATGGAAACATTCCCACTCTGGGAACCAGGAGCTCTAGACCTAAAGGTTGCAGAGATATATCCTGAAGGATGGCATCCCGTCTTTTAAAAATATCATCTTTAAATTGCTTCCTCAGCTGTACCTTCAAAAGGCCATTCAATGCATCTATCAGGCCAGTATATTCTGCATAGCGTATTTTGTGATAGGATCCATGGATCCCACGGACATGTATCTACTGCTATACCATCTTTGCTGTAAACTTGGGCTCTTGGCCCAAGATAATGTTAAATAGTGGCCTTTGTTGCTGAAACACGGTAAGGCTTTAGTTATGCTGGCCAAGGTCCTGCAGACAGGGAAGGCAAACTATACCCATAAAATGAATCAACTCTAGATGAGATGATTCGCTGTCCATGACAAGAGTGAAAGTGGTCCTGTATTGGTTTCCTAGAGCTAAGAAACCACTACTACCTTGATGGCTTAAAGCATCAGAATATTATTCTCTCACAATTATTCAGGCAGAAGTCTAGAATCAGGGTGTTGGCAAGGCCGTGTTCTTTCTTCTAGCTCCTTGTGGTTGTCAGCAATCCTTTGTGTTCTTTAGTTAATTTTATAACTCCCATCTTTGTCTCTATTATCACATGGCCATCTTATCCCATGTGTTTGTGTCTTCACATGACATTCTCCTCTCTGTGTGTCTCTATATCCTTTCTGGTCTTCTTATAAGGGTATCAGTCATATTAGATTAATGGCTCATTCTACTCCACCTTGTCTTATATTACATCTTAATTATATGTTAAAAGGCCCGATTTCTAAACAAGGTCACATTCACAAATCCTAAAAGGTAAGACTTAAACATATCTTTTGGGGGGCACAGTTCGATTGACAACAAGCCCAATGGAAGTGACTGCTTGCTATCCTTGAGAGAAATGCTAAATCGAGGAGAGGGGACTCAGGATTGCTCTGTTGCTGGAAGGTGTAGATCTTCCAGCAGTAGTAGCTATATTAATTAACCTCGGTGAGTAAGAACAATTGTTAGACCCATGTGCTACCCCCGTCACTGCCACCACAACTACTTTATTCTTGAGCCTGTTGTACTAGCATTGAAGTGACCAATGGCAGAGGCTGACTGAGGTCAATTATTTGCACCATTCTGTCTATTGGCTGTTTGACATTTCTTACTTGATAAAGGCTCATTGGTAGGTATTATATGAATTAAAGATACCATGTACCTTAGGTGTTAACCCGCTCTAGCAAAGATAACTCATCCAGCACTGTAGCTGTGATCCAACCCCTTAGTTTAGTTTGCAGTGGACAACTGTCATCCGCCAACATCCATATCATTTTTAGGGGTTCTACAGGTAAATAAAATGGGTGCATGGTGAAGGCAACCACCTCTACACACTTTAGAACTCTAAGGGAGTCACTATTCTCTGGCATCTACCTCTCAACTCCAAGATGCAATATTGTTTGTAGTTTACTGTTTGAACTAGGGGCAGTACAGACCTGTTAGAGACTTCATCCTGGCCTTCACCGCTGGGGTGGGTATTATTCTGAAGATCAAGAAATAAATGTGAAGCCAGCTATCAAGTATACTGTTTCAATTTGAAATTTAGGGTTAAGAACATGACCACTGACTAGATTCATAGACTCAGTGGATGCTCTGTGAAATGTACTTTGGTCAACATTTCTTTTATTACTTCACTTTTACATGTATTCATCCTAAAAGGACCATTTGCCACTTTGAGTCAACTTGGTCCCTATGCCAATGTCCTTAATATGTTGGGGGTTTTCCTGTACCCCACTGGTAAATGCCTTTCACATCCTTTGAGGAAGGGTTAGGAAAATTACCATGAGTGCTGTCATGTTGTGAGATCCTATCTCCTTGTCACCCAGCATCCGCTTAAGCCCAGTGGATCTGGGTCAGGAAAGTGACTGTCTCTTGGGTTCCTTGGAAAATTGTATTCTGATATCACTGTAGCTGCTCCTGGTTGCCACTGTAACTTGCCATTGCTTCTGATAGCTGTGTTCAACTCTGTCGTGATGGTTAAGGCTAACCTCATGGCCTCTATTATTTTACTATCTTCCCCTTCTATCTAAGAATTCAGTTCTGTAATGACAGTCCCAAGCTTAGAGAAAAGAGTTTCTCAGTGATGCTGGTGCCTGTCTCACCAGCTCATCTTTATTGTTCTAATAAATGGAGTGTCCTCTAGGCCCTCCTAATAAGAT
The DNA here is from genome assembly GCA_004026545.1 of Mormoops blainvillei. NCBI lineage: Eukaryota > Metazoa > Chordata > Mammalia > Chiroptera > Mormoopidae > Mormoops > Mormoops blainvillei. The sequence goes on along the minus strand of PVJD01002847.1, from coordinate 175,069 downwards.
TTTTGGCCTAATAAGACTTTTGAATATTCAATTTTGTGAAATTTTTGATTATTTCCTCCACTGCCTACTGCAGCAATTATTCTGGCACTTCTGCTTCACTTACTGTGTGCTATTGGTTTTTCAACACATTGACTAATTATCCTAGCAGCGTGTTAACTTCTCCTGGGGTCCTTGCTAAAAGATTAAACCGTGTAAGGTAGAAATGTGCCCACCCCCCCCAAAAAAAACCTGTCTCTTATCCAATTTTATGACCTGACTGACTGACCCAGCACCTTTAGAATCAAGTTCCATGTCCTCTGCCACTTCCGAATGATACATATTGGCTAGGCCCTATAGTTCCACACTGCCCTCTATAGCCATTTTGGGGTTTTTGTTGGAAATACTAAATATATAGCTTAATATAGGCAAAACTGAGTTTCTTACAGGAACAGATTATTTCTTTCCACTTGTTTAAGTAACCCTTAAAAGGGTTTATCAAAATTTTGTAATTTGCTCTATTAAGGGTTTACATACATTTTGAAAGGACTATCCTTAGCTATTTTTATATATTTTAGTTGCCACTGAAAATGTCTTATTCCTGATATAGAAATACAACTGATTTTTATGTATTGATTTTCATGTCAAAAAACTTGCCACACCTTATTAAATGCCTTAATATTTCTATAATTTATTTTAGATTTTTTACTTTGATGAAAATCTTACCTGCAAAAATGATACCTTTCCTTCCTCTTGCTCTCTCTTCTTCACTCCACTGTGCTAACTAGATCCCATAGTCAGTGGTTGAATAGAAATGGTGGTAACAGTCATTCTTATCTCTTTCCTGATCTTAAAGAAAATGCCTTCAACATTACACCTTTAATTTTGATGTTTACTGTACATTTTTGTGTTTTTATCTCCTTTTTATAAAATTAATGAATTTTTATACCTTTCTTAATTTGCTAAAACACTTTGTAATTCATGTGTGAATATTGAATTTTTAAAAATGCTTTTTTCCTACATCTATTAAGATAATCATGTGTCTTTCTCCCTTTAAGAATGTGATAAATTATAGTAACTGACTTGCAATTATCAAACCAACATTGAATTTCTGGGACAAATTTACTGTACTCAAGATATATGAAGTTCTTAAATATTTCTGTATACTGATTGCTAACATATTTATTTACTAATATTCTACTTTCTTTTCAAGAGTGTAGTTGTTATGTAATTTTTATTTATTTGACTATTCTGGTCAAGTTTGAACATCAAAATGCTGAACTCATAAAATGAGATTGGATGTAGTCTCTCTCTATTCTCTTGGAAGAGTTTTATGAAACACTGAAATTATTTTTTCCTTGAATGTGTGGTAAAACTACTTTGTGAAGTTGTCTGGGTCTGATGTTTTCTTTGTGGGAAAATTTTTATTGACTTTGAATCATCTTTACTCAAGGAAAATATGTATTTCTTGGTATTTTCTGAGACACGAATTCCCTGGCAGGTGAGTCATAGTACTTTTACTTTACCAAATTATACCAGCATCATTATCTATGAGAAAGAATATACTTAGTGAATTTCTACCAACAGTGGCTAGAGTTTACTGAACATTCTGTTTCTATGGCAGAGTTCCTGACATCTCATTAGAAATAACTTCACAATTTATATGTGAGTAACAAAAAATTGTCAGTGTAGTATATGTATTTTATAAATCTAGATTTGGAAAGTGGTGACATTAAAATAGAAGATGAATTTCTTGCATGTCAAACCTAGTGTGGCATTTATGCTTATTCAAGACAATTTTTGAATTTTTCAATCATTCTTATTTGTGAGTGGCTTTATTTTCCTTTCACCATTCTTTGGATATGTTTTGGTTATGTTCTTCCAAGTGAGGTAACTACAGTTGAACTCCATTTTTGGTTGTGGTTAGGCTATATCAGGACTACTGTTACCTCCCTAGATTTAGATATAAACCTATCATTCTGACTTCCGGTTTCTGGCCTGCCATGTTAAGATCTTGGAAGACATCACTCTTGTTCTCACAAGAAGAAAAAAGCTGAACAAACTGAGAACTGAACAGCTCTTTCCAGATCCACCTGAGAATTGAGGTCAAAGGGCAAGCCACTACCACACAACGTAGAGAGTGGCAAATGCTGATAATCACTGCTGCGGGAGCAGAAACCCCAAGCGGAAGCTGGAGACAGTACCCGTAGGAACACCTTAACTATCACTGGCAAATTACTGGAGGGTCAGTGTGGGTAAATTTCACACTTTTGTAGATTTTCCTCCAGATTCTCAGGGTGAAAATCAGAGGAAAATCTCCTACTGCTTCTGGCAGGGGGAGGGGAAAGGAATAACTCTGAAATATACCCGGAGCTGCCCTCTCTTCTTAACAAAGGGCTGTCTTCATAGGAAACGACTTACCATAGCCTCACTGGCCATACCCAGTTCCAACTCCTTCTAGCCTTCCTATCTCACCTAAGGACGGACTGGTGGGGAGGAGAGCTTAGAAGTACTGTACTTCTGAAAATCAGAGCAGGGCACAGAGTCACCGAAAGATTGATATGTAATCATAAGACTTGAAAGAGCCCCCTCCTTCAATATCCTACCACCTCATTGATAGGGCCCCTGCAAAACAACAGTAAATTAGAACTGAAAGAACTGCAAAGCTCAGACCATTTTTAAGAAGGAGTCTGTATGGAGATCCAAAGAAAACAGAAGTCATTAAAAAAAATAAGGACACTAAAGGAAATGTTAGTCTCTGACATCTATAGCTGCAACAAACATTAAAAGCCTAATTTTTCATTCTAATGTTTTATTGGATTTGTGCGGTCACTCTAATGTTGACTCAAAGGAGCAGTTTTTAACATTATTTTATTTTATTATATATACATATTTATATATAACATATATATAATAAAATAAAATATATATTTTATAATTCTATGATACATCATCTGGATATTGTATTGCACGTTCACCACACCAGGTCAAGGCTCCTTCTGTCACAACTTATACCCCCTTTATCCTCTTCTATCTCTCCCCAACCACTTTCTCTCTGGTAATAACCATACTGTTGTCTATGTTTATGATTTTCTGTTTTTGCTTAATCTCTTCACATTTGTCACTCATCCCTCTAACCCCTCTCCTCTCTAACAGCTGTCAGTCTGTTTTCTATCTATGAGTCTGCTTCTATTTTGTTTGTCAGTTTATTCTTTTCATTAGATTCCACAAGAAGTGAAATGATATACTTGCCTTTCTCTGAATGGCTTATTTCATGTAGCATAATATACACTATGTCCATCCATGCTGTCACAAAGGTAAGATTTCCTTCTTTTTATGGCCTAGTACTCCACTGCGTAAGTGTATCACAGCTTTTTTATTCACTCATCTACTGATGGCTACTAGGGCTGCTTCCAAATCATGGCTATTGTAAATAATGCTGCAATGAACATAGGGGTGCATATATTCTTTTGAATTAATGTTTTGAGTTTCTTCAGATATATTCCCAGAAGTGGAATCTCTAGGTCACAAGGCAGTTCCCTTTTTAATTTCTTGAGGAAACTTCATAAGGCTTTCCAAAGTGGCTGTATCCATCTACAGTCCCAGCAACAGTGCAAAAGGGTACTCTGTTTTCTACATTCTCACCAGCACTTGCTGTTTGTTGATTTATGGATGATGCGCATTCTGACAGGTGTGAGGTAATATCTCAATGTGGCTTTAATTTGCATTTCTATGATGATTAGTGACAGTGAGTATCTTTTCATATGTCCCTTGGCCATCTGGATGTCCTCTTTGGAGAAGTATCTATTCATGCCCTTTGCCTATGTTTTAATTGGATGGTTTGTTTGCTTATTTGTTTGTTTTGGTGTTGAGTTTTTAAGATTTTTAGAATTTTTGTGTATTAACATCTTATCAGGTGCATCATTGGTGAATATGTTCTCCCACTCTGTGGGGTGTCTTTTCATTTTGTTGATGGTTTCCTTGACATACAAAAATTTTTAGTTTGATGTAGTCCCATATGTTTTGTTTTCTTTTGTTTCATTTGTCTGAGGAGTTACATCAGAAAAAATATTGCTATGAGAACTATCCAAGATTTACTGCCTATCTTCTTCTAGGATTTTTATGGTTTTGTATCTAACATTTAAGTCTTTAATCCATTTTTAGTTTATTATTGTGCATGGTGTAAAAAGATGTCTAGTTGGGTTTTTTTTGCACATGTGTACAATTTTCCCAACATTGTTTATTGAATAAACTATGTTTATGTTTACCACATTGTATGTTTTTGCCTTTGTCAAATATTAATTGACCATAAAAGTGTGAATTTATTTCTGGGCTCTCTGTTCTCTTCCATTGATCTATGTGTCTGTTTTCATGCCAATACCATACTGTTTTGATTACCATGGCCTTGTAGTATAGTTTGATATCAAATGGCATGATTCCTTCAACTTGTTTCTTCTTTCTCAAGATTTCTGTAGTTATTGGGGTCTTTTGTGTTCCATATAAATTTTTGAACTATTTGTTCTAGTTCTGTGAAATATGTCATTGATATCTTGATAGGAATTGCATTGAATCAATAGGTTGCTTTTGGTAGTATAAAGATTTTAATCATGTTAACTCTTCCTAACCATAAACACAGTATATTCTTTGACTTATCTGTAACTTCTTCCATTTCTCCAGTATTGCACAATTTTATGAATATAGGTCTTTTACATCTTGGTTAAATTTATTCCTATATATTGATTTGCAGATATTGTGCCAACCTTGCATGCCCAAAATAAATCCTAGTAGATCATTTAAATGTATTGCTGAGTTGTTTCTTTTAAATATTTTTGTTTAGGATTTAGCTTCTATGTTCATCAGGGATATTGGTTTATAATTTTCTTTTTCATAGTGTCTTTATTTGGTTTTGAGATTAGGATAATGCTGCCCTCATAAAATGAACTGCAGAGTCTTCTCTTCTCTTGAATTTTTTGGAATAGTTTGAGAAGGACAGGTGTTAGTTTTTCTATGAATGTTTGGTAAAATTCACCTGGGAAGTCATCCGGTGCAGGACTTTTATTTGTTGAAAGTTGTTTTTTTTTTCTGCTTCAACTTTATTAGTTGCAGTATGTCTGTCCAGACTTTATGATTCTTCCTCATTCAGTTTTGGAAGATTGCATGTTTCTAGAAATTTATTCATTTTGTCCAGATAGTCCAATTTGTTGGCATATAGTTATTCATAACATTTCCTTACAATTATTTGTATTTCTTTGGTGTCAATTGTTACTTCCCTTTTGTTTCTAATTTTATTTCTTTGGTTACTCTCTCTTTTTTTCTTGATGAGTCTGGTTAAAGGTTTGTCAATCTTGTTTATCTTTTCAAAGAACAAACTCTTCATTTTCTTGATCTTTTGTGTTGTTTTATTTTAGATTCTATTTTATTTATTTCTGCTCTGATCTTTATTATTTCTTTTCTTCTACTCACTTTGGGCTTTACTTGTTGTGGTTTTTTTTTTTCCTAGTAGTTTTTGTTCCTAGTACATGTTGTGTAGTTTTTTTCCATTAAGTGTAAAATTAGATTGTTTATCTGAGCTTTTTCTTGTTTCTTGAGAGAGACCTGCAATGTTATGAATTTCCCAGTTGGCACTGCTTTCACTGTGTCCCATAGATTTGGGGTTGTTGTGTTCTCATTTTCATTTGTTTTAAGGTATCTTTTGATTTCTCCCTTGATCTCTTGTTAACCCATTCATTGCTTAGTAGTACATTATTTAACTTCCATCTCTTTGCATGTTTTTCAGGGGTTTTGTGTGTGTGTGTGTGGTTGATTTCTAGTTTCAAAACTTTATAGTTATAGTTATAGTTATAGTTATAGTCAAAGATGCTTGAAATGATTTCAATCTTCTTAAATTTATTGAGACTTCCTTTTTGTCCTAAAATATGGTCTATCCTAGAATATGTTCCATGTGCATTTGAGAACAATGTATGTTCTGATGCTTTGGGGTAAAATGCTCTGAAGATATTAATTAAATCCATCTGATCTAGTTTGTCATTTAAGGTCACCATTGTCTTGTTTATTTTCTGTCTGGAAAGTCTGCCATTGATGTCAATGGGGTGTTAAAATTCCCTACTATGACTGTATTACTGTTGATCTCTCCCTTTATGTTCATCAGGATTTACTGTCTATATTTAGGTGCTTGTATGTTGGGTACATAAATGTTTACAAGGGTTATATCTGCTTGTTGAATTGTTCCCTTACCATTGTGTGTTTTTGTTTCTTACTATAGACTTTGTTTTAAAGTCTATTTTGTCATATGTAAGTATTGCTACTTCAGCTTTTTTCCTTTCCATTTGCATGAAATATCTCTTTCCATTGTTTTACTTTTAGTCTGTGTGTATCTTTCATTCTGAGGTGGGTCACTTGTGTGTGTGTGTGTGTGTGTGTATTCTTATAGACTATATATATTCTTATAGACTATATATATATATACATATTCTTGTAGACTATATATATTCTTATAAACTATATATATAGTAGGCTATACATATGTAGAATGAATATATATGTAGAATGAATATATATTTAGAATGTGTGTGTATGTATGTATGTATGTGTGTGAGTGTGTGTGTGTGTGTGTGTGTGTGTGTGTATATCTTATCTTGTTTTCTTACCCAGTCAGCTACCCTATGCCTTTTGATGGAAGCATTTGAAATTTTATCAAGTATATTTTCTGACTAAAACTGTAGGAAACTGGAAGGAAAATTCAAATATTATTGCTATTACCAAAACTGTGTTTTCTGGAAAACCCCAAAATTATAAACAAAATAAGTAAAGGAGCATAACTTAAAAAGAACTCCTAAGATTTATTCCCCATATGTACTGATGAGCACCAGGGCTGTTTACAAATCTTGGTTATTGTAGATCATGTTGCAATAAATATACTGACGCATATATTTTTTCAAATTAGCATTTTGAGCTTCTTCAGGTACATTTCAAGAGGTAGGAGCACTGGGTCATTATGTAGTTTAATTTTTTTTTTTTTTGAGGAAACTACATAGTGTTTTCTATGGTTGTTGCAGTGATTCTCAACCTCAATAATAGTGCATGAGGATGTTTATACAACTGAATATTCTTTGACCATAAAAAAGAAAATGTATCTTTTGTAACAGCGTGAGTGGATATACAGTGTACTACGCTAAGTGAAGTACGCCAGAGAAAGAAGAATCCACATAGATTCACTTATATGTATAATATAATGAAATAAACAAACAAAATACAAACCAAGTCATGCTTACTAAATACAGACTGACAGATATCAGAGGAGATGGTTTGGGAAAGCTCTTCATAAATGATGAAAAAATTAAGCAAATGATGAAAAAAATAACTCATAGACAATCACAAATATATGATGACCAAAATAAGGAAGAGTGGTGGAATGAAGTAGAAGAGGAAAAAAATAATTATTGATACAAAAAAGTTGACTTTGGGTGATGGAAACACAATAATGTAGACAGATTATGTGTAATAAAGTTGTATACTTGAAACCTATATAAATTTATTACTCAATGTCACCTCTATAAATTTAATACTAAATAAATAAATAAATGAAAACTCCAAAAAAAGCTATTTACATTTAAAGTAACTATTGTTGGGTATGTAGTTATTGCCATTTTATTCTTTTAACTGTGCTTCCCTTTTTTTGTGTAAAGACCCTTTAACATTTCTTGTAATACTAGTTTGGTGGTAACAAACCCCTTTAGCTTTTTCTCATGTAGACAGCTCTTTATTTCCCCTTCAGTTTTAAATGATAGCTTTGCCTCAGCTGATATGGCTCAGTGGGTTGAGGGCCAGCCTGCAAACCAAAGGGTCGCTGGTTCAATCCCCTGTCAGGGCACATGTCTGGTTTGTGGGCCAGGTCCCCAGTAGTGGGTGTGCAAGAGGCAACCATACATTGATGTTTCTCTCCCTCCCTTTCTCCATCTCTTCGCTTGTCTAAAAATAAATAAATAAAGTATTAAAAAAATAAGTGATAACTTTGCTTGGTAAAGTAGTCTTGGTTGTATAGCTTTGTTTTTCATCACTTTAAATATTTCATGCCAATCCCTTCTGGCCTGAAATGTTTCTGTTGAGAAATCAGCTAATAGCCTTGTGGCAAGTCCCCTGTAGTTAACTGTCTTTTTTTTGCTGCTTGTAAGTTTCTCTTTTTGTTGTTAACCTTTGCCATTTCAATTATAATGTGCCTGTCTTGTTGTGTGCTTCTTTTAGTTTAGACTAAACTAAAGAAAAAGCACACTATTTCTGCTTTTTCTGCATGTGTATTTTTTTTCTTTCACCAAGTTCAAAAGTTTTCAGCCATTATTTCTGCAGAAAGATTCTTGAACACTTGCTCTCTCTGTTCTCCTTCTGGAACCCCTTTGATGCAGATGTTTTTATATTTTATGTTGTCCCAAAGTTCCCTTAAACTATCTTTATTTTTTTAATCCTTATTTTTATGCTGCTCTGATTGGGTGTTTTCTGCTACCTTGTCTCCCAAACCAATGATTTGATCCTCAGTAGGGTCTGGTGCCTGCCAAGATCTTCTTTGGATGTGACACTTGTGAAGCTTATTGGTTCCTGCTCTGATGTAGTCTGAAGTTGGCCACTTGGTGTGTTGGTTCTGGGACCTCTTCAGGGACTCTGATGCAAGCCAGTATCAGGTGATGCCTGTGACCAGCCCTGTCAACCCGTTTGGAACCTCAAAACTATCCACAGCTTGTGACTGTCAGTGCTGGGTCTAGGTGTGCATGGGAAGGACCAAGCACTGCACCCTGGCTGGTTTTTACCAGCATCAGGCCTGGGGACAATTTAGTAAAAACCCCAGGGCACCCTGAGGTCCACCTCTGCCTACCTGTTAGGCTCAGTCACTGAAAGAGCCTCTGGCAGTACTTGAGCTGCAAGAGATGCATTGTCAATGAGTCACCAGGTAGGGGTGAGTGGTGTCCACCAGATCAATACAGGTTCAAACTTAATGCCAGTGCTGGGTCTGAGACCACTCAGCAAATGTCCCTGGGTATACCAAGTCTAGATGCCACCTGCTGGGTACACACACACGTTTGTGTTGGGGCAGAGTCCCAGGGAGTCAATCAGGGTATGGCCAGCAGAGTTTATCAGGCCCATACAGACCAAGATTTGTCTATGTGAAGGGAGGACTCTGTACCAATTAGGCATGTAAGAAAAAAATGGCCACTAATCTAAAGCCACATAACTCAGTCACTGATGTACTCTGAGTCTTCCTGTACCTCTGCACCTCAGCCCAGCTGCTCAATTGTCAGCAGGGCATGAATTCTACAGGGTAAGGAAAACAGAGAGTCCAGAGGGTGGGTCTATTGCACTTCCCCAGGCTGATGCTGTAAGGAGGGGAGTGATCCACCCAAGAAAGATGGTGTCTGCTGTGTAGGAGAGAGATTCAGCACAGGTATTCCAGTAGCTATCATCTCAACTCCATCCCCAGAGCCACAAGCCCGTCCCTCCTCATGCGACTCTAATCTTCTCTGCTATTCCTCTCCTGGAGCCCAGAGAGGGTGGCTGCGAATGAGATTTTGTGCATTAGCCATTTAAGAGGGTGCCTACATCTCTAACAGGTTCCCCCTGATGGACAGAATCCCCATTGATTTTTCACAGCCAGATCTTATGTGGGTGTCTCTTCTGGGCTCTGTTTCTCTGGCCTGGGAAGCATGGCTTGCCATTGAGACATGACACCCTTCAGGGAGATTTTTGCAGCTGCGATATCCCTCCAGAACCTCATTCTCCACCCATCGGAGGTGGATTTAATGGCAGGTGCACCAGGCACGCACCCTGGGCACTGACTTCTGAAGGGCCCTGCAAAACCCCAACTTCACACTTTTTTCTAATGACACCAAGTTTTGTTTCATATGTGCAATACATATATTATATTCAAATTTTATTGGAAATAAAACATTAATAGTACATAATATTTTTTATTTATTTAAAAATATGGTTAACATGTATTTTTATTTTCCCTTTCTCTCTTTTTTTTAAAGGGCCCAATATTTTCCTCTGTGCCTGGGGCCTCAACTGACCTTAATCCACCTCTGCCACCCATGGTAGTGAGACCAGCCCTTTTTCCATCTCTGCCCTTCCTACTAGTCTCAATGCAGTTCCTTTTTTAAATGTTTGGTTGTAAGACTTCTCTTCAGCTAGCCTTCATTTGTTTTATCAGTTTGCTTGCCCTATGTTTTAGTTGTAACTTCAGTTTTGTCCTAGGAGGAAGTGAGTGTAACATCCACCTACTCTACCGCCTCCTTTGATCCTCTTCGTTTTATTTTTTATGTATGGTGCTATTAAGCCACAGTCTACATTTTATTTGGTTCCTTTTCAAACCAGGTATAGGATCTTACATTTAGCTCTGCTTTGTGAACATTTATGCTGGTTATTGATGCAAGCACCTGTGTTGCCACTTATTGTGCAATAAGAAAGTGACGCACTATGACCTAAGATTGTTTGCTTGTCTAAGTTACCCTATGTAGGCAACCTCCCTTTAAGCCCAGGGTACTCCTAAGCTTCTCAAAATAGATGATCAGCCAGGGATGTGCAAGGAAACCGTGGCTATATGGAAAAGTTTGGTTGGTATTGTTCCGACCCCTCCTAAGAACTGTATTTGCCCTTTACCTGCTCAGTCCCAAGAAGAAGCAGCAGCGGTGAAGCCTTTGACCATCACAATGGAATTGTAAATTCACTGCCATTATAAAGGACATAGGCACTTTTTATCTCTCTGATATCTGTTTTCCTACCATTCTGTTGTGAATTAACTCTCAAAAAATAACTGATGGACTTAAAGTGGCAAAGAGTGGCAGAATATCTAATAACAGAGAGGAAATATAATTTGGTAGAAGCAGCATTATTTAATATTTAAAAGTGCATATTTTGAAGCCAGAATCAGCAACTTCAGTGTTCTGACTTTTAACCAAGTATTCATCTGAACCTCTGTTTTCTCATTTGTGGAGATAATATCTTCCTCAATTATTATGAGACCTAATTAGGATAATATAGACACACACCCACACTTATAACCATACGAAAGCCTGGTTACATCATTCTTATGTGTGAGCACTACCTTTATCCAAATTTATTGAGCACCTGTTATCATTACTTGCTGTAAATTGACTCCAATTGAGATAAAAGTCTAAGAGACCATCAAACACGGGGATGCCTTAGTGTTCTTGGGTCCCTCATATTCATATACCCAAGGGTGACTTTTCTTCACAGGAGAAGTGCAGAAAGGGGACAGTGATAATCAACTACTAGTCCGAGATCCAATAATATAGTCAAATGACTATATTAAAAATATGCCTAAGGGGTCGTCAGGCCTACATATCTATATGGAACCTCTACCTACCTCTATTGACAACTTGTTCTCAAGTTTTAGGTAAGAAAATGAGACTTTTGTACAAAATATTTTGTGCAAAATATTTGATCGTATGGTGTTTCTCTTACTTATTCTTGCAAGTAATGAAGGTCTGCTTTGGAACCTGTTACTCAATGTGTATTAGGGAGGTTACACATCAGGAGGTGGAAACCACAAACACATCTCTTGCCCTTGGGAATCTTCTAACACAGTGGGAAACACTTTCCCAGTGTTTTTCAAACATTAAGGTAGCACTGAAAAAACATAAGGTGAGGAGGTTTAAATCATTATTCAGTGCTCGATTCCTTCTGACATTCATAAACCTAAAGTGTCTTTACCAAAAAGGCACAATCTATAGATGTCCTTTCTTCAGTGTATTTTCAAGGAGGTTGCAATACCAGATAAAAATAAATGTATAATGAAGAGTAACCAGGGCAGAAGAAACAGAACTCAAGCCTGCATCTATAACTTATGCACCACGTGGTTGGTCAAAACCACAGCTTTGAGGGAAGAGGCAAAGAGGAAGAATGCTCTAATTTTACCAGAGCTAAAATCATGAAAGTATCTCCTTCTGAGGAAAAAAAAGGAAGGAAGGAAGAAGGGAAAGGGTAGCATTATATTTTACTTGCTAATTTGTAAGTGCAATTAAGGTTAAAGTCATACTTCCCTTCACAAGAAAATATAACTGAAAGCATTATGAGCAAGAGAGTTTTGTTCATAATGAACTTTTCAAAATGCTGCTTTTCTCCTGGAAAATGTGGTTTATCTAATTGATGGCTGAGGAAAACCATCTTTTTAAATTTCCCACTCAGTGAGTCAGCCCGGGGTGTGTCTGCCTTATAGCATCCTGTGAGATCCAGTAATCTAAAGTGGCATGACCGATGCAGCCCCAACCTCATGCGTCAAGAGGAGCTACTGGGCGCTGGGAAACCAGAGGGAACCCAGTTTTCTAAACAGAGTGGTTAACAAAATTGCATGTTAGGAAGTAGGGTTTTATCTTTTAAAGGCTCATTACCTATTTTTAAAATGAACCTGTCTAGTGGTTCCTATCAACACTCAGAAGTAGACAATTGGTAAAGCCAGGTACTTACTCCACCTGAAGGGCAGATATTGTTGCCTTAGGGTTTCTTCATGTTTACCTTGAAGAGCATTTCCATGCCATCACCAGTTGCATTAAGTGGGGGTGAAATGGAGAAGTTCTTTTCCGAACATTACTTTAGACTTTGACAAAGCAGAGTGAATACTGAGTCAGACAGTTAATGAAACATCAAACACTGAGGAAAGAATAAGTAGTGGTCAAAAGCCTTTATAGTCTTGCCCTGTGCTGTAACTTCTTTCCAAAACAAGAGATGTGTGTGAATAGGTGACTTAGGGGTAGCTTGGAAAAGAATGGAGAAAATTAATGGAAATAATACCAAATCATCTTAGTTGAAAAAATTTTCTACCTTCTTTATTTTAGGTGGCCCAGAGTAAGCATTTATCAAGGTATAATAAAAGAATATATATGGATAGTATATGGGACTCTTTAAAATTTACCTCATCAAAATTTCAGAGCTAGTACTTTAGAGTAAGTTGTAGAAGCTGTGACATGACCTAACAAGCAAGTGTTTCCTCAGACTATAAAAGTCTTTACTCAAATCTTCAGGGATTAATAGATGAGATAGATTAAGGTCATGGGGAGCATGGATGGGATACCAGGTTATTTAAGTTTCCTAAGAAGGTGTTTAGGGCTCTATGAAATTTTTATTTTGGTGAATCACCAGTGTATACAGATTTACTGTAACTTTAACTTTTCTTACACGATTAAGATTAAGATAAAAATGTATTAGGCCCTGGATAATACAAAGTTAGAGAAGGAAATGAGCTAAAATAAGAAATAATTTAGGTAAAAGGTGTAAAATAGGAAAAGATCTTAATATTAGAACAAATTAAATAATATTACTACAACCTTAGATCTCTAGGAACCTTATCAAGATGGGCAAACTATGTGCCTCTAGCCACTTGTGGCAGAGGTTTCAGGGTGTGAGGGAATTTAGAATGAGAAACATTATAGATCTAGGAGGGTTCTCCAGAGGTTTGAGCCTGAGAAAACATGTGTTTCTTGGTTCTCTGGTGTTTTCATGACTGCTCATAGCAACAGTATAATTTTCACTGCTGTGCTCTCCAAAAAACATCACAATTATATCCCCAGATCATGATGATCAACTTTGGTCAGCTCTAGATGTAGAAGGTCGTGGCCACCCATGGGAGACTGTGAAGTCTCCATTCATAGTAGGCTACTTGAAATGAAGACAAGGGACTGACAAAACCACACTGTCATGGCTACTGATAAAATTATTTTACAACTGTGAATATCTAAGGAATTCTTTACATTAGGTTTTGGACCTCTTCCTTAAATATCTGCAAAAACCATTGTAACTGCATATTCTCTGGTTTGTTTTTTTCTTTTCCTTTTTTAGTTTCATCTTTATTGAGGTATATTGATATATAAAATTGCACAATATTTAAAGGGTGCAGTGCAGTGAGTTGATATACGTATGCATTATGAAAAGATCTCCCCATCTAACCAATTAACACATCCATCACTTTATTCTTTCCTTCTCTCTTTCTGTCTTTCCCTTCCTTCTTCCCTCCCTCCCTCCCTCCCTTCCTTCCTCCCTTCCTTCCTCTCTTTCTTTCTTTCTTTCTTTCTTTCTTTCTTTCTTTCTTTCTTTCTTTCTTTCTTTCTTTTTCTTTCTTTCTTTCTTTTCTTCTTTCTTTCATGAGAACATTTACATTTTACTTTCTTAGCAAATTTCCATTATACAGTACAGTGTTATCAAGTATAGTCACCATGTTTTACATTAGATCCTCAGACCTTATTCATTTTATAGCTGAAAATTTGTATGCTTTACCCACCTCTCCCTATTCCATCCACACTCCAGCCACTGGCAACCACTTTCTACTCTGTTCTATGAGTTGGTTTTTTTTTTTCAGATTTCACATATATGTGATATGAGGCAGTATTTGTCTTTGTCTGATTTATTTCACTAGGCATGATGTCTTCAGTTTCCACCCATGTTGTTCCAAATAGCAGGGTTTCCTTCTTTCTCATGGCTGAATAATATTTATTGTATATATATGCCACATTTTCTTTATCCATCTGTAGTTTGACACTTAAGTTATTTCCATACCTCGGCTGCTGTAAATAATGCTGCAGTGAACATGGGGGTGCAGATATCTCTCAATATCTTGTTTTCACTTCCTTTGGATATATTTTCAGAAGTGGGATTTCTAAAGCATATGATAGTTTTATTTTTAATTTTTTGAGTATCCTTCATACTGCTTTCCATAGTGGCTGTAATTACATTCCCATCAACACTGTATAAGGGTCCCCTTTTTCTACATCCTTGCTAATAAAACTGCTTATCTCTTGTCTTTTTCATGATATCCATTCTAAGATGGTATGACATGATATCTCATATGGTTTTGATTTGCATTCCCTGATAATTAGTAATCTTGAGCCCTTTTTCATATACCTATTGGCTATTTGTGCGTTTCTTTAAAAAATGTCTATTCAGTTCCTTTGCCCATTTCTTAATTGGATTATTTGGGGGTCTGTTATTTTTGCTGTTGTGTTGTATTTTTATGTGTTATGGATATTAACCTATTATCAGATGTGTGTTTTGCAAATATTTTCTCCAACTTGGTAGTAAGCTTTTCATTTTGTTGATAGTTTTCTTTGCTATGCAGAAACTTTTCAATTTGGTGTAGTTCTATTTATTTATTTTTGTTCTTGTTGTTTTTGCTTTTGTTGTCAAATCAAATAAATCAGTGCCATCATTGATGTCAAGGAGTTTACCTCCTGTTTTCTTCCAGGAGTTCTATGGTTTTAGGTCTTATGTTCAAGTCTTCACTATACTTTGAGTTGATACGGGGGTATGGTGTAAGATACTGGTACCATTTCTTTCCTTTTTTTTTTTTTTTGGCAAATGGCTGTCCAGTTTTCTTAATACCATTTATTGAAGAGATTATTCTTTCCTCATTATATATTCTTGACTCCTTTATCATAAATTAATCTACTATATATACACATGAATTTATTTATGGGCTCTCTGCTGTAGTCCACGGATCTATGTGTCTCTTTTTATGCCAATACCATACTCTTTTGAATATAACAACTTAGTAATATCATTTGAAATTGGGGAAGTGTAATGTCTCTATCTTTGTTCTTTTTTAAGATTACTTTGGCTATTCAGAGTCCTTTGTGGTTCAATACAAATTTTAGAATTGTTTTTTACTATTTCCATGAAAAATTACCATTGGAATTTTGAAGATATTGCAGAGAATCTGTACATAGCTCTGGGTAGTATAGACATTTAACAATATTAAATCTTCCAGTACATGAGCACAGAATATCTTTCCATTTATTAGTGTCATCTTCAATTTTTTTATGAGTGTTTTAAACTTTAAGTATACAGATTTCTCACCTTTTAGGTTAAATTTATTCCTAGGTTTTTTATTCATTTTGTTGCATTGTAAATGGGTTATGTTTTTAATTTCTCTTTCTTATGGGTTGTTACTGGTGTATAGATAATGCAACTGATTTTTGTGAATTGATTTTTTATCTTGGAACTTTACTTAATCATTGATAAATTTAACAGTTTTGGGTGGCATCTTTAAATTTCCTGTATCATGTTATCTGCAAACAATTTTCCTTTTTCCTTTTTATTTTATGACTTTTATTTTTGTTCTTGCCTAATTGTTCTGGTTTGGACTTCTGGGGCTATACTGAATAAAAGTGATGAAAGTAAGCATCCTTGTCTTGTTTCTAATCTGAGAAGAAAAAGCTTTCAGCTTTTCTCTGTTGAAAATGTTATCTGTGGGATTGTTATATATGGTCTTTATTATGTTGAAGCTGTTCCTCTATACCAAGTTTGTTGACAGTTTTTAATCATAAAAGCATGTTGAATTTGCTCAATGCTTTTCATTTGTTTTATTTGCTCAATGCTTTTCATCTATTGAGATAATCATTTGATTTTTATGCTTTATTTTGTAAATGTGGTATATAACATTGACTTGTGGATGTTGAACCATCCTTTCCTACCTGGAATAGATCTCACTTGATCACGTTGTATAATTCTTTTTATGTATTGTTGATTTGGTTGACTACCATTTTATTGAGGATTTTTGTATCTATTTTTATCAGAAATACTGGTCCAAAATTTTCCTTTTTGATAGTATCTTTGCTTAGTTTTGATACTAGGCTAATAATGGCCTCTTAAAATTAGTTTTAAAATATTCCTTCCTCTTTTATTTTTTTAGAGGAGTTTGAGAAGAATTACTATTAATTATTCTTCAAATATTTGGAACAGTTCACCAATAAATCCATCTAGTTCTGGGTTTTTGTTTTTGAGAGGTTTCTGATTACTGAGTCAATCTCCTTAGAAGTAATTGGTCTGTTTAGATTTTCTATTTTTCTCAAATAGAGAATCTTTCAGATTCAACCTTGGTAGGTTGTGTATTTCCAGGAACTTATTCATTTCTTCTAGATTTCTAATTTATTGGTATGTAATTAGTCACAGTGGTCTCACAAGTACCTTTGTATTTCTGTGGTATCAGTTGTAATATCTCCCTTTACCTTTCTTGTTTTATTTGAGCCTCCTCTTTTTTTCTTCAGGATTTAGCAATAGAGTTTGTCTGTTCAGTTTATCTTTTCAAGGAAAAGCATCTCTTAGTTTAATTGCTTTTTTTCTATTTTTAGTTTCTATTTTATTAATTTTCGCTATGATCTTTGTTATTTCTTTCTTCCTACTAATTTTGGGCTTAGTTTGCTCTTCTTCTAGTGTGTTGAATTGTAAATCTAGTTTTGTATTTGGTTCTTTATTTTTTCTGAATGTAGGCAGGTATCACTGTGAATTTTCTTCCTTTTTATTCTATTTTTCCATTATCATTTATTACCCTTATCTTCCCTCCCCACCCCCAAATCACCACACTGTTCTCCAGGTATTGGGTCCTTCTTCCTTTTTGCTTGATTCCTAAACCCCTTAACTCCCTGTGCCCAGTGCTGTCAGCCTGCTCTCCATCTATGAGTCTGTATCTATATTACTTGTTAGTTTGGGTTGTTCATTAGAGTTCACATATAAGTGAAATCATATGGTATTTGTCTTTCTCTGACTGGCTCATTTCACTTAGCATAATGTTCTCCAGGTCCATCCATGCTGTTGCAGAGGGTAAAATTTTCCTCTTTTTTATGGCCAAGTAGTATTCCATTGTGTGTACCATCATTGTTTTGTTCACTCATTACTGATGGACACATGGGCTGCTTCCATATCTTGGCGATTGTAAATAACACTGCAATGAATATAAGGGAGTTTATGTTCTTTTAAATTAGTGTTTCAGGTTTCTTTGGATAAATTCCCAGAAGTAGAATTCCTGGGTCATTAGGTGGTTCCTTTTTTTGTTTTTTAAGGTACCTCCCTACTGCTTTCCACAGTGGCTGCACCAATCTGTATTCTCACTAATAGTGAAAAAGTGTTCCCCCTTCTCCACATCCTCGCCACCACTTTTTGTTTGTTGATTTTTTATGATAACCATTCTGACTGATGTGGGGTGATACTTTATTGTGGTTTTAATTTGCAATTCTCTGATGGTTAGTGACATTGGCCATATATTTGTCCTCTTTGGAGAGGTGTTTATTTAAGTCCTTGACCCATTTTTAATTAAATTGTTTGGTTTTTTGGTGTTGAATATTGTAAGTGCTTTATAAATTTTGGATATTAACCCCTTATCAACTATATTTGTGAATATGTTCTCCCATTCAGCGAGTTGTCTTTTATTTTGTTGATGGTTTCTATTGTTATATAAAAACTTTTTAGTTTGATACAATCCCATTTGTTTTTTTCTTTTGTTTCACTTGCTTGGGGAGATATACCAGAAAAACATATTCTTAAGAGCAATGTCTGAGATTTCACTGTGTATATTTTCTTCTAGAATTTTAATGGTTTTGGTTTTAACACTTAGGTCTTTAATTCATTTTGAATTTATTCTTTTGTCTGGGTAAAAACATGGTCTAGTTTCTTTTTTCTGCATGTATCTGTCCAATTTTCCCAACACCATTTATGGAATAAACTATCTTTAGTCCATTGTATGTGCTTGCTTCCTCTGTTGAACATTAATTGAACTATAAAGGTGTGCATTTACTTCTGGGCTCTCTGTTCTATTCCATTGATCTATGTATCTGTTTTTATGCCAGGACAATGCTGTTTTGATTACTATGGCCTTGTAGTATGGCCTTGATATTAGATAGGATGATTCCTCTACTTTTGTTCTTCTTTCTAAGGATCACTGTTGCTATGCGGGGCCTTTTGTGGTTCCTTAAAAATTTTTGAAATATTTGTTCGTTATGTTAAATGTGTCATTGGTATCTTAATAAGAATTGCATTGAATCTATAAATTGCTTTGCGTAGTATGGACATTTTAATGATGTTAATCTTCCTATCTATGAACATGTATGTGGTTCCACTTATTCATATCTTCCTTAGTATCTTTTTTCAGTGTCCTTTAATTTTCTGAGTACAGGTCTTTTACATGCTTGGTTAAATTTATTTTTAGGTATTTTAAATTTTTTGAATGGGGTTATTTTCTTAATTTCTCTTTCTGATAGTTCATTATTGGCATATAAAAATATAACTGATATTTGCATATTAACTTATAAATTGCTACTTTACAGAATTCATTTACCAGTTCTAGAAGTTTCTTAGTGGAATCTTTAGGGTTTTCTATGTTTAGTGTCATGTCATCTGCAGATAAAGACTGTTTTACTTCTTCCTTTCCAATTTGAAAGCCTTTTATTTTTATTCTTGTCTGACTGTTATGGCTAGGACTTCCAGTACTATTTTGAATAAGAAAAGTGAAAGGTGACATCCCTATCTTGTTCCCAATATTAAGGGGAATGCTTGTAGTTTTTGCTGGTTAAATATGATGATAGCAGAGGGTTTGTTATATATATCCTTTATTATATTTAGGTATGTTCTCTCAATTCCCACTTTGCTAAGAGTTTTTATCATAAACAAGTGCTGGGTTTTATCAAATGCTTTGCTGCATTTATTTATATGATCATGTTGTTTTTATCCTTCATTTTGTTTATGTGGTGAATCACATTTATTGATTTGTGGATGTTGTACCAACCTTGCATTCCTAGATTAAATCTCATTTGATCATAGTGTATGAGTTTCTGATGTATTGCTGTATTTGTTTTGCTGATATGTTGTTGAGGATTTTAGTATCTATGTTCATCAGAGATATTGGCTTTAAATTCCTTTCTTTGTAATGACTTTATCTGATTTTGGAATTAGGATAATGCTGGCCTCATAAAAAGAGTTTGGAAGTCTTCCCTCTTCTTGAAATTTTTGAAATAGTTTGAGAAAGAAAGGTGTTAGCTCTTCCTTAAATGTTTTGTAAAATTTGCTTGTGAAGCTGTCTAGTCCAGTGCTTTTGTGTGCCATTTTATTTTATAACTATTTTCTTCCCAGTTTTTTCTTCCTCCTCCTCCTCCTCCTCCTTCTTCTTTTAGTGATAGCCTTTCCGGGTAAATTAGCCTTGGTTGTAGATCCTTACCTTTCATCACCTTAAATATTTCATGCCAGTCACTTTTTGGCCTGAATTCTTTCTGTTGAGAAATCAGATGACAGTCTAATAGGAGCTCCCTTGTAGGTAACTAACTGCTTTTCTCTTGCAGCTTTAAAGATTCTCTCTTTATCTTTAACCTTTGGAATTTTAATTACAATGTGCTTGGTGTGGGCCTCTTTGGTCCATCTTGTTTGGGACTCTCTGCACTTCCTGGATGTCATTTTCCTTCACCAGGTTAGGGAAGTTTTCAGTCATTATTTCTTCTAATAGGTTCTTGATTTCTTGTTCACTCTCTTCCCCTTTTGGTATTCCCATTATGTGGATATTGTTATGCTTAATGTTGTCGCAAAGGTTTTTAAATTTTCCTTATTTTTAAAACCTGTTTTTCTTTTTGATCCTCTGTTTGTCTTCCAAATCATTGATTTGACTCTCTACCTCATCTAACCTATGGTGTATTCCTTCCAGTGTATTATTTATTTCAGATATTGCATTCTTTATTTATGACTGGTACTTTATTATGGTTTCTATTCTTTTTTTCATTCTGTTGAGCATCCTTATAATCATCACTCTGAGCACTATATCTGAAAAATTGCTTGCCCCCATTTTATTTAGTTCTTTTTCTAGAGAGTTCTCTTGTTCTTTCATTTGGTGCCTGTTTCTCTGTCTTCCCATTTTTGGCTGCCTCTTTGTGTTTGTTTCTATGTATTAGGTAGATCCACAAAGACTCTGGTGCAGTCCTATGTCAGACACTTCCTGTGATTTGCCGTATGCAACCTCTTTGGGGCTATCAGCAATCCACTGCTAGTGGCTCTCTCTGCTGGGCCTGGGAGTGTGAAGAAATAACCAGGCTGCACACCAATGTCTCCTTATACTAGCACTGGGCCTGAGGGAGGGCCAGCCAAAGTCTCAAAGCTCCCAGAGATCTGCTTCCACCAGCATGCTTTCTGTTAATCCTAAACAGTGAAAGTGCCTCTAGCTATACTCATCAGCATCCTGGCTTAAGCTCTGCAGAGTAATATGGGAGGGATTCCTGTAGGTGAGGCTATTGCTTCCCCACTGGCTGATGTTGCATGAAGAGGAGTGCTCTGACCAAGAAAGATGGCTTCTGCAGTATGGGGAATGACTCTGCACAGGGATCCTGGTGGCTGACCTGTCAGCTCTCCACAAGGCCACCCCAGACTCTCCTCACATGACGCTAGTCTGCTCTGCCTTCCATCTGCTGGAGCTCAGGGTAAGTGGCTACAACCAGAATTTTGTGCATCTGTCCGTTAAGAGGCTCTTTACTTCTCTAGCCTTCTCTCCCTGATGGACAGAAAATCTGCTGCTTTTACAGCTGGATGTTATTTGGGTTCTTTTCTTAGTTCTGGTGCTCTAGGCTGGGGAGCCCAGCTTGGTGTTTAGACCCCACATTTCTGAGGAGGAACACCCCCAACTGCTGATATAGCTATCCCTCCAGCACTTCAGCAGCCACTCATGGGAGTCCAGCCAGCTCTTTCACACCTCCACACTTTCTACCATTCTCGTTGTGGTAATGTGATTTCTTCCATATGTCCTTGGTTATAAGGCTTTTCCCCATCTAGGGTTCAGTTGGTTATTCGGGATGATTTTTCTATAATTTAGTCATAATTCCAGTTTGGTCCTGGGAGGAGGTTAGCATAGCTTTCTCCTACTCTGCCATCATCTTGGAGTTCATGGACCTTTTTCTTAGCATTAGCTGCATCCCATTAAGTTCTGGTATGTCTTATTTCCATTTTTGTTTTCTTCTCAATTTTTAAAAAATTTCTGTGTTGATTTCTCTTTTGACACATTGGTTGTTCAGTCATATTATTTAATCTCCACATATTTGTGAATATTCTAGTTTTCTTCTTCTAATTAATTTCTAGTTTCATACCATTGTGGTTGGAAAAAATAATATGATTTCAATATACCTAAATCCAGTGAGATTTGTTTTGTGGCCTAATATGTGTATTATGGTGCTGTTGAAGGCTCTGTAAAGTTCTGTTCACTGTATCTGGTCTAATGTGTAGTTTAAATCTATTGTTTTCTTATAGATTTTTTTTTGCTTATATGACTTATCCATTATTGAAAGAGGGGTATCGAAGTCCCCTACTATTATTGTATTGCTATCTATTTCTTGTCTATTATTTGCTTTATATATTTAGATGCTCCTATGTTGGATACATAAATATTTGCAAATTTTTATCCTCTTGTTAGACTGACCACTTCATCATTGTGTAATTATCTTTCTATCTTTTATTACAATTTTGGTCTAAAGTTTAATTTATCTGATATAAATTTAGCTACCCCACTTTCTTTTACCTACCTTATCCCATTTGCATGGGATATATTTTTCCATCCCTTAAATTTTGTTCTGTTATATTTTTAAAGCTGAAGTGAGTCTCTTGAAGGTAGCATATAGTTGGGTCTTGGTTTTTTAATCAGTTCAGCCACCCTACTTTTTTTTCATTGGCTAGCCCATTTACATCTAAAGTTATTATTGATAGGTGTGGACTTACTATTGCCCTTTTGTTCATTGTTTTGTAATTCTTTTATTTCTTCTTTTCTTGTTCTTTTCCTTTGTGATTTGATGAATTTCTATAGTCATGTGCTTAGATGCCTTCTCTATCTTTTATATATCTACTATAGACTTTTTGCTTTGTAGTTATTATGGGGCTTACATAAAACATTTTATATTTATAACAGCCTGTTTTAAGCTGATGATAACTTTATATGCATACTAAAGCACTACATTTTCATTCTCACTTCCCACATTTATGTGTTCGATGTCACAGTCCATGTCTTCTTACCTTATATATCCATTAACAGATTATTATAGCTTAGCTATTTTAAGTACTTTTATCTTTTAACATTTATACCAGAGTTATGTGATTTACCCACCATTACAACATTACAGTATTCTGAATTTAAGTATATACTTACTTTTATCTATAAGATTTATACTTTCATGTTTTCCTGTTACTAATTAGTGTCTTTCTTTTCAGCTAGAAGAACTCCCCTGAACATTATTTTTAATCCTCACCCAAAGAATTTTCTTTTCATTACTTTTAGAGAGAAAGAAAGGGAAGAAGGTAGAGATAGATACAGCAACATGAGAGCAATCAAGCTTGCAACCTAAGTATGTACATGGACTAGGAATTGAACCTGCAAACTTTCAGTTACAGGACAATGTTTCAACCACCCGAACCCCACAAGCCCAGGCCCTTCACCATTTCTTGTAAGGCCAGTCTAGTGGTCACAAGCTCCTTTAGCTTTTGCTTATTTGGAAAACCCTTTATCTCTACTTTGATTTTGAATGACAACTTTGCCAGATAGAGTATTTTTAACTGAACTTTTTCCATCACTTTTAATATATTATGCTTTTTTTCTGGTCTGCAAAGTTTCTGTCGAAAAATGTGCTGGTGGTTCTATTGAGGTTCCATGTACATAACAAGTATTTTCCCTTGTGGCTTTTAAGATTCTCTTCCTTATGTTTAACTTTTGACTATTTCATTATAATGTGTCTTGGTGCAGGTTGTTTTTGTATTTATCTTTTTTGGAACCCTCTGGGATTCTTGGATCTGGATGTCTGTTTCTTTTTCCAAGGTAGGGAAGTTTTCAGCCATTATTTTTTAAATAAACTTTCTGCCCCTTTCTCTCTGTCTTATCCTTCTGAGACCCTCTTAATGCATATATTGGTATGTTTGATACTATTTAATAATCTGTTAAGTTCTTCACTCTTTTTCATTGTTTTTTCCTTTTGCTTCTTTGATTGGATGAAATCCATTGCCCTATCTGCAAGTTTGCTGATTATTTCTTCTGCTTGATCTAGTCTATTGTTAAACCCCTCTACTGAATTTTTCAGTTTAGTTATTGTATTATTCAACTTTTATACTTTGTTTCATACTTTCTTATATATTCTGTCTCTTTGTTGAAATTACACTTTGTTCATGCATTATCCTCCTGACTTTAGTGAGCAACTTTATGACCATTATTTTTAACTTCTTTTTTTCAGATATATCACTTATCTCTCTTTTATTAGGACCTGCTTCTGGAGTTTTATCTCTCTGTCTGTCTTGTCCCTTCATTAACATGAGGAATGTTTTCATTAATTTCAAGCCTTATGGGATGATATTATTGGAAGGAGAAGACAATAATGGTACAATTTTTTATTCTATCAATATATGCTATGAGAGAATACAATTTCTGCAAATAGTCAGGGAGCTACCAAGTTGCCCACTGACTTACATACAAGCTCTTGCCTCACTAGAACAGCTCTACCACTCTTCCATTATAGTCATGTCAGAACATATTTAGCAGAGTCTATCTCTCAAAAGGTAACACTATTAATGGTAATTTGGTATGGCTGGTGGTAGTTCAGTGAGCTGAGAAAAATAATCTTACAAGTCTGTATTAAGTGGTATGGAGGTAGACAGAAACATTTTGAATTGCAGAAGCATTAAAATACAAAATGCAACTTTATCCATATCGGTCACCATTATTGACCATCATGATCTGGGGATGTCATTGTGATTTTTATTGCTCTGTAGAGCAGTGAAAATTACACTGTTGTCCATGAATGGTCAGGGCAACACTAAAGAACCAAGAAACATAGGTTTTTCTCAGACTCAATCCTCTGGAAGGTCCTCTTGATTCTACAATGTAATAATCATTCTAAATATACTGCAAATAAAATATTGATAAGAGCAACAAGCTTACAGAGAATATTAGAGTGAAGAAATGGGAATGGGAAGATATAAATGCAGTCATAGGTGAAATCTGCTATATAGTAGGGACTGGGCCAGAAGGCTTGAAAATCTTGTTGCCCAGCTGTAGACATAAAAAGGAGATTCTGATCAACTTTCAATTTAGCTTTGACAATTAAAGTGCATGGAAGTCACCACTATCATCTTCAAAACAAGAAGAAAATCCAAACAAACTAAAATTCAATGATTTTAGACTCATCATAGAACTAAGGTCACAGAACAAACTGCCACTCTGAAGTCTGGAGAGAGGGGTGAAAACAGAGAATCACATCTGAGAACAACTTACTAGGAACAGAAGCTGCTGAAGCTGTATGCAGGTAGGAAAACTAAAATGTTAATTTTAATGCATTGCTGGAGGCTGAATGTGGACTTGCTTGAGAGTTAAAAACTCTTGGGAGTCCTTCCCCCCTTACTTGCATGGGTTTTAATGCCATGATCTTCCAAAATTTCCCATAATAAAGTTTATATAAGAAGAGAAATTATATAATCATATTAATAGATTAAGAAAAAGCATTCGACAAAATCCAACATCCATTCATTTATTTTTTAAAACCTCTTCAAACTAGGAATAGACAGGAATTTCTTAAGCTGATAAAGACAGCTAACATCATATGTAATAGTGAGAAATGAGGTGCTTTCCTCCTAATGAAATAAAAAGTAAAAATATCCTCCCACACTATTTCTAGTCAATATTGTACTGGAAACCCAACATAATGCAATGAGACCAAAAAAAAAAAAAAAGGTAAACAGTGTACAAATTGAAAAAAAATAAATGCATCTTTGCTTATAAATGACATATTTATTTCTTTATAAAAAGTTTTTTAAGTCCTGTAACTAATAGCTGATTATAGCAAGTTTGCAGAGCAAGTTAATATACAAAAGTCAATTGTTTTTTTTATATAGCAGGAATGAACAATTAGCATTTGAAGTTTATATAACACAATACCATTTATAATAATAACCCCCAAAATACACACTCAGATGTAAATCTAAGAAAATCTCTACAGAATCTCTGAGAAAAATTATAAAATGCTAATGAAAGAAGTCAGAGATGATGTAAATAAATAGAAAAATAGTTATGAATAA
The DNA here is from genome assembly GCA_004026545.1 of Mormoops blainvillei. Taxonomy (NCBI): domain Eukaryota; kingdom Metazoa; phylum Chordata; class Mammalia; order Chiroptera; family Mormoopidae; genus Mormoops; species Mormoops blainvillei. The sequence continues at coordinate 149,254 of PVJD01002847.1, read as the reverse complement.
TAAGACAATATTGTTGAGATGTCGGTTCTTCCCAACTCAGCTTATATAGTCATAGTCATTGCACTCAAAATCCTATCAAGCTATTTTGGATATAGATTAACTTATTCTAAAATTTATATGGAAAAGCAAAGGACCCAGAATAGCCAATATAATACTAAATAAGATCAAAGTCAGAGGACTGACACTACCCAACTTCAAGACTTATTACAAAGCCAAAGTAATTAAGTCAGCATTGTACTGATGGAACAATAAACACATAAGTGGCATAGTATAAAGAAACTAAAAGTAAACCCACACGGAAATAGTCAACTGATCTTTGATAAAAGAGCAAAAGCAATTGAATAAAGAAAGAACAGTGTTTTCAAAAAAATGTGCAGAAAAAGTTAAACATCTATATGCAAAAATAAATATTTGTAGATGTAGACCTTAGAACTTTCACAGAAAATTAACTAAAAGTATATTGTAGGTCTAAATATAAATCACAATACTATAAAACTTCTGGAAGAAAACATAGGAGAAATTTTGGAGACCTTAGGTTTTGTGATGTTTCTAGATACAATACAAAACCACAATCCATGAAAGAAAATACTGTCTTTATTAAAATTTAAAACTTCTGCTCTAAAAGACAATTTTAAGAGAATCAAAAAGAAAAGCCACAAAATGGGATAAAATGTTTGAAAACGCATATCTGATAAAGGACTTGTTTCCAAAATATACAAAGAACTCTTAAAACTCAACAATAAGAAAACAAAAACCCGATTAAAAAATGGGCAAAAGATCTGAACAAACACCTCATCAAAGAAGACATACAAATGGCACATAAACATATAAAAATATTTTCAATATTATATGTGATTAGAAAATTGCAAATTAGAACAACAATGGAAAACCACTAAATACCTATTAGAATCTAAAATTTAAACAAATAGACAATACTGAATATCAACAGTACTGCTAAGAATGCAAAGCAAAAGAAATTCTCATTCCTTCCCATTGAAAATGGAAAATGGTGTAGATGATTTGAAAGAGTTTGGCAGTTTTATACAATGCTAAACATAGTCTTACAACCAGTCCAGCAATCATACTCATAGGTATTTACCTAGGTCATATCCAATTTAGTTGAAAATTTATGTCCACACAAGACCTGCATTCTTATGTTTACTGTAAGGTTGTTCATGATTATCCAAAGCTGAAAGATATCCTTCGACAAATGAATACATCTGTGGTACATCTATACAGTGGAATATTATTCAATAATAAAAGAAATAAGCTATTAAGCCACAAAAAGAAGAGAGACTGTATGATCATATTATATGACATTCTAGAAAAGGCAAAACTGTAGAGGGAGTAAAATGGTCGGCAGTTGCCAAAAGTTCTGGGACAGGATGAAGCAAAGGGATTTTTAGGGTAGTAAAACTGTTCTGATACTATATGATGCTATAATAGTGGACATATAATTATGTATTTGTCAAAATCCATGGAACTTTTTAGCCCAAAGAGTGAACATTAATATATCCAGTATTTAAAAATTATTTAGGTCATTTGGGATGCCAGTAAGGAATTCAGGCTCTGACAAGAACATCTGGCTGTATTAAAATATGAAGAAAATCCTCACTTCAGTAGTGGAGGAGAGAGATGCTAATCTATAACGTTGTTACTATGTGGAGTCTGTAAGACTAAAGGAAAAAGGAACCATACATAAGAACTGTATTCTAGTTGATAGTTCTTTCCCATGGGTTGAGTCAACAATCTGATACTGCTACCTATGTATATTGGAATCGAGCAATTGAGTAATGGAGGGCAGATGGTGGGAGCCAGGTTTTTCATAGCTGGATGGGCAATTACAGATAAGTAATGGGAAGATCTGGATAATCAGGTTGGAATGGATTAGAGCTGGAAGCAGCAGAATTAACTCCTGCTTAACTTAGTATACAGATTGTTACATATAGAATCACTTACAGATATGTGTATATACATAGGATAGTGTGTGTGTGTGTGTGTATGTAGTGCTCTTTCAGCTGATAGGCCCCAAAAGATGATACCCTACTAGCATCAAGCACACTTAGTGCCCAGATCTTGTTTTATGATATAATATGATTCTGTGATAAAGGGAACCGTGCTCCTTGGAAAAATGACTGAATGTTGGACTGGGGAAGGAAATACAAATACAGGATTGGCTTGAAGCATTTGGTAGAAGCAGAAAGTAAAGAAATGCTCAGCCTCTCCCCATTCCAACAAAACCCCACATACATTAATGGGGGTATGTCAAAGGTGCACAGGAGCCAAACTAAGAGCTCCCAATGTCCAACACTGAAACAATTTGAACAAAGTTACTAAAGTAGTATTATATTATAACCTGAGAAGTATTTTTAAAGATCTGTGAGTCCAAACTGATACAAATACATGATAAAAAAAATTAATGTGAGAGAAGGGACGAATCTCCCATGCGAAAGAATTCCAAATAATATATGAAGGTAATCCACCTTCAAGCAGGGAGAATATATCTTCCCATTATTTAGGTCTCGGCTGTGCATAGTGACTTTCTTCCAAATAGGACAGTATGAAAGGGGGGAAGGGGAATAAATTTACAGTGAAGAATACTGACAAACATTACCTCAGCCAGTACGAGGTCAACATCAATACCTATAAGCCATACCAATAATGAGTACCCTCGATGCGATGTGATGAAAATGGCACTTTGCCTCTGATGTCTTCCTCCCAATAATCCATTACCTCAGTTTTATCATGAGAAAAACATCATGAGAATTTTAATAGTGAGTATCATAAAAAATACTTAAGCAGTACTCAAACATCAAAATTATCAAAACCAAAAAGTCTAAGAAACTGCCACAGCCAAGAGATGTCTAAGGAGCCATGACAACTAAATGTAATGTACTATTCTGGATGGCATACTGTAATAGAAAAAGAACATAGGTATAAACCAAAGAAATCTGAATAAACTAGAGACATTACTTGATAATAACATATCCATTTTGGTTCATTAATTGTAACAAATGTAACATCCTAATGCAAGATGTTAATAATAGGAAAACTGATTGGTGATATATGGAAACCCTCTGTATTCTGTTCTGAATTTTTCCATCTAAGTCTAAAGTTTTTCTAAAAAATAAAGTCTATTTAAAGAAGCAGAACCCCAAAGTACAGCTTTTGTTCTGGAGTTTCTCTTTGTTCACATGCTGGAAAGTCCTTATGCCACTCCCTGCGTTGGATTTACTGTGTCCAAGATACTGTGTCCTTCATTTATCTTAGTTTATTCCCTCATTTTGTTGGATTTTATTGTCCAGCACAATAAAGACTGAATGGGAGGTAAATGTTTCAAAATGTGCATGTTTCAAAGTATTATTTTACATTTAACCTTGATAGGGTCATATGAATGTGTATAGAATTCTAGGTTAGAGATCATTTGTTGTTATAATATTGTAGGATTTGTCACTTGTGTTCCTACTTACAGGGTTGCAGTTAAAATGTTCAAAATCCTCCTAATTCTGGACCCTTTGAATTTTACCTCTTTTATCTCACTAGAAGATTAATTCCTGGTTTTAAGTCATTTTTCATTTATTGTAACAGGCACTTGATTGACCCTTTCACTCTGGAAATTTGTATCATTTAATTATGTCAAAATATAACATTTTTTGATAATTTTATCTCACTCTCTTCTTTGTCCATTTATTCTTCTGGAATCCATTTCTGAGAGGTTGGACTTCTTGGATTGCTCTTGTCTCATATTTTCTTTCTCTTTTTTCTTTTTGTTATACATTTAGTGAAAATTCCTCAGTTTTATCTTCCAAACTTCTGTTAATTTAAAAAATAATATCCTAGTATATTAGTAGAAATTATATAAATATAAATGCAGAAGAATATATAACATATACAACCAGCTACTATATATAAGCTAATGCATAAGTATGTATTTATATGTAAAAATTTCTTTCCCACCTCATTTTTTCTTTCTCTCCTCTCCATTTTCCCCTCTATTTTCCTCTCTTTTCCTTGCTTGCTTTCACCCCCTCTTTGATTCCACATCCTTTTTTTCTGTTTTCCTTACTCTTTTCATGCCTCCTTTTTTCTTTTAAATTTATTTTTATTGTATTTATTCCATTATAATTTACCCACCTCATACCCTCCTCTCGCTGCAGTCACGACACTGTTGCCCACGTCCGTGAGTCCTTTTTCCTTTTCGATCGATCCCTTCCACCCCCTCACCCCCTGCCTGCCCAGAGCCAGCAGCCTGCTATGAACCTGTCTCTATTCATACCTCTTTTTAAAATGATTTGCCTTTTAACTGTCTTTGTGCCCTACCTGTTTTGCTCTCTGTTTCTGCACTTCTTCCTCTTCCTGCCTTTGTTTTTCTTGATTCTTTCTTCTATTTTCCTTTCTCTTTTTCTCTCATCTCTCTTTTTCTTTCTCTTCTTGTCTTTCCCATATGGTTCTCCTTCCTCATCTGTCTGTCTCACTTCCTCTTTTATTTCTCTACTTTGCTTGATTTCTCTTTTCTTCCCCACAGATTTATGCCCTCATTAACAAAAATCTTAATTATTTCTGATATTCTCTAAATAGACATATAGTATCTATGTCTTGTTTCATGGATTCAGTATATTCTTACTTTTGAGGACATTACAATTTTATTAGGAGTTGTTTTCCGTATGGGCACTCTATTTTGCCTATGCCATCCCATATTGATTTTCCTCATTTCCTGGTTGATTTGAATGTTTTTTTCACATTAGGTGTCTCATGGTAATACCAAGGACAGTCTGTCCATGTCCTTTTCTACATAATAATTTCACTGAAAAAGCTGAATAAAAGCTATTAAGATAGAACTTGTTAACTAATGGATTTTACTGTAGAGTGACTAAGCAGAATTTGACCAGTGTTTTGGGAATCTACAATGTCAGTATCTGTATGTATTTCTGACTTACCTAGTCAGTAGGAAATCTTCCCTACAAATAAATTCTCTGTCCTCTGTGTACAGTGGATAAGCCTAGATAATAGATTCTGACACAGAATCAAGAAGACCTACAGGCTTCGACAAACATCGTGTTCATTTTCATTTAAAGCTCCTGTTTTCTGTATAGAAATTCACTTTCATGGCAATGGTATTTGAAAAAGAAAAAGAAAAAAGAAATTCACTTCTCTCTACTGTGGCCAATGTCCACAGGTAAAAAATCTATGTGGTCCACTCTTTCCAAACAATAATTATTCAATTTTTCTGCTAGATCGAAAGATTAGGATGTAGCCTAGGTTACCCTCCAGTGAAAAGCCTGACACTAAGACATAAGGAAAGGATTTAGAAAATAAAATTGTTAGGGGAATCAGGCAGAGAAGATAAGAGAATGATAAAAAAGAATGAAAATATTAATTGGATAATTAATAATAAGAAACATACCACACCAAGATTAGACTTAGTAATGAATTCTTTAAAATGATTGTATAATTCCCATGTTAAAAATGTTTCGGATTATAAAAATATGAAAGCTTCCTACTTCTTTTATGAAGGTAGCACAAATGATAGAAAGGAAACTTGAAATAAAAAGAATGAAACTAAGATCATATAAGGATTTATAACTAGAATGCAAGGATGGTTTCCTTAAAATTAGGAAATTAGGAGAATGTGTTAGTCAATCAATAGCCTTAAAAGGCCTTTGAAAAGTTTCTATTCCTTTTATAAATGTCATAAATTAGGAATGGAGATCTCCTTCCTTAACATGATAGGAAAAAACCATTCTCAAGCCAACACTCAATTTCACCCTGAACAACAAAATTTTGGATGCATTCTCGCTAAAAGTGGGAATAAGACATGAAGGTCAGGCAATCGCTGCAGCTTAATTTTGGTCTGGAAATTCAGAAGCATTCATGGATTCTTGATCACTGTGAAGGTGATATTAGAAGGTAACCCCTTACAAATACTAACTCCTTCTGATTCTGTAATTACATTGTTGCTGAGGAGCTCTATTTTCATTGAACCAAATTATTGACCTCCCCAGGGCTTTCTAAAGGTACAGAGGAAAGGGGTGAGAGAGTTCTCAGACCACTCAAGAATTTAACGAAGTGTCGTGTACAGAGAGGAAGATTTTCAAATGTCAAGAATGAGACACTAGCCACAGTAATTCTGTGATTGTTGGCTTTATACACACATTGCAATTTTAGTATATGTGCTGCTGAAGTAAGCAGTATACACACATTCCAGACACTCCCAGGATGTATTGGGAGCATGACTATACGCATCCAAATGTGATAGAAATGCATTTCTCATTGGAGTTCTGACTAGTCATGGATAGTTTTTATGGATGCTCGAAAGGGAGTCTTAGGAGAATTTTTCAGTATAGAATGTCGCTTCCAATGGATTTAAATATGAGATATCACCCAAATGGAAGAAAAGATTTGAACCACTATCCATTCTGGACAGATCTTGAGATCTTTCAGTTAGGAGCTCTGAGTTGAAGACCATCCAGGATAATTGCTAATGTTAGATGAGTGAGTTATACCCCTCTCTTGGTTGAGTTGTCAGATAGGCTAACACCCACCTCACAGAATTTCTAGTACCAAATAGGAAGGAAAAGCTCCTCTAACTGAAACATTATATGATAATACTTCTGAAAAAAACAGGACACTTTTTATCTTAAATGTTATGTCCTTTGTCCCACCAATGCTAACAGAGTTTTCAATCATATCACAGGCCTGAGTCAGAGCTGGGACTGCAGAAACCTATAGTGTTAGGGCAGCAGTGGATGGACTAAGACCTACAAATTAAGGAGGAAGATTTTTGGGTTCAGCAATAAATCAAAGAGCACAAATGTATATGTGGATCCAATGACAGACAAACCCATAGGTTGGGCCCGTGTAGATTTTTTCCATAAGGTTCAATGATCATTATAGGAATAATGATAATGACTACCATCATTTATTCAAGTGCTATATGAGAACTTTTAGCTTCAGGATCCAGCCCCTTGAAGTCTGAATTTCATGCCCTGAAATCCTAGTAGATCTTTATCACCCACTGAAATTAAAGAGCAAAGGCAGAGCACAAGCTATGTGAATATGACACCAGTAGACGTCTTCATGGACATAAAAGAAGCACGAAGCTTAGAAATAGTTCCAGTTAAGTATATCTAAAAGATCCTATTTTGAATATTGGAACTATTTTCAGACACTAACATATTAATTTTTGTTGTGGCATCTTAGCACCTGTTTCAAACCTTATTTCTTTCTCTTTTTTTTTTTATTGTTGTTCAGGTACAGTTGTCTCCATTTTTCCGCCACATTTTCCCCCACCCCACCCACCCCCACATCCCACCCTCAATCCTACCCCCCTTTGGCTTTGTACATGGGTCCTTTATACATGTTCCTTGATGACCCTTTCCCTTCTTTCCTCTGTTATCCCCCTCCCTCCTTCCCTCTAGTTACTGTCAGTTTGTTCTTTATTTCAATGTCTCTGATTATATTTTGCTTGCTTATTTGTTTTGTTGATTAGGCTCCACTTACAGGTGAAACCAAACCCTAGTTCCAAATGAGCAAACTCTTTTTAAAACTCTAATTACAGTAACAAAATTTAGGATGCTTAAACTAAAGTTCAAAATGTGAAATATCACATACTAACTTAAGAATGTCTTTATAGAGTAGGTTTAGTTTGTAATGTTTTGGTTGACACATTGGATCCTAGAGGATTTTTTGGCTTGGGTAACAATTTCTATTTAATGGTCATTAATATCTTTGCTCAAAATATGGTATATCTAATCTTTTAGCAATGCAGGATAGAAAATGATCATTCAACACTTGTTGTAGAGTGGTTCAGGCAGGCAATATTAAATGCTTCCAAGATATAAAGAAATTTTACTGTGAAGATCATGTTGAATAAACAAACTGCCAAGATCAATTAAATCAATATATAATAGAGAACATCAAACTTTGTGTAGTTTTGTTAAAATTAAAGTCTAGTTACATATTTGCACCAAATCCAAAATTTTTACATGTTTGGACGTTGCTTTGTTTACTTTGGTCTATTGAGACATAAATTGTATTTTGCTTTGCTGTAATACCATTTTAAAATCAATACACATACATTTAGTAATATGCCATCCACCCCTTGTAAATATTATTTTTTACTATTCTGAAGTAAGCAAAACTACTCCATCTTATTTTCAGCATTAATCTTCCTCCAAATGTATTTTAATTTAATTTAAAATTCTTTACTTGTATAGATTTTGCTTGGTTGTTATTGTTTGTTTTTTTAATATAACTTTTCCATTCTGTATTAAGTATTTCAGTAATTTTCTCATATAATAGCAGATGAAGTACTCTCTTACTTTTGAAGACAAAGAAAGTATCTACAGATTCATTTTGAGGTCACTAAGATTATTTTGAATTTAATAGATTTTTAAGTGGTTAAATTCAAGTATGAAATGAATGTTACTCAAAACAAAGCCAGTGGAATTTATGTACATTTATAGAAATAAAATACTCATAATTAATTCTACAATAAGCATATTTTCTTTGAATTCTGAGTACATTCTATTCTTTAACCAATTTTAAGTAACAATGTTTATCACAAAATATCAACATTAACTCAATTTACGGTGAGTTCAGATGTTTCCCAGAAATTTCATTCTAAGTAGGCACTCCTTGTGGCTTAAGGGCTTTCTACGACACAATCCGTAGCAGACAGGTCACCCAACACCAACAACAGAATGCTGCATCCTCTCCTGGCAGTCAAAACCTCACAGCCTTGAGGTATCATTAAATTTTTTATACCAAACATTAATTTTGATTGAGGAAGCCCATTATTTGTTTTGACTAGCCTCAGACCATGTGCAAAATCAAAGCTTAACAACACCTCTATATGATTACTGCATGTGTTATGACTAATGAAATTGTATTTCACAAGGATGAACACCAGCCAAGGTCTGGCTTACCACATGAAAAAAAAATTTGTTTTTTTCCATTGGAATTAAATATTATTAATTCACTAAATATTAACTGCTGGCACTCATTATTATTTATAACCTCTCAGGTCTCTTGTATTGCCAGAGCCAGAAGCCTAGGAACTATACTTCCTAGGCTCTCTTGCTTATAGGATTTTGAATTTGTTCAGGGTTCCACCAACAAGGTCCACTCTTACAAGACTCGGAAGACGAAAGGAACAGAAGCTAGTTTTCTCCTGTGACAGTGGGTGGAGGTATGGATTTTCCAGGTGGGAGGCTCCTTTAAAATTAAGTTTATTGAGGTAATGTTGATTAATAATATTATATGTTTCAAGTGTACAATTCTGTAACATGTCATCTATATATTATATTGTGTGTTCACTACCCAAAGTTTAGTCTCCTTCCTTCACCATATATTTGGTCCTTATCAACCTCAAAAATGAGAAAACACATAAAGATGTGTGCACCCCTATGGGCACCGCAGCATTATTCACAGTGGCCAAGACAGGTGTGGGTTTCCATAGCAGTTTCTGCACTTCAGTGCCACCCACTCCCCCCAGGCACTGTGAAGGGGCTCTGAAATCTGCAGCAGGTTACTGACTCTGGGTGGCCAACTCTTGTCTCCCTGCAGCACTAGCCCTAAACCTGGTGACTGTTGCTACTTTAGGTTTTTAGTATTTTTGTGAGCACTTAATTTTAACCTAGAGTAGTTTTCTATTATTATTAAACCATAAATACAAATGATCATGGATAAATACTAAGTATTGAGTAACATTTAGTTCCAAAGAAGTAAACTACCTAAAAAGGCAGAGGAAAACTAGCAGAAAGGGAGTTTAGAGTCTAGAAATCTCAGGAGAAGTTGAAATGCTGAGGAAGATCAGTGATTTCTCATCTAAGGTAGTTAGTTCTCGATCTGTTTAGACTGCCTGCAGCATAGAGTAGCCTGTGACTAAAAAAGTTAATGACAACAAGTAAATCCCATTTCATTCAGTGAGTGAGAAAAACACTTAGTTACACTCCTGCTTTCATTGGTCCCAACATATTTCCACTCAGGAAGCTGGTCACTCCCAGCCCCCAACATCTGGCAGTATTTGTCACTTAATAAGCCACTTAATAAGCAAGTCACTTGAACTAAAGATCATTTTCACCACCGAAGTAGGGAATTGAGATGATTAAATGATTTCTGGTGCATGAAAGTGCCAGGAGAGAGCAAATCCAAAGCAAGACAAAACTGACCAGGAAAATTAAGCAAGTAAGCCACATAAGTTAGCCTGAGGAACTAATGCTGGCTTTTATTGGGGATTCTGCTCCCTTGGAACTAGAGAATCCAGATCTGGCTCTTGCTAGCACTTTCCATATAAAAGGCAAGACACTAGAATAGTTTTAGCACCTAGAACTAAAATGTCAACTTTTTACTCACAGCTAAATCTGACATGCAATGTTGTTCACTTCATCCTTGTTTTCATGCTGTCATGTTAGTTATTAAAAATATAGCAATAAGGCAAAATAAGTACATTTCCTCACATCTCCCCAACAAAATGTAGCCTTAAAACCCGTACAGACTATCTCTGTAAGAGCTGTTTGAAGATTCTAAAAGTAAAAAATAGAAGTCAGACTGAGGAAGACCAGGATTTGAAGTACTACGGAACCAGTAAATGAGTTTAACACTGTTTGCCCTCCAGCATCCACCAGCCAGAACTCAAGATAGGCTGTCACCCAGAGGTGGTTACTAACACAGAAAGGGGAACTGCAGGGGAAGTCCTCAAGTTTTTGCTCAAGATGTGAGAGAAGGATCTCCAAGTGCTCAGAGAGAATAGAGAAAAATCCCCTTGCTTTCCTTTCTTTTTCTTTTTCTTTCTTTTTTTGGTGCTCTCACATCCCAACTCCATAGCAATGACAGGAGGGACAACAGCAGAAGCAGGTGCCTTAAATTCTGAGGGAAGGAAAGTTGCTCTCTAATCAGAGGATTTGTGGTTTCAAGAGAGTGGGGTGAACTCCCATTGCTTTTCTATTTTCTGTCCTCCTACCTCTTAGCTGAAATATGGATAAACCTATGAAAAGTGTATAGCAGAGAAGGGTGGGTAAAACCTGGGGTTTCTGTCTGGAAGGTTGAAAAGGGAGCCACAGGAAACCAAAAGGAGGGGGCTTGGTAAGTGAACCCTGAACATCTGTTTATGAACTCCCGGGCTCACTTCCAAGCTACGCATACATGGATCTGATTCTTCTACACAGTACAGCAACAGTTGTTCAGTTAAGAGCTGAATGAAGAGGTAGAACCATCACCCAGGTTCTAGGATGACTACTAGGTGGCACACATTCAAGACAAATGTAAATAGCTTTTCAAAGATTTCTTTTTTAAATAGAACCTATATTGAAAATATCACACACAGAAGATGAGTTGAACCTTGTAATATGCATCCAACTGGATTGATTCCTAATAAAACAAAATATCAACATTCTCAATACAATTTAAACAAGATCTAGAATTTTATAATATAATTTTCAAAATGTTCAGGATGCAATCCAAAATGGCCCAGCATGTGAAGAAACAGGAAAATCACATCTCATGTGGAAAAAGACAATCAATAGAAGCCAGTGCTGAGATGACATGATGTTGGAACTATCTGACAAAGACTTAAATTCAAATATTATAAAAATGCACCAGTAAGAACAAGTACTCTAAAATAAATGGAAAGATAAGAAATCTCACAAAATAGAAGATGTAAGGAAAAAATTAAATAGAAGTTTTAGAACTGGAAGCATAATAACATAAATTTTAAAATATATCACTGGATAAGCTCAGTGAAATGGCAATGACAGAGGAAAGAGTCAGTGAACTTGAAGATAGAATAACAGAAGTATCAAGATTGAACAAAACAAAAAAATCAGCAGAGCATCAAGGACTCAAGTGACATTTCCAAAAGGTCTAATATGACACTGAAGAATCAGAAAGAGAGGAGAAATATTCAGGACAAAAAAAGTTCGTGAAGAAAATGTATTTGAAGAAAACTTTTCATATTTGGTAAAATGCATAAACTTGCAGATTTAAGAAGTTAAGCAAATTACAAACAGAATAAACCCCAGAATGCATACTCAGGCACAACACAGTCAAACTTTTGTAAACTAAAGGCAAAGAAAACATCTTGAAAGTAGCCAGCAGCAAACAGTTCATACACACAGGGAAACAATTTAAATAACTGCATTTCTCATCAGAAACCATGGAAAAACTGCAAAAGGAAGTGGCATGATGATTTTTCAAGGGCTGAAAGAAAAGATCTGTCCATCCAGAATTCCATATGCAGCAAAAATATCTTTCAGGAATGGAGGTGAAATAAGAAATTCTCAGCAAACCTGTACTAAAAGAATTGCTGAAGATAGAAGGAAAATGATAACAGAAGGAAACTTGGAACTGCAGGAAGGAAAGAAGAACAGCAGAAATGGTAAATATCTTGGTAATTATAATGGACTATTTCTCTACTTTTAAGGTTTTTAAAAAATGCTTGATAATTGGAAGGAAAAATTATAATAGTGTCTGATGGAGTTTTTATATATGTAGATTTAATATATATATAACAACTACAATATAAAAGGAGTAGAGTAGAACCTATATTATAGTATTGTTTCTATCACTTGATGTAATAAAATAATGCTTTTAAGTAAACTGTGAAAAGTTAAGTATGCACATTATAATCCTTAGATTAGCCAATAAAAAGTCTATACAAAGGAATATAGCAGAATGCACAATAGGTAAAATTGAATATTAAAAAAATTCACACATCCAAAAGCAGATAGAAAAGGGGAAACAATAATAATTTTTAAATGAGGTAACAAACTAAAAATAAATAAAATGGCAGTCCTAAATCAAAAAATATCAACATTATGTTAAATGTAAGTAGTTTAAATACACAAATTAAAAGAGATTATCAAAGTGGTTAAAAATATATGACCCAACTATAAATGCTGCCTATAAGAACTCACTTTAAATGTAATTATATAGTTATGTTAAAAGTAAAAATATGGAAAAAATAGATGTATATCATGCAAACAATCCTAACTTTAGTGGGCAGATATTTCTAGTGAACAGCAGCGCTCAAGTAGCGTAGGAATAAGGAGACAGAAATGGCAGGAGCTCCAGAGTCTGAGTAGTAAGCGAGGGCCATCACAGAAGACGGGATCCCATAAAATTGTGGACCATCAACTTATGTGCCCAACACATGGTCACGTGAGGCTGGCAGCTGGCTAAAATAGATGGTTCAGCCATGGTCTCTCGAGAGGATAGATCAATTTAGACTTATTCCCTCCAGCTCATCTTTCCAAAAGAAGTCCTCCTTGAAGATTAAACAATGTTCTTTTTTTCAGCATTTGAAAAACTAGCATACCCATGGGGAAAAAGTGTTACTGCACCCAGCCCCTTTCATTGCAGCCATCCTGGAGCCTAGCATGCCTGTTTGCCAAAGACACTTTTTTGTGTGTGGCGGGCTTTTGCAGCTGCTGCCTCTTTGCCGTTGGCTGTTGCCATGCTTTGAGCCTATTCCTCTCAGTACAGAGTCATGGTCTATTTTTCACCCTCATGTTTATACCTTTACCTTCCAACGAGAAAAGCTACTTTGTATTATTGAAAGAGAACAGAATCCTCTTACATTCTTCACCTCTTCCTCCCCAAAACCTCTTGACCTGAGTCTTGCCTGATTCCACATGTTGGGAATGAAAGGCATTTTCAGCAGTTCAAGGTAGAAAAACAGTATAGATAACAGTTGCATTAACCTTCTCCTGCTCTCAAGGGCAACTGTTCCTGAAAGCATTAGAAACAAAAGGCAAAACCAATCTTTTGGGGAGGAGGAGAGAAGCCTCAGCAAGATGTTGCCTGGCTCTGACACTAGTCACAAGGTCCAGGACCCTTCAGACAGAGAGTCTAGGCTTACTGGGGATAAGAGAATGGCCACTAACAAGAAACTCTGATAGTAAGAAATGCTTTTGCATTTCCTACCTTCTGTTAGGAGTTCTTAAAATTTGAATTCCAGTGAAATTTTGTTAGAGATTATTGGTAAATATCAGAGACAAAAGACTAACATCAAAACAAATAATCAGCATAGCTTGGACTATTGCTAAAAGTATTGGTCATTCAGACATGGAAAGTAAACTTCCTATCCTCTCCAGCTATTTGTACCATCACTATTCTGATTGGAGTGTCCAGGCTCCTGGTTGGTCTTAAGATCCTGGCCTGAAGTTTTGCAGTTGGAGGGCTGATTATTTGGAAGGAAGTGAGGGAAAAGGTCATGCACTGTACACATTGTCTCAAAATTATTCTTCTTAAGAACTCATCGATTGCTTGCTCAATCTCCCACTGAACTCTGGAGAAAGCCTATGGTCTCTAAACTGGCTTTCCCCCAAAGCAAATTGGTTTCGCTGTCCTTTGAACAGGCCATGTTCACTTGGAACTGTGTTCTCTGTGTCTCCTGCTATTCCCCTAGCCTGGAGAGTCCAGTTTTCCTCTGCCCTTCTCCAAATTTATTATGCTTCTTTCAAAAGTTGTTTTCCTCTCTGCTGGGTCACAATGGTTTGTCTTTCTTGTTTTTTATAGCACTTGCATATATGTGCCAAAATAAGAGGCACAGAATGTCTAAGGTTAATGCTGTCTGTGTATATCTTGGGTCTACAAGTGGGTTTTAAATTCTTAGAAACCATGGGTACTGGCATACATTTATTTTCCTATTAATAAGGCAAAACAGTTGAAATTTTTCTTAACAAAGTTCAAAAGTAATTGTCAGCTTATTTGCAAATACTTTTCTAGCCCATGAGTCATAGTTTCCCTTTGCATATTCACATTTATGCTGTGACATGCTTATACCTTGATCAAAATACATGTTCTGTATGCAAAGAAAAAGCAACAATTTTCTTGTTATAACATGGAAAATTGACACTATGGGTGTCATGGTTCATATCTGTTTAAGTGGAAAATTACCAGCATAGTTAAAGAATCTTGGTTAATAGATTTTTTATTATTAACAGATGTTAATCCTATTAGTAATTGGCAATAAAATCTGCTGTATTCTTGTAGGCAATTTAGGTGACAGATAATATGCTGACTACTTTGCTGCTTTATTTGCATCAGATTTATATTGTTACCTTGAGGTGTCCCTGATTGTCCTCAGATTCGGGGGGGTTTTGTTTGTTTCAGGGAAACATTTGTAACAATGACCTTTTAATAAAAGTAGGTGCTTTAAATAAAATGCTAATTATAAAATATTAGACATTATGGAAACATATAGAGTAAAAAGCATTCTACCCTTCAACCCTAGCCCCAGATGTAACTACTATAAACAATTTGGCACAGTGGCCAGCAAGCTACAGACTGTCATCTGTTTTTGTAAATAAATTTTACTAGAATAAGCCACACCCATTTATTTCGGCATCATCTAGAGCTGCTTTTGCACTGCAACAGTGACGCTGAGTAGTTGTGCTAGAGGCTGGCCTGCAACGCCTAAAATATTTACCATCTGGCCCTTTATACAAAAAGTTTGGTGACTCCTAATTTAATATGGCAAATTCATTTCCAGTTTTTCTACATATGTACAAATATACATATGCTTTTAAAAATCTTACTGAAATGTAACATGCATGCTAAAAATTGCACAAATATAATCACACAGGTTGATGAATTCTCATAAAGTGGATATTCCCAAATAACCAACACCCAGTTCAAGACACAGAGCATTTCTAGGACCTTAGAAGTCTCCCTCCTGCTGCTTTCCTCTCTCTGCCATCCCTTAAAGGTGAGTTTATCCTGTTTTCTCTAGGTTATCTTTGTCTGTTTTTGAACTTAGAAAAAGTGCATATACATTATGTGTTCTGTACCCGGGTTCTTTTGTTCAACGTTGTTTTCAGAATCACCCATACCATTGCGTATAACACACTTTGTTTATTCCCATTACCTATTGCATTTCACTACATAAACTGCCACACTTTATTTTTTGGATAATTTTAAATAAGGCAGAAATAAACATTTTTAAATGTCGTTTGGTGAACATACACAGGCAGTTCTCACACACACTTTTTTGAAACTGTTGAAAAACCATCCTGTTCTGTAACAACTTTCCATGCAATACCATGTAGAGCTGCTTTATTTTGTTACAACTGCATAGCATTCAAATGTATGATGTTATAGAAATTATTTCCCTGTTGTTGGTCATTCAGTCATGTGGCAGAGGCTGCTAATTGTTCCCTGAAATCTATTCTCCCTTTTATCTATGAAAATGGTCCTTTCACATATTTAACTAGGCTCATGGTGGCCCAGGATAAAGACTGTATTTTCAAATCTGCCTTACAGGCACATGAAATCATGTGGTTAAGTTCTGGACACTAGAATGTAAATAGAGGCATCACACACAGAAGATTCAGGGACACTCCGTAAGAGACAGGATGCCTGTCCTGCCTTTCTCCCTCCATTCCTCCATCCGACGGACTATGAGCACATGCCGCTGTCTTGTATCATGAGGTTGAGGTCAACATGGTGGAGCCACAAGACATGAAGTAGCCTGGATGCTGAAAAGATCAAGTCTTACACCTATCCTGGACTGTCTACCTGGGATTTCACATGAAAGAAAAATGAATATCAATCTTATTTAAGCTACAATTGTTTTTCTGCTACTTATGACTAAAATGAATTACAACTTAAACAGGTTAGTTTCCAATTTTTGTTTTACACATATGGCAGTGAACACCTTTTTATAAATCTTTATATATTTATGTGTCTATTTTTTAGAAAAAAATACCACAAGTGGAATTATTAGGTTAAAATTAAAAACATTTTGAAATGTAGATCCCGGAAAATGTTCTTCCAAAATGTTTAATCAATTATATCACCACTTACATAATGAGAGACATTTTCTCCCTTATGTACATTGGGTGTCAACTTGCTTTTATGTTAAAAAAAAATACAATGAAAACAAAATAAAACAAAAGAACTAATGACCAAACTCTAATTTTCTTTTTCTTATCTTTGTTGATGGAGGTTGAGCAAATTTTCATTTGAAAAGTGTATTTTTTTCTTCTTTCATGACTTCTTTGTTCAAATGCTTTACCCACTTCTACATTTTAAAAGTTCTTAATAATTATTTTGACCAATATTTATATATAGTTTGTCTTTTAATTTTGTTTTGGTTAGCTTTATACTTTTTGGTATGTACTAAGACAAATGTTTCATCATTCTTACAAAATTTAAGTTATTCCTACATGCTTCTCTTTTAGAAGAAACCCAGAGTCAACTACTCAAATTCCAAAAATATAATGTTGATATTCCAAAAATATAATGTTGATAACTTGATTAAAATTTTATTAAACATATTTAGGTTTCAGGAGGGTGAGATAATTAACATATAATCATAACACATAATCAATGTGTTCTTATTGAGTCAGATGTCAGTTAGGTAACATTTTATAGATTCATCCATGTGGATTATACTCATTTTTTTCCTAAGTATATACTAACATATTTTAGGGTTATCAATATAAATTGGAACTTTTTATCTTTAAAAATTTGATTAAGGCTCGTTCATAATAATGCTCGAGTTTCATATTCTTATTTTGAAATACAATACTTTTAAAATTGAAATATAATTGACATATAATATTGTATTAGTTTAGGTGTACAATATAATGTTAATATATTTTATAAATATATAGTGAAATTATCACCACAATAAGTTTGGTTAATGATACATAGATACAAAATGCTTTATTTCTTTCTTATAAGAACTAAGTTTTGTATTATCATTTATCTGTCCTTAAACTCCCTGTTTTTCATTTCCTGAAATCACATCAGTGGCAAATAATTTATTTTCAATTCTAATATACACTTATTTTTCTTCTTGTGTTGCATTGGGAATAAAACTAGAATAATACTGAATAATGTCAGTGAAAGCATTCATACTTTTTCTCTTACCAATGGGAATTCCTTTAATAATTCATAATTAAGTAAACATTTAAAATAAGCTTTTAATCATTTTCAAATAAAATTAAGATAAAGTTGAAAGAGGTTTAGTCTCTAATACATTATTTTTTCATATAAATAAAAAGTAGTTTGTCTTTCATTGTAACCAAATTTGTTACACATGAAGTTGCTAAATTAGAGAAGGGACATTTACAAAGCCTATTTTAGCCCAGTTACTCAGGAGACTTAATCAACTTTATTCCCTTGCCAGCTTCAACCCATACTCAGAATGTCATCAAGTTCTTTCATTATTTTATTTTCTTCATTCCTACCACCTTAGTTAAAGGTTTTACATCTTGACCATGCTAACCACAAAGATAATTTAAAACGATGTAGAAAATAGATGTAGGCTCCCACGTCTGGCCTCTGGCACCAAAATCTAATTCAGTGGGTCCAGCATAATGCTATCAATTGGGAAAGTGTTTAGACCATCTTAAAAAAAAAAGCCTACATTTTAAAAAATCTAAGTCTTGAGGCAGAATTTGGAAATGATTATACTGGGATATACTGTAGAACTCAATAGTCTAGAAAGTTCTGCAACAGCAAGTGATGTAATTTACAAATTGCTTTGCAGTCATAAAGGAAATATTTTGGCCACTCTGAGGGATGTTCCAGGCATTAGTTTGAGTCTTACCTCAGCTACATAACCCCTTCGGGTCAGCAGAAATGTCAAAAAACTGGCCAGAGTTCAAAATGAATATGCTTTTGAGATTTGTGAGAAGGAGAATTCAGATCAAACTGTAAGAACAGACTGTAGACGCTCTGGCCATAATTCAACTGTTATTGATACCATATGATTGCAATGACATTCAGTGGTGTAAGGACAATATTGGCTGCCAAGACAAAAAAAAAAAAAAAAAAAAAAAAAAAACCTCTTATGAAGCTTTCTCTTTTTGACCCCTCATATAACAAAGATGTAATTTCAGTTATTTTCATTTCCCCCCCTCCAAGTGCCTGTGGTCATTGCTCACTCAAATCTCCAACTATTCTATCCCCAATTGGTCAAGATAGAAATTTTTTTAGATTTGCAGAGACTATCTTCTTTAAAATTACAAGATGAAAGGAAAATATTTGGCTTATATAATTTATTCCACAGGTGAAATTTTACTTCCTCTTTTTTAAGAAGTACCACCAGAATACAATCTTAAAGTTCTAATGATTAATAGACTCGTCTATAGAATTTACTTTCTACTGGTGTTGTGAAGGTAGATCCATCCATTTCGGAGATGGTAAATGCTTTTATTCTCTAGAAGATGGAAGAGTAAATCATACCTACTTCCTAAGGATAAATGAAGTGCTTAGAGTTGTCTTAGATTAGGATGAATTCAATTAGTCGAAACAAGCAATTCCTGGCACAGGCACTTATGCCTACAAGGGATGCTAATGTTTTGACTTTGTTTGGTGAACTGGTGGTCAAACTGATGTTTGTTATTCAGGCTGCCTCTTATTCTTCTGAGAGCCACAGCTATCTAGCTGGTTTATTTGATTTTTGTCAGAAAGATCCTAAAACTGAAGTGTATCAGTTCAGGCACAAAATCAGGAAATGAAATGGGGAAATTGAAAGGTGGTCCACAGCTGGACCACTGAGTGGGATATATAGAATTCAGCTGGGCATCTCCTGGGATTTTTTTTTTTTTTTTTTTACATCTTGGCAGTATTTGGTGAGGGTGGGAAATGATCACATCACATTTTATTGCAGTTTTGGGGCTACTTCTAAAAAGTTACTTAATGCAACACTTTAACAAGAAGTAATGTGCTACCAGCATCCTTTATATGGATGAAATAAGGGGAAAAATTAATTTAGAACAGCCTCCTTCTCACTAGCATCCAAGGACATGAAATCTGGGCAGCATCCCAGACACCTCTCTCTCTCGTCCGCATCTAATCAGCCACTTCCCTATGTCCTTGTTGACCACACAAGTTACCAGATGCATTGTGCATGGTAGACAGTATATATAATAAAAGATGAATTCACTTATCTCACCACTCAGATAATGGAAATGTCTTTACAGAGTGAAGGATTTCTGTTCATTACTATTGCTACATAATAAACTAGCCCAAACCCAGTGGTATACAACTGTATTAAAAATAAAAGTAATTGTATTCATAGATTTTGTGGATCAGGAATTTATTCTGCATATATACTGGACTGTTTATGTCTGTTATACCATGTCTGGGGCATTATCTGGGAAGACACAAAGACTGGGATGACAACAGCTAAGCCTAAGAGTCGTCTGGGTACATCTTCACTCACATGTCTGCCGCTTGATGCTGGCTATTGGCTGACACATCAGCTGGTCTGCTGGCCAAATACCAGGCCACCTATGCATGGCCTCTGCATGTGGGCTACTTTGTGCTTCCTCACAGAATACATAGCATTTAGATTCTAAGAATGAGTGTCCTAAAAAGACAAGGCAGAAATGCAAGGTACTCTCATTATCTAACCTCAAAAGGCATCAGGTATCGCTTCCATGATACTCTATTGGTCAAGATAGTCTGCCCGGCTTAACTCCATAGGTTTTCCTTTGGGGCTTCAGGATAAGAAGACAGACGAATTCTCTTCCTATTTACCTCTTTTTTTTTTTAGAGGTTGTTTTGTGGTATATGCAAAGAAAACTTCAGGGATATCATCTTATTTCCTAGGAACCAAAAGAGAGACTACCAAGAAGAAGGCACTGGTATCTCACCACAGCAGTACTGGGGAGAGGGCTACCTTAAGTGAACAAGGCAAGGTTATTCTTCCTAGATTCAGACAGCAGACAGATCATCAGGCTTCAGAAGTGCCCCAGTTACTGTCACCTGCAAAGCAATGAGTTTAAGGTGTCTAACCATGGGTGTCCCACTTGGGATCACAGCAGCTGCTGTCACATTCTTGGAGGTATTTGGAGAACAAGTCTTGTGGAGAAGGCCAACGAAACAAAAGGGACAGTTCTTCAGATCCACCTTACTGGATTATCACTCAGACATTACACCTAGGAAGCCCAAGTTTCTTTCACAAAGGCCCAGAGTCTTTAATTCACTTTCTATAGAAGTTGTCAGAGCAGCAGCCACAATTCTCTAATCCTCTGGCAAGGTTCAGGAACAGCTGTTACCACCAGGGTGTAATAGAGATGAAATCTCAGAATGTAACTACAGGTGCCTAAGCCAACTAAGGAGATGGTTGTAACCGTTACACCTAGGTAGGGGTGAAAACGACATGTAAGATTCTGTGAGGTCCTTGGTTAAATGACAAATAAGGCAACAGTCATCCTGGAGGAAAATCTGAACTAGTGAATGTCAGATTAGAGACACTAAAGAAAAGAGAGAAAATTGTCCTGGAAATAATCAGACCATTCTTGCTTTGCCAAGTTCCAATTTACTTTGATTTCAGGTACCCTTTAGTTAAATGATACCAGTCCCCAAACAACACAATTTGGATTTCAGTTACCACAATATATTCAAGAGAACTTCTAGAACTTCAATTCATAAATTACTACATAAATAACACAACATGATCACAACATGATCATCTACCAATCACATAGCCTCTTTCGAAGTCTGTCAGTGATTGGCCACCACACATCTGTTATTCAGTTCACACATAGATATGTATTGTGGTGCCTCCCTGTCTTCCAGGGATCATCCTAAGGAACATAGGAAACAATGGATAATCAAAGAAGGATAATGGCTTAGAGACCAAGTGCAACAAAGATGAAAGTGCAGCAAAGAAAAAAAATTGATAAGGCTGCAAGTGAAGTGAAATTCAAGTTGAACATAAATGTAGTTATGAAAGAAATAACTGTCTGTGAGGACGTTGACACTGCCACTGTTTGAGAGACTCCAGGTATGCAGTGGAACTCAGTGAAGGCAAATTTAGCAACACATATGAAGAAGATGGTTGTGATTAAAAGGATGAAGATGTCCCAGAAGAAGGCACACTGGCAAAAGCCCTCCCATTAAAGAAACTCTCGGACACTGAAGGCACAATGTCAGAAGCTGACCCAAATTTAGAAAGGAATATGACAGTTCACAAAGGCGTCATAAAGACAGCCTCACCACACTGTAAGTAACACAATGAGAAGAGGGCGAGCACCGTTCGAACTGCTTGATCAGATTTGTACAAAGAAAAAAACACTTTACAGTTCAGCGCTTCTAAAGTTTGAAATTTCAGGGTATTAAATTAATATTAGTATTACTTTTTAAAATGTCCCTATATGTCTGTAACCTACAGTAAAAAAAAGTATTTAATGTGTTGACAAAAATTTTTAAAGGTTTTAGAAAAATTGTAATCTCTCCCTTTTGATTAATCAGGTTGCTTTGCAGTCATTTTTATGATCTCTCACGACTACGCAAAGCAAATATAGCCTGTGTGTCCAAGCTGAGATGCTTGCAATGGGAAGGGAAGGGAGATGGTAGATAGAAAATAGTGCAAAACTGCAAAGACCATGATTGAGAGGCTGTGAAGAACAAGGTTGGAGATTATACAGGGCAGGGCAAAAGCAGGTTTACAGTTGTGCATATGCAAAACACAGAGTTTATTCTTGTATTATTATTTATTAATTATTGTATTATTTTCAACATGAACAACTGTAAACCCATTTTTGCCCCACCCTGTAGTGGGTGTGCTTAGCAGGGAGCAAAAATAAGCACAGAGTTATTAGAAGAAGAAAATTGAAAAGAGAACCTTTTTGTGGAGTTAGACTCCAGTAGAGGTCTGGTTTAGAAGAAGGGAGTTGTGACCTCTGGAAACAGTACGATTATTTAGGGAAGATTCAGGTATGTGAAATATGCTATGTGACACAGTGCACCAAAATTTGACAATTTGTGATGCCATTGCGGAACAGGCACACAAACTATTGTTGATATAAGTAAAAAGAACACTTCTCAACCTCCCACCATCTCACATACTGGTTACCATTTATGTAGTGGGACAAATTTATCTTTTAAAGTCTACTTTTAAAAAATGTAAAAGAACTTCTACATTTTCTAACTCTGGCTGGTATAGGCATGATTTTTTTAAAAGACAAGTTGTCCTCATTGAAGATTTGTCTCTGATGACAAAGGTCAGTTTTCTGCATCTTAAAGAAATGTTAGTTCAGATTTAAGGCTGACAAAGCCAGTGAAAAGAGGAATGTCTGTCAGGGTGTCCCAGGGGTCAGAAACTAAAAGCACTTCTTCTAGGGGAGGAGTTGTGAACCAGAGGATCCAGCCAGCTGGGACAGGAGACTATGCCCAGAAGGAGGGAGAAGGACTGGGGTCCCTCGCCTTCCAGAGCTTCAACTAAGAAGGGCACTGTTCTGTAGTGTGAACAACAGCCCCCATTCTCCATATCTGTTGACATGATTTATTAAGTTGAATCAAATACAGAGAAGAAAAGTTCCTTATGATAGGCCAGATTCCATGAGTGGGAATTCCTTGGAGCCAAATAGGGATAGAACACACCCTGCTGTGAAAGACTTTCCAGTAACCTCTTCCACTCCACTTTCCACCCCTCCCTAAGTCACTTACCAAAGAAATGCTTTGCTGGACACTGAAGTGGCCACAGATGTGGTCATAAGAAAACATCGAGATATAAAAGGAATCATTCCCTCTTTCAGTTAACTCTTTTTTGGAGTATGCAGACAGGGTAAAGGACAGGTGCTATTAGAATAATAAATATCCTTAAAATGTTTGGAAATGCTGCCAGTTTCCATGAACAAACGTTTTCCAAAGAGTCATAATTTTTTGTAAGGTCAATGAACTAAAATTTTGCCTGTATTAAGCAAAAAGGTCATTAATGCTTTAGGGGACTGTAATGAGTCTGGAAGAGGTTCACTTGACCCTCCCCTTCTGTAGTTGTCTATCAGATCGCCCTGTGCACCACCTCCACTGCCAGACCCCAGATGGCTGGGGCAGAGCCAGTGACTGACTCCCTGACCAGCCATGCGGGGTTTGCAGTCTTCCACCCAAACTGTCATGGTCTTCCATGACTTATGGAGACTCATCCTCAGATGAGGATTACCATCTCTCTCACCCCTCAAAAACAAAACAAAACAACTGCTCTACACCAGCAGTGAAAGAGGGGAGGTAATTAAAGTCTTTTAGTCTATCAGGATTGGGAAAAGATATGCAACTTCCATGCAAGTGTCCCAAAACATCTAGGATCCCAGTTTCACCCTCAGAAAAAGAAAGAACAGGTTTACATACACTTCACATGCTTGGATTCACATGTTGTCCCCAAAGTTGGGTTTGTCATCTACTTCTAAAGGACTAGATTTGGTGATATTTTGCCATCTCTCAGCAACCTGATAATAAACCAGAATGCTTTAAATTTGTACTATATTCAGTGTGTATGTGTGTGTGTGTGTATATGTGTAATGTTTTCTTATCTAAATCCTACCACCTATAATGTAGGTATTATTTCATTGCACAAATATGATAAATAAATCAATGAATTTCTCAACGATACTGATTTTAGTTTGCCTGACTGCCAAGAGTTCCAAGCAATCAGGATTCAGTTTCTGTAAGGAAAACTCTCTATCTTTTGCTCATCTTCCAAAACAGTTTTATCATTGTCTACCAGGGGTGTCCAACCTTTTGGCATCTCTGTACTACACTGGAAGAAGAGTTGACTTGGGCCACACATTAAATACATTGTGACACATAATCACACAGAAAATCTCATAATGTTTTAAGTAAATTTACGATTTTGTGTTGGACCACATTCATAGCCAACCTGGGGCTGCATGTTACTGATCTTCCTCTCCTTTGAGCCCTTCCTACTCAGATCCTAAAAATTTGCTTTTAAGCACATCCTGAGCCTTTTATCCATGATAACCACAGCTCTCACCTCCCCACTTCAGCCCGTGTTGATGTTAGACATCACAGACATTTCTTCAGGAAAAGAAATACCTAGTTGCAAATAACTCCCTTCAATAGATTTGTAGATATTTCCATCAACATCACCCAAGTTTCCATGGTGTGTTTTTCGAATAAGACCTAGCACTCAGAGAATACTCTTTATCTATTTGTCTTTATTCTCAATACCAACATGTATAACCTAATATTAAAATAACTGCTCTCTCCTTTGAAGAATTTACCTTCATGTATGAATACAAATAATGGATCAACTTATCAGAGGCTTATTATTTAAGAACTTCATTATGAAAGAGTTTAATGACTAAAAGCATTCATCAAAGAGTTTGTACATTTCATGAAGGAAGACTGACATATTCCAAATACATATTGTTAAGTTAAATATTATTTCTACCCCAAGAGAAATACCACCCCCCCTTATCCTAATGTAAAACTCTGGACTTGGCTTCCACAGCTGCATCTTGGCTCTGAAATATTCAACTCACCACCCTCAGGGTTCCAAACACACAGCACACACACCCTATCTTGCACCCCTTGCAGAGTTACTGCCTCTGAGCCCACACAGCTGAGCTCCATGGGGTGTTTTAGCAATCAGAGGATCTAATTCCCACATCTTGCTTTGAGAGCTGAGATTTATGGTCCCAATAAAGATTTCAACAGAAAAATGATGGTAAATTGCTCAGAGGAACTCATTTTAAAATATTGCCCTGAAATTCCCCCACTCACCACCCCATCTATCATGGGTTGAAATAAAAGCACACATGAGCTAATATTACAGGGTCTAACAGGGTGAAAATATTTTGAAATTAGTAACAGTTATTTCCTAATAATGTATTATCTCTGAAATTCCCTTTTGGAACAATAATCTTGATTTGAATTTTTTAAAAATATCAGACAAAGCTGTTAAGACATAAGTAGCAAATGATGAAGGACACTCTGAGGAGAAGCATTTACTTTTAACCAGTTTAACAAGCAAGCAAACTTACAAATATTAAAGTTTCTGTTGTAAGAGGTATCTGGCTAGTTCCTGACAAAGCCTCACCCATATTCCCACTAAAATACCCCTGAAGATGAAGGCAAGAGTGAGGGTGCACATCACCACTGAAAAAACAAGAGTGGCAGCCACCCTAGTGCCAGGCCTGGTGTGGGGGGTGGGGGGGTTTCACCTTGAGGCCGATCAAACTCCAGTGAGAAACACAGCCGCTGGCCCAGGCATACACTAGGAGTAAATCTGATGGCCTGAGAAAGGGTCAAAAATATTTTGTCTTGCTCCTCATTCCTTTTGTGCAGGCATTGCTTTCAAAGGCGCACAGGATGATGTCTCCATCGTCTTTCTGGTTCCCTTCTCACTTCCCATAAATCATAAGCACCTGTCTCCTATATCATATGTCCTGTGTTTCACTGCTCCATACACAGTTTGAAAAAGCTAATTATGGAAGTAATGTGTGCCTATTGGGGAAAGCTTAAGGAATCAGAAAACTATAAAAAAGAAATATCACGGGGAACCCCCAACATCAGTATTTTAGCAGCCTTAACCATCTGCTCATATTCTCACATAGCAAGCCCTTTAGTGACCCTTGGTGCTGCCAGTTCTAGCCTCTTCTATTGCCCATCTGCCTAGAAGACAGTTTCACACTCTCTTCTCTTTCCTCAAACTTCAACAGGCCCTCTCTGCTTCCTATTCTCTGCTGAAGATTTCAACCCATACAGAAACAAATAGATCTTTCTGCAAAATGCCCCAGGCACAGGCATTGTCCCCTGCACTTGGCCTTCCGTCTGCTTCTAGGGCAAACCGTCCACCTTGAACTGGATCCCAATTCCATCCCCTTCTCAGGACTTTGCTCCTGTAATTATTTCCACTCCTGCCTCACTATTTCCTCCCTCCTTTAATGGGTCATTACCAACGAAAAAATATACCGAGATATTTCCATTTTAGAAAAGCCTTGTCATGACCTCGTACCTCTCTCAGCTCCTGCTCGTTCACAGGAAAAGTGCTCACAAGAGTGGCCCACGCTCCGTGTTTGCCTTTACCCTCCTCTCTTCTTTCTACAACCAAGTTCAACCTGGTTTTCCTTTGTTCTGAAGATGCCACCCATCTTTTGAACCGCACCATTCTACCACCAACTTTGTTGTCCCTCAGGGATGACAGAGATAAGTTCTGGGGATCTAATGAACAGCACGGTGATTAATATTAATCATACTGTATTGTATACTTGAATATTGTTGAGAGTAGATTTTAAATGTTCTCACCAAACACACACATACGATAAAAAGTTACCACATGAGGTGATGGATGTGGTAGTCATTTCACAATGCATATAGATATCAAGTCACACTGTGTACCTTAAACTTACACAATGTTGTATTCAATTATGTCTTAATAAAGCTGGGGTGGAAGGGAAGAAAATGTGAATCAAAACCAAAGTAATGACTGTAAACATTTTGGTTTATAATGTTCCAGATGTTTTTCTACTCATTCATATAAATAATGTGTTTAAATATATTATTCTGAAAAATTACACTCATTACTGTGTAATAACCTGCTTTATTGATGAGGTAATTTTACTAGTACTAGGATAATTGTTATCATCTCTTTTAAACTATTAGCATACTACATATTAATGGATTTTATAATATTGAACTATATCATTCAAAAGATAAAGAAAAAAACAAAATGTCACTTAGTTGTGGCATATTAGTATTTTAATTTGAGGCTGGATTGATTTACTAACATTTTACTTATAATCGAAATGTTTGTATATATTTTTTGTAAATATTGGTTAAATTTGAGTATAAGGACTATTCTAGCATTATAAAATAAATTGGGGTACTTTACATTTTTTTGTGCTCTAGAAGAATGCTTTTCAAATCATTTGTGAGACCTTTTTTTAAAATTTCCAAGTCATAATGCACTGCCCTTTTTGTTTAAAAAAATAAAAAGGAATTACTAGAAAATGAAATAAAAATCAAGTACAATCAAAATACAAATTAAATATCTTCATTACTAGTTTTAGTACACATAAAGTTACTCTATCAAATTACTAGAAAACTTTCTCACATCGACTTTCAATTGTCTTTATTGTGGACCTGTAACAAATACTTCATTTTTGGCGCCCATTCATGACCCACACTTTGAATAGCTTTACTTGAAGAAGAGTTTAATATTTTTGATGATGCATACCTATCAGGAAAAATGATGATAGAATATAACCACAATATATGTATTTTCATTTATTTATAAACTATATATATAAATTAAAGTATTAATGATATCATGGAGGTTTATATTTTAAATACCCTGCATTGTTAATGATCTCATCCTTTGATTAGTTAATATACAAGGCATAAAACACATTAGGTCCCTAGTTTCCAGTAACATTTTTTATTACTTAACATTATTTTGGTTGATGGTTTTTATATCTGATTAGATTCTATTTGTTTTTGCCTCATAGTATGATTAATGAAAACTTTTGTTTGAACTAACGATACAAAATATATCCTCTTAGTAGCAGTGGTCTCTTCAAGCTGAGGCTTCTCTTCAGTAATATAATCATGCTACTTGTCCATTTTGTAGGGATTCCTTTAGTGACAACTGTATGAAATAACCCAGGAAAATTGCAGTGTGGTATATAAGGACAAACACACCAGTGAGGGGACTAGTGACACCCATACTTTTCTCCGAAGACCTTTCTCTGCAGGGCCATGTGTGCGACTTAGCCAACTGACATACAGACTCAGAGAGGAAACCAGGTCAATCGATAAAACAAATACTGTTAAAGTGGAATTTCTTTCCTAATAAGGAAAAAATTAAAGTTCCACTTACTATTATTCATCCAAGCTTTATATTGAATACCATGGTTTTAAACAGTTTTCTCAAAGAATAAATAGCATGGCTCTCCAAGCATCTGTCTGTCTAAAATTCAGATTCCTGGGTCCCATCCCATAAGGGCAGCATGGAAGCCTCAAAGAGAAGATGAGGTTGGGGAGACAGAGGTCTACATGTTTACTAAGCTCTTCAAGTGATTCTTGTGCCTAGATACTTTGAAAACCAAGTCTTAAAAGCAATATTTCTTTAATTATAGAAATTAAATGTGATCCTTGAAGTCATCACACTTAAAACTAGGCATCTTTATTGTGACATAGTTTAGTATTTTGACATTTTTTATTTTTTTCCTATAATTGCTAGCCTACTCTATTTTCTGTTTATCTTGATTCAATTTTAGGAATTTTTATTTTCCTAGAATATCATACACTTTAGATAAATTTACAAAACAATTATTTTAATAAAATTACATTTTGGAAAAATAATAATTGATTTTCCCATATTTCCTTGATCACAGGGAGGCAGGCCATTAGTTTAAGGGGAGCAGAAAGAGGGAAGTTTGCCCTGGCTGGTGTGGCTCAAGACATTGAGTGCCAGACTGTGAAGTAAAGGGTCTTGGGTTCAGTTCCCAGTCAGGGCACATACCTGGGTTGCAGGTTCATACCCAGGCACATACCTGGGTTCCAGTAGGGGGCGTGTGAGAGGCAACCACACATAGATGTTTCTCTCCCTCTCTTTCTTCCCTCTTCCCCCTCTCTAAAAATAAATAAATAAAATCTTTAAAATAGAATTTTAAAAAAAGAGGGAAGTTTAAGATTAATTTTTCTTGAACACAAAGAAAAACAGTCCGATTTTTTGAAGTCCATATAACAGACAATAGTTTTGAAAGCTCTTAATTTATAAGAACCAAGCTTTTTGAGAGAATAAGTATTGAAAACCAAAAGGCAAATATTTGACAGATCAAGTTATAAAATTAGCCTATAAATAATATATTAAGACGGCAGTTTTCCCAGGAGTCAATAGGAAGGTAGAGAATAAGGGTATAGGTCAGGGTGACCTTCTGAATGACCTGGATCACGTAGAGAAGAGCAGAGATAATACTTAGGAAGAAGCCAGCCTCTACCAAAAAGAATACCACTGTGGTCAATCCAGGCACAGGTGATGGAGCCAAACCGATGCTGAGAGCTGCCCATCACCATTCAACAGAGCACGGCATGTGTCATCCTGACCAGCTGCTTGCACCTCACCCTCTGACCCATGTATATCCCAGTAAAGTGTCACCCAAGTATATGCTGAGATTTCACTTAGTCCATTTAAACTCTACTATATTTCTTTTTAATAGTGTAGAACATTTAAGGCCCTTAAGAAGCCTGAAGCCCAGGACATCTAAAGGGACTGTGATGGTGTAGATGGAACAAGCATCTGAACTTGAGTGGTATTAGGAAAAAAAACAAAAAACCCAAACAGCTCAAAACTTTACATTGAGCCTGGACTGTGGCAAGATCCACTCCTATGACATTAGTATGAATATTAGTAGAACATGCATAGGTGAGGCTTCAACTTTTCTTACTTGGAGAATTACAACCACTATGTAACTGTCCTCCACCCTCCAGCCTTCTTTTCTATATTTCTTACAATTATCTTTCAAAAATTAAAATGCTGTTGTGTTGCTACTCTGGAAATTTTTATTATCCTGTTGGTACACACTAAGGAAAAGTCAATTTTTCAGCCTAATCATATGCCTCTGCCCATTACTAAACCTGCATTATCAGCCATTTTAAACAGACCTGAACTTTTTCTTACTGTTGAATTTTCACTTACTGATCATTCCTCCTAGATTGTCATGAACTCCCTGTTCTGCAAGCTCCTTTTTCCCATCTTAAGGTCAAATGTCTTCACTACCTTCTTCCCCTGACTTTATGAAAAGTAATTCACTCTTTCTTCTGTGCACCCAAAAGTGCTTCATTCAAACCCATTTAAAAGCCTAAGTGCCCATCAGCAAATGAGTGGATAAAAAAACCGTGGTACATTTACACATACTACACAGCAGAAAGAAAGAATGAACTCCCATCCTTTGCAACAGCATGGATGGAACTGGAGAGCATTATGCTAAGTGAAATGAGCCAGGTGGTGAAAGACAAATACCATATGATCTCACCTATAAGTGGAACCTAATGAACAAAACAAACAAATGAGCAAAACAGAACCAGAGACATGGAAATAAGGAACAAACTGACAGTGACCAGAGGGGAGGGAGGGAGGGAGGAGGATAATAGAGGAAAGATGGGAAAGGGTCAAGTCAAGGAACATACATAAAGAACATATGGGCATGGACAAGGGGGTGAGGATTGACTGTGGGAGCTGGGAGGGGCATCAGGGAAGCGAGAGTAATGGGGAAAAAGTGGGACAACTGTAATTGAACAATAAAATAAAATTTTTTAAAGCATCTATCAGATTATTATACAATGATATATTTGTCTCAATCTTTCTACCTGACCGAGGGCCCCCTGAGAGTATTGGTTTCCACTTGCTCATCTTTCTGTCTCCGGTTCCAAACACAATGCCTGAAACAAAGGAGGAATTCCATAAATGTTTGTTGAATGATTTATCCATAACTGGTGACATCACAGACTAATAAAACTAAAATACCTTGTGTCCTCATAACAGCCTACATTCATTTTTGCTGCTGTTGTTGTTCTGATCCAGCTGGTTTGGGGACTAAGGAAAAGTTCATCTTATTTATTCATTGTACCTCAGTTCTTTAGATTTGGTCAGTCATTCCACCCTGACAAGATGGGGTTTTTTTTTATCTTCTTTTTAAGTTCCTGTACCTATTACCCAAAGCATGTGTTGCCCCTTCCAACTACCTCATCAGCAATATTTATTATCGTGCCATCAATTTCTTTTTCCAAGTTATAAATAACAGTTCTGGAAAGAGCCTGTTATACAGCATTATTTTATCCTCCTTAGAATTATAGTTATTTCTTCTCTTTTTAACTGGATTGTGAATTCCTTAGGAAAGGCATCATGGATCACTCACTTTTATATTCCCTTAATTTTCTTAAGAATAATAAATACTATGAAACATCCTAATGGCCCTTGATGGTGGAAGCAGGAAGTTAGATCTGTCATCAGGTGGCTTAGGACCAGGTCACAGCTCTCCACTTTGGCGTAAACTTGTGCAAATTTCTTAAGTCTTCATATTATATATATATTATATATATATGTAATATATATATTTCTAATCCTACATAAAATGTAGATATTAGTACCTATATCATAGAATTATCTTGAGAAAATAAAATAGATAATACATGTAGAATGCTTACTGATGTACTTAACACATGGTAAATGCTTAATATTTTTAGAGATTATTATTATTACAGGTGTTAATACCAGGAGCATAAATATCAATGTCATAGAATCTGCTAATTCGTTTATCAGTGTATTAGTTTTCTAAGGATGCTATAACAAAGTACCACAGTGTGAGTGGCACAGAAACTTATTTTCTCACAATTCTGGAGGTTAGATGTCCAAAATTAAGTCATTGAAAAGGTTGGTTTTGTTCTAAAACCTCTTTGGTTGGCTTGCAGATGGCCATCTTTTTATGTCTTCCCATAGCCTTCCCAATCTCTTTTTATAAGGACACCAATCATATTACATTAAGGTCCACCCCCCAGTGAACTCATTTAACTTTAATTACCTCTTTAAACACACTATCTCAAAATACAGTCACATTCATAGATACTGGGGTTTAGAACTTCAACGTGTGAATTGAGACAGTATAGTTCGATCCATAACAATTAGCAGTAGATATCACACATGTTATAAGTAATATCTAAGTAGTTTTGGCAGACTGTATGACCTTTAAAAACTACTCAGTTGCCCTTCCTTTAAGAGGATTCTATACCCTCACTCTGCAATTTGACTGGCAGAGCTCCTAGCGAGAGGGATAAACATTTGTGCTCCACTGCCATGGGGCTTGGCCATGTGACTTGATTTTGTCAGTGGTAGATGAATATGTGTGGCATACCCCACCCCCAAGCAGAAGTTTTAAGAGCCATCGATTGTTTTCACCACTCACTTTCCCTTTTCCCTCTGCCAGGGGAGCAGGAAGTGCTGTTTTTCTGAGCTAATGCCGAGACGGAGGAGACTGGTGGAGGAGAATATCCTAGATGATGAACAGCTGCTAATAATGCAGAACTGGGAATGACCAGCACATGGATTTTGCTTAAGTCACTGGGATTTTAGAGACTGTTTATTACTGCACAGGAGGTGCCTAATGTGATAACCAATGACAAGTAAAATTGAACTGCATCTATATGCTTATTACTTTTCTTTGCAAAAGGCATAGAACCCCGATATACCATCAATAAGATAATTCTAATAAACCCAAACTGCAAACAAGGAGCAGAGTATAAACAATTACATGAGGGATCAAAGACCTTTTGGACACAGAACTTTTCCCATTTATCTGTAAAAACACACCAGTCTCCCTCATGGTTAAATTTTCTTTTTAGTATAAAGGAATCACACCACTGCAGCTTTTGTAGCCCTGCCTCTCCCTGTCCTAGAGGGAAACCTCTTTTGTTCTTGGAGAACCACAGTGGATGTAGAAATCAGAATTGTCTGCCCTCACTTGGCAAACAACAGGATTCCCTAAACCAACACGACTTCACTCAAGCCAGTTATCAATTTCACCAAAACACATGCTAGGTTCACAATGCAATTCAGCAACCGTATTTAAACTTCCTGCCATTCCCCAGTTCCTGAGTGAAGGTGATTATTGAGCTAGACTCTAAGGAGTGAGCAGGATTTTGGCTGGCTGCAAAAAGGATAAGAAGGACATGAAGCAGATGGCACAGTTCAAGCAAAGGCACAAAACGTATGCTTGGAATATGAACAGTGTAAGGTTGTTGTTGCAAAGGATGGTGAGTGACTACAAATAGGATTGAAAATGGAGCTAGAGGGTCATTCTGAGCAGCCAGTGTTTGTGACTCTAGGCCAAAGCACAACTCAAGAAACAACAAACAAAACTTAAAATGTTATGGATTACTACTGTATGTGCTTGTACCTGAATTTAAAAACTATCTCTTTAATAAATACATATTATTGCATAGCAGTTCAAAATGCAGGCTTTTTAAGCAAATAGCTTGACTCCATACCACAGCTCTGCCGTGGTTATGCTCTGTTGAACCTGTGTGCATTAATTTATCTGTGTAAACCTCAGATCTCTCTTCTATATAACAGAATGTGATAATAATAGTGTTTTCCTTGTACAATGAGGATTATTAAATATAATGGTGCATGTAAAACACTTGGCCAAATATCTGAATCCAAAAATGGTACTTGCTGCCAAAATTGTTACATCACTAACATTCAAAAATGAAAGTTTAATAATATGCCTCTATGAGACTTGACAATCTGAATCCCTTATTGTCCTCTGACAACCTGAATACTGCTTCTTGTCTGTCCTAAAATATACCTAAGACAGAACCAGAGAGAAAGAGCCGCACGTGGCAATCGGTGGCTGAGGTGACGTGAGTGGAGAGGCCCACAGCCATGCCCCTCCGTGTGTGTCTCAGCTCAAACAGCTCCGAACCAGTGGTGGGCCCATTTTGGTTGTGACCACACTAGATACAACTTCAGAGCAGGGAAGAATGAGAAAGTGCCCAGCAACTGCTCCTCTGGAAGCTTCTTGGGAAATCAGTCCTCCTGGTCGCTATCAGGCTTTGGAACAGCTTAAACTGAAAATTTAATTCTGTGTAAGAAGGTAAATTTTTCCCCATAAGAATGGTATTTCCCTTTCCTTTATTGAATCATTGACTTCATCGTTTTGGGGTTTATGAGCTAAAATTTCTGCCTTCCTTGAATAAAAGCCTGTGGTTAGGTAGTGGTTCTTTTGTACTTATGCTGATTGGTAGTTTTGAAGAAAGGAGGGAAGAAGAAGGGAAAGAGAATGATGAGGATAAAACCACTAGTTGGCTTTTTTATTCTTAAATATTTTCAAGTTCAGATATCGCAGTATTTGATTGATAGATGTTTAAAACAATACTACAGTACAGTCAGAACTTTGACAGGTGTTGTCATGGGAATGGGAAGTGGGAAGTGTTCCAGGATAATTTTTCCTCTTTTTCCACAAAGTAAAACATGGGCACAGGTCTTAAATGGACAGCAAATATTCATCTTTGTTTTGAAAAACATTCCCTTGTACTTTTTTTCCTGAGATTTATCAAGAAAAGCTGCTTCTGTTAGTTATCACATGATCTTAAAAAGATTTATCGAACTACTTTCTGATATGGTGCCTTATCATGAATATAGTTGCTGTTTTTCATTACTAACCAGTTGAGTATTCCCCTTAAATAGCACATTTTTACTGGGTGACACTTATTATTCTAGATAATGTTGTTTTAAATAAAAGAATATTCAGACCAACTCTTTCTCTCTTTCCTACCCCATCCCTATTTCTTTCTCTCTGCCTTTTCTTCTCCCTTTTCTTCATCTTTCTCACATTTGTTATTCAATCATTCATTTAGTTTTCATATATCAGCACTTTAAAGGACCTCAGAGTGCAGAGGACAGTATACCTGGAAATAATTATAATTTGGAAAGCTACAGTAGCCCCTTATTAATCATAAAAGTCAAATTTCTCAAAACAAGGGAGAAAAATTTTATGTTGAGAAATTTGAACACTGGAAGGCATAAACCAGGTGGTTGTCTACAGTAACACGTAAAACCTGCATATTTTCATTACTGATAATGACCAGAATAAAATGTCCACTGTTTCCAACTTACAGACTTCCTGTATGACTCCCTCTGATGAGGTTCTACTAAATTTCCCTCAGACTGGCTTGAATGTTGGTGTAGAGGGTTTAAAAAACAATCATCTTAATAAGCGGTTGACTTGGTTTTGCTGGTCAGGCAAAGGGATTTATATACATCTGTGCCTCATCTTTAGGGTCCAGGATGACACCAAAGTTTTTGACAACAGGAGTACTCTCTAAATCATTACTGAAGCCCAAGAGTCTACATTGGGGCATGTCCTGCGATTGCTCATTTGCCCCATTCTCCCCCTTCTCATGCTGCCTTGTGGGAGATACTTACCTTGGTGGGTAAATATGCTTCTGCTGCCCTGGCTGGGTGACTTGGTTGTTACATCATCCCATACACCAAAAAGTTTGTGGGTTCAATCCCTGGTCAGGGCAGATACCTAGGTCTGATCAACATTCTCTCTGTGTCTCTGTCTCTGTCTCTCTCTCTCTCTCTGTCTCTGTCTCTCTCTCTGTCTCTCTGTCTCTCTGTCTCCCTCTTGCTCTCTCTCTCTCTCTCTCAAATCAATAAACATACCCTCAGGTGAGGATGCTTTTTTAAAAAATATGTTTCTGCTGAGGAAACTGAATGCTCAGATTGGAGTATATTTTTTTTTTAAGAAAAGCAAAAACACCCTGATCTAGGTAGTTGGGTAAAGGAGAGCTAGCAATTGGCAGGTTTATGTTTCCAGCCATAGGGGTGTATGATTTCTCTAGTAAAAAGAAATACTCTATGTTTATGTTCTCTTAAAAACAATTCTCATCTTAGCTCCTGGTTTTTATGGAAACAGCTGCCTTAATTTAGCAAAATACATGAACAAACTACTTGAGATAGTTCAGTAAATGACAGCACTGGTTAGGATAGGACAGGAAGTAAAAGAAAGAGCTCAACTGCTCTTAATGAGAAAAGGAAAGGTATGGGAAACCAGGTTAAAGAGAAAAGAAAAGATAGACAATTATTGAAGGAAATGGCCAAGCAACATGGGGCAATTTCCCAAGAGAATCATAAGGAATTTTCTTGATCAGTCTTAGGATTCATTCTGTGCTGCCCATAAACTCCATCTGCCTAAAACTTCAGTAAAGACCTTGAATAACTTATTCGTTTGTTTGTTTGTGGAAATAATGGAAAAAGGTTAGATCCACGTCTCAATCAATGCCAACATGTGGATAATAAGGAGTAACAGCAAGTGCAGGGAATGATTTAACAATGTCTAGAAATCAAGGCTAGAGGTGACTATGGAAATATAAACCCCTCCAAGAATAATTCACAATGCACAAAATTCTGGGTATTGAGGGGGGGAAATCCAGAAGTAAAGACATATATAGTTAGATTACCCAATAAAGAAACTCACTGTTAGGGAGTGATTACTGTATCTGCTAATGGAGGTTTGGAAAAAAACAGAGTCCCAAGGATAGAATAACTGATTGAATTGAACAGAACAGAATTTTCCCAATGTACTGGGGATTTGTTGAATGGGAACTTGCCCAATATATTCCATTAATGATGACTAGAACAGAGAGTTTTTGATGGACAAATTTCCCTTCAAATTCCTTAATATAACATTCCTGCTGTGGGGCAGGCAGATATAACCTATTTAAAGGGCCTGTTATTGGAAGTACCCACAGGCCCTTCCCGTAGTCAGGGTCTTCCCTACATAAGCCCCATAATCCTCTCTGAGCTCTCTCCTGCCCTAAATGGGTTCAGCACTGGAGCATGTAGAGTTTCATCCAGGTAGACAAGTATGAGAATTTTGCTTTCAGATAGAGTCATGAAACATTCAAGAACCTAAAATAAGTCCAGTATGACTAACAAGTGGCCCAGGTGGCAAGCCTTCAATTAGTACTGATTGAAAACCAGTAGAAAAAACAAGATCATGTGTCAAAGAGTATGAAATGAGTTGAATCAGGAGGAAAAACCTAGACTAAAGGTCAGGAAGAGCTACCATGGCAGTGATTGTCTCACGGAATTGTTGCACCCCTGACTTGCCAGTACTTACTGTTACCTAAGCGATTTAGATTTCATCTGAGTTGGTTCGACTTAAATGTATAAGTTCAGGACAAAGTGTCTCAAAGGAAGAGCTCAGAGACCTCAGAGGTAGCTCAGTCTTCATGGAAGTGACAGAAACCAGTATGAGTCAAAAGTTCTGATTAACCCACCATATCCATGACCTAGGCTTTGTGGTATAGTTGAAAGAACATCAACTACAAAAGAAAAATGATTGATTTCCCAACCCAAAATACTCACCATGCCAGGCTGTATGTGAGGATCAAATAAAGTATGTCTGTGAAAGTAAATCATGCAGCGTTCAGTAAAAACTAGTTTGAAGTTTCACTTGTCTGCTCCCTTTCTTCCCCCCATCCCTTTCTTCCTCTTTCTTCTGTTTATCTTCTATAGCAGATACCTTAGAAACATCATTCCCTAACCATCAGACCCACCAAGACTTCCAATTAAGTCTGATGTTCAGTATTCACGTAGACCTTGCCACAATGACCTTCAAATATATTAATCTTCTGGCTTCCTCCCACACCATCTCAGCAAGGGTGATGCTCTATGCCCACATGGACGTAAGCAGAGGGTGATTGTAACCCCGAGTCTTGAGTCAGGGTCCCTCAGGGAAGATGAGCAGAAACCTCAGCAAACTCAAAGCATGTGTTTTATACATCAGGAGAAAGCACAAAGGCAAACCATCTGTCAACTGTTTCCACTGCTGTCTGGGGAGGCCTTGCTAAGAGCATCTAGCAATCACTGTTCAAGCCTCCTCAAAGGCTATTCATTCTCCTTTGTCCTTGCTAATAGTCCAAATGATACAGATTTGGTAAGTCCTCTAAAAAGAAGTTTCCTGTAGAATTACAAAACAGGGTTTAAGCAGGCCATATTGATATTCATGTGACCAAATCTGTGCAGTATTTATTTTATAAGCAGATGGGAAGAGGTAACTGCAACCCAGGGAAAAAATTTGGAGGCATCTGCAGAAGGGTGGTAGCTGAAATCGTGAAACAGGATGAGAGCGCTCAGGGAGCGAGTGGAATGCAATGTTTAATAACAGAAAAATGACATTCAAAAAGCATAGCCATAGCAATAGGAATGAACCAGAATAAGACAATATCTCTAAAAAATCAAGGTTAAAATTTCAAGAAGTCAAGACACGTAGGGACTAAGAGTTGACATACAGGTCGAATAAGATGGTGAAGCTTTTCAGTAGTTTCCCATTTTGCCTGGGATAAGACCCTAAATTCTCCACAGTGCCCAAAGCCCCTACATCCTCATCTTATGCCATTCTCTCATCCTCCCACTTCCAAATCTCGGCTCCAGCCTCACTGGTTTTCTTTTAGTTTCTCTATGTGCCATGTCCCCTCCTACCATAAGGCCTTTGTAACTGCTGTTCTTCTATCTCCCCTTTAAATTA
Organism: Mormoops blainvillei; assembly: GCA_004026545.1. Classification (NCBI taxonomy): domain Eukaryota; kingdom Metazoa; phylum Chordata; class Mammalia; order Chiroptera; family Mormoopidae; genus Mormoops; species Mormoops blainvillei. The sequence continues at coordinate 110,456 of PVJD01002847.1, read as the reverse complement.
CTCTCCCCTTTAGGTGCACTTTAATTTGTCTTCTGATTTTAGATGAAGCATCATTTCCTCAGTGAAGCCTTTCCTGAATGATCCAGGCCGACTGAAATTTCTTCATTTTATGCTTTTGTAAAATCATGTTTTTTCATTCTGCTCTAATATCAATTTATAATTATATGTTCACATGTGTTATTTCACAGAAATGCCTCATTCGTTGGATTGTAAAGTTTTTGAGTGGGATTCAAGAAATCCTTAAAACGGCCATTAGGATTTTAACCAAACAACAATAGTTGCCAAACAGAATCAGGTCTGGTGTGAAAGAGACCCCTGTACTCTGCCCATTAGTATATGCCTAAACAATCCCATCAGAGTGACTGTGGTGTTTCTCCATGATTTAGCACTCAAGACACCCTGGCACTTTGCAAGCTTTTGAACTTGCTGGTTACATTAATACAAGACAATCCATAAAGCAGGTTTTCTAGCCACTAGCTGTTAATCTTTGGAAGAGCTACAAACTCCTTTAAAAGTTCAATGAAAGGTATGGATATTGTTATGGATTGAGTTATGTCTCCCCCAAAAAGATATATTGGAATCCAAATCCCCAGTATCTGTGAATGTGATGTTATTTGGAAGTAGGACCTGTGCAAATGATCATGTTTAAGATGAGGTCATGAGGATGGCCTTAATCCAATATGACTGATGTCCTTATATAAGAGGGAAACCTGGACACAGAGGGAGACAATATGAAGACACAGCAGGAATGCCATCTTGTAAAGCCAGGGAATAATACCTGAGGCAACCAGAATTCAGGAGAGATACTTGGCACAGATTCTCCCTCATAAGTCACAGAGAAAACTAATACTACTGAGACCTTGACCTTGGACATCTAGCCTTCAGATCTCTGAGGCAATAAATATCTATTGCTTAAGCTACCAAGTGTGTGGTGCATTGTTAAGGAAGCCCCAAGGAACTAATACAGATATTCTCTCTCTAGAAATAAAAGCCTTTATGGACATACACAGCTCTTACATGTAATTCAGGGTGTTCACGGATCCACTGAAGCCCAGGTTAATAATTTCTGCACAAACGCCATACAATTTCTGGACTAAAATCACATAGAATAAGGAAAAAGAAAAAAGAAGAAAACAGATGTCAGCAACTGCGTGCATCATGTCTGGCCCTTGGCTAGACTCTTGACAGTTATCATTCTGTTGAACCCTGATAACCACACCATGAAGTAGATGTTAGCAACCCCATTTCAGAGAGAAGGAAATTAAGACCCTGAGAGATTTACTACAGTGCATAAATTTACACATCTAGGCAGTGGTTGTGCTGGAAATATGCTCTGAGTTTGTTTTACCCTGAAACCAATGCTTTTTCCATCCTTACCCTGCGTCTGTGCATGAGTGATATGTGAGATGCAAAGCACATGATGTGTGGTTTCCGGGGCTGTGAGGTTACAGAGAGACCAGGGTTATGCATGTGTCAGTGGCTTCGAGGGAAACAAGAGAAGAGCTAAATTTTTTTAAGTTAAAAAGAATGTTAAAGAAAGGACATTTCTTTGACTGCTTTCCTTTCTTTGTTTGGCATTATAACTTCTTTTGAACAAGGATTTTGGTATAGAAGGATTTTTGCTCCTGCTAGGCACAGATAGAGACAACAACAAAGGATTAATTAGGTTATACTGATGATAATTGTTAATAGGGATTTTAGGGTTTTTAGGGATGGGAGGGTAGTATGAATGAGACAGCAAAGCAAAGGGAAAAGTCCATCACATATTCATCAGAAAATGTTTACTGAATTTCCACTCAATGTCAGGTTCCATGTTCTACAGACATAGCCTAGCCACATAGAGCCTTAAGTCCAGAGGAGGAAATCAACAGTTACATCTGTCAATACAATAAAATAAAATGTTGTATGATAAGCAGAAAAGAATATACCATACAGCAAAAATGGAGGTAACTACCCACTTCCATTTGGGGAGAAAGCTGGGCCTAAGTTTACTGAAGCCTGGGTAGTGATTATCGGGGCAGGTAGTGATTACAGGGAGGTAAGAGAGGGGTTGTTCCAGGTAGAGGAAAGATATACAAAGCTCCTGAGGCAACAGAAAATATAAAATGTTTGATGACCTGAATGCAATTCACCACAACCTGACTGGAATGGAGAGGGGAGCAGGAGCTAGACCACGAAGGGCCTTGTCAGTAGCTGTGTGATGGAGGCTGAGTTTCTTCTAAAGAGCAGCAGAAAGACTCAAAGACTGGCAATAGGGGAGGGAGTATGGAGAGAAGTATTGGCTGTGGGAATCGAGCCAGTGAATTAATCTCTCTGAGCCTTAATTGCCTCATAGTAAGAGATATTAAGGGCCATTATGAAGACTAAATGAGACATGTCATGAAATACTCTTAGACTAGTACCCTAGGCATCATTAGCTCTTATACTAGCAACACAGGAAAGCCCTGGTAAAGGTCTGCTGGGTGCAGTATTCTAAACACCGTGCCTTTTAATCCACATGTTCCTGAGAAGGGTTCCTCTGTGATGAGAACAGCAATGACCCTTTGCCCACAGCCTCTCTGGATCATACACAAGTCTCCAACAGGTTTGTCCTATTCCACCTTGGGCAGAAGGTGGTGTTTTTCCTTTCACTGTCCTCAGACAGGGTCGTAAGTCTTCATATCTGTAGAAGGCAGCCTGTCCATGGACATTGCCTATAGGAGGGGTAGCAGGTAGTGTGCCGGTCATGGGGCATTCAATGGTGCACTGCTGGGAGGCCCACACTGTCTCAGTTTGGAGCTCACCGAGGCTTATCTCATTTGGGTTCATTGTGGGATAACAGAAACACTCTGGAAGCATGCATTAGAATATTTATGCCATAGAGTTCTTTGTTTCGCAGCTTTTAAAAGCTATAAGAGCTTTCTGGTTTTGCTTCAGTGAGGCCTGGGGGAGGTAATACTTAAAAATATCACTCTGTCTCACCACCATAGACAAACTTCAGAAAATTCAGTTCAGTTGAGGGCTCCTGTCCTGTCTCTTTCATATGCAATTGTAGATGTAGAGACTCAGTCAAAACATGTGTAGGTGTGAGTGACAGCTCCTCCAAACATGCAGTGCCGTGGGAAATAGAAATTATGGTCACAAAACACTGTTCACCAGCTGCCAGGCCTCTGAGGATGAGGACGAAAGCGCATGGATATGTGGGTAACAGAGAACGCGGGCTGTCTGTGTTCTGAGGATTTCTTCTCATTAAAGACAGAATCTCAGATATGCTGAATACATACCATGCTCAGGGAATTATTGTAGTTGTTTGCTCAAACATTATCTTTTACTCTGTTAAACCTGTAAAGTCATTATTAGGATTATCATCTTTACAGCTATAGAAAATACAGCCCAAGGAGGTCTGTGAATTGGGCCAGAATTTCACATGGGTAGCTTGACTTAAAAGCCTGTAGTTTCCCTGTAGCCCACTGCAGTTAGGTCCTGACCTGTACAAATCATAACTGCATCACTGGCTCTGTAACTTTGGACAAGCTACTTAATCTCACTGTGCTTCAACTTCTCAACTATAAAATACGTAAGGAAAATATTCAACTAATAAGACCATTATGAGATAAATGTATTAGTACTTGTGAAACACTTAGGACAATGCCTTGTGATTAGCAAGTGCTATAACCAAGACAGCAATTACTATTATTATAACTGGAAAGAGAGCAGAGTCCCAACTTCATTAGGGCAAAATAAGATATTGCCCAAGGCTTCTTGGATGAAAGTAAATACATCTATAACCAAATAAATATATTTAAAAAGAACAAGACAATGAACATTCAATATCCAACCTCAAAAGCTCATTCCAAGAAATCCTCTTTAAAAAAAAAAGAAAGAAAGAAAGAAAGAAAGAAAAAAATCTCCAGAGCAGATACATGAGAAATGTTGGTTTTTAAAAACTGTTTTCCAGTAAGGGCTAATTCCTTTATTTACGTCTCTCATCCCACTCCTGTTTCCCCACAGCTTCATTAATGATCTGAATAAACTCAATATTACCATTTTTGTGCCATGATTATCTACCATTATTACTGGCATCCTCAAATAAAAGCCATCCAGAGAATTTTATAGGAGCCTCACCATCATTAAATTCTTTAACCTCAAAGTTTACTCAGCTTATCCTCAGCTACAAGTAGGATAATGAAAAGATAGGGATTTAGCAACATTCATTAATGGCTGAAGCATGAATCCAAAGTTGTAGCTGTGGTTATAGACCTCGAATTTTCTATAGGTTCTTTCTTCTCAGAGTTTGATGGTTTATAAATTCATTCCAATTAGCAGATCTATATTGATCATTGTGCAAATAACTTTGCGGATTTCAAGAAAAGCTAAAGATGGGGTCTTACTCCTGAGGAAAATAAAGTCTAGCTGGGAAACCATGAACTGATCTCATGTTAAAAGTAGGAGTGACTGTTGGAGTCTGGCTGAGATATTAAGATGATACTGAAATATCTCTCATATGCTGGCTGAAACATGATTGAAACCATTGCATCATAATTTTATTTTTTAATTCACACTTTTGCCTCCATGCTACCCCCTCCCCAAATGAGATGATTACTTGTCCTGCTCACCTTTGGAATAATTTCCTCTAAGCCAGTGGTTCTCCAACAGCATCAGCATCACCTAGGAACATGTCATAAATGGATATTCTCAGGCCTAACTCAGATCCATCAAATCTGAAACTCTAGAGGTAGGAACCAGCAAACTGTTCTATCAACTCTTTCCAGTAATTCCAATTCATGTTACAATTTGAGAATCACTGCTCTGGAAATTTAAGTATGATCCCTCATCCCAAACTGTGTTAAAGAATTGTGGAGGACACAATATGTTTTTGGCCTGAATATATGTGCTTTGGAGAAGAGAGGGTCCAAAGATTCCATGGCCAGTTGATGGAAGATCAAGATTTTAAGAGCCTACCAGGTTGAATTAAGACCCTTTGATCAAAAATAGAAAAGCAGCCCTGGCTGGTGTGGATCAGAGGATTGAGCTCCAGCCTGCAAACCAAAGGGTCGCCAGTTGGATTCCCAGTCAGGACACATGCCTGGGTTGTGGGCCAGGTCCCCAGTTGGGGGTATGCGAGAAGGAACCACACATTGTTGTTTCTCTCCCTATCTTTCTCTCTCCCTCCTCCTCTCTCTAAAAATAAATTAAAAAATATTTTTAAAAAACAGAAAAATGATGGAGCCCTGGTCAGTTTGCTCAGTTGGTTGGTGTGTCATCCTGTAGACCAAAAGGTTGTGGGTTCAATTCCAGGTCAGAACATATCATCGATTGTGAGTTTGATCCCTGGTTGAGGCATGTACAGGAAGCAATCAATCAATGTTTCTCTCTCACATCTATGTTTCTCTCTCTCTCTCTCTCTCTCTCTCTCTCTCTCTCCTCCCACCCTCCCTCCCCTCTTCTCTCTCTAAAATCAGTAACTAATATACCCTCAGGTGAGGATTAAAAAAATAGAAAACTAATGGAGAGAAAATTGCTCCAACACTCAAAGATGAGTTGAGTGAGTGCCAGTGCATTCTTTAAAAAATAATGTGGAGCCCCGGCTGGTGTAGCTCAGTGGATTGAGCGTTGGCCTGCAAACCATAGGGTCACCAGTTCAATTCCCCAGTCAGGGCACATGCCTGGGTTGTAGGCCATGTTCCCAGTGCGGGGGGTGTGAGAAGCAGTCATACATCGATGTTTCTCTCCCTCTCTTTCTCCCTCCCTTCCCCTCTGTCTAAAGATAAAATAAATAAAATATTTTTTTAATGTGAAAAAAAATTATGTGGAGATTATGCCAAGAAATAGTCAAATGATTTGTTAAAATGTAAAAGTTCTACAGCACACAGCCATACTGCAAGAATTTAGGTGTAATATGTTTAAAGTCGGTTATGCTAAATCTTTGTCTCAATCATTTAGGGTTGGGAGTGGGAGATGGAGGCATAAGAAATTTTATAATGTCCTCAATTTCATATCACCAAAATGTAATCCAGAAATGCACCAAAGCACAGGTGTTCATCATTAACCCTTTAACATCTCTGGGAATTATAAATTTTTAATATCTACAAGTCAAAGAAGGTGAAAATGACATTATATTGTTGTTTAACTTGCATATATTTGATTACTACTAAAGTTGGACATTCAAAATTATTTATTAGCCAATTTTCTTTCTTTGTTAATTGTCTCTTTGTCTTCTGCTTGTTTTCTAATGAACTATAAATATTAATTGGTTAGTAAAATGTTATATTATGTAGGATGTACTATGTAAAATGTCTTCCTCTAGTTATCAATTGTCTTTTAATCTCCTTTATGGTATTATATATGTAATAGTATAACATTACATAATGTAGTACCTACCTCTATTATATTTTACATTACTATAACATATATATTATATTATTCATATATTTTTAAATAGGCAACTTTCTATAGTAAGTTGTTTCTCCTGTGTGGTTTCTTTCAATGCTTTTTTTTTTTCTTTTTCTTACTTAAATTTTTAAATCCAAGATCAGGATATATTTTTATGTACTTTATTTTAGTAGGCTTAAAAAAATCCTATAGTGGTTTCATACTCTGTGTGTGTGTGTGCGTGTGTATATATATATACACACACACATATATATATCTTTAATGCACTGCAATTTATTTCATTGCATAGTATGGGGAAAGCTATAAGTAGATTTTGTTTCTGAAATAAATGGACAGTGAGTTTTTGTCAAGATGGCAATGTAGGTAAATAAGGTATTTGAATCCTCCCACAGCCACATCAAAATTACAGCTAAACTACAGAACAACCGTATATGAGACTCACCTGAAATCTAACTGAAAAGAAGTCCTACATTTAAGGATTTAAAGAATAAGCCACACTGAGACCAATAGGAGAGGCAGAGATACAGAACAGGCTGGTCCCACTCTCACTTGTGGAGTCCCAGGCTTTCCTCTTAGAGGGCTTGCCCACAGACTTACTTTTACTCACTCTCCAGAGTGAGTAGAGCTCCCAAAATTAGGCAGAAGCTCAAAGGGCATGAGGGACAGAGAGGGAGGAGCTGAATTACCTGGTCTGGGAGCAAGAGCTGGAGGGATAGCTTTCTCCCAGACAAAAGTGCTGGCAGAGGGCATTGTTCCTTTGCTGAGCCCTTTCCCCACAGAACCAGCAGGGAGGCACCATTTCTGAGTCCCAATAACCTGGCTAATATTGTTTTAGCCCTACCCTAGTGATTTTCTGGGACTCCATCCTACCCAGCTTTTAGGGCCCATCAAAGCTATTTCCAGTGACTTTTCTATATAAACAGCCTCTCTTGGATCATGCTGTGGACTTTCCTAAAATCTCTCAGAAAAGCAACAGCTGGTCTCAGTGTAATCCATACTTCTTTTTAAGTGACCCCAGGCCTAGCAGCAGCAGGAATAAGGCTCAATTCACAGGTTGGCTTGTGCCAGGCACCCCCAAGCCCAGTACATTTAGCAGCCATCTGTAGATCACTCTGTAGCTCATGCTGCTGGCCCCAGGCAGGGCTAAGTTGGGAGCTGACCTTAGCCTGCACCTCTTGAGAGGCCCCAGAGCCACTGCACATGGTAGATAGCTAAAGACCATGTCAAAGCACCACCCGACCACCTCCATGAGCAACATCTCAAGAGGTAGACTTGGCAGGCACTGAAAGCCTCACTAAAGCAAGTCCTGCTCTATGGGGCCGGCCCCTGCAAGCAGATCCTCCACAGTAGTCCCAGATGGTCTTTGCAGCCAGTGAACCTGGGGAAACAATCCCTCCCATATGTCAGCCAACAGTAATCTAGGCTCAACTACGAAAGGAGGGTGCGCACAGCCCACATGGGGGCACACCTGGAATGCTAGCTCAGGTAACTGAGGATGCTGTGTCACTGGGCCTGCAGAACACCTTCCACATTGGGTCACTGTACTAAAACTAGAGATGTAACAGCTCTACCTAATACATAGAAACAAACACAAGGAAACAGTTGAAGTGAGGAGATGAAGAAACGGGTTCCAAATGGAAGAAGAGAACAAAACTCCAGAAAAAGAACTAAATGAAATGGAAGCAAGAAAACTAACAGATACAGAGTTCATGATAACGGTTATGAGGATGCTCAAAGAACTTAGTGAGAACTTCAACAGCATAGAAAATGACACGGAAATAATAAAAAAGAACCAGTCAGAAATGAAAGATACACTAAATGAAATGAAGAATACATTACAGGGAACCAACAGTAGAGTAGAAAAGCTTCCCAAACATGAAAAAGCTAGAGGAATTCATCACCACCAAATCCGTATGACAAGGCATGTTTTCTTTAAGATTAAAAATAAAAGGTTAAAAATGTGAATAATAAAATGATAATAAATACATATCTATTAACAATTACTATAAATGCAAATGGATCAAATGCTCCAAAGAAAAGATATATGAAAGCTGAATGGGAAAGAAAACAAGACTCTCACATAAGCTTTCTATAAGAGACTCCAGTTCAAAAGATGTAGAGTGAAAGTAAAGGGATGGAAAAAGATATTTTATGAAAATGGAAACAAACAAACAAACAGCTGAGGTAGGAATACTTATTCCAGACAAAACAGACTTTAAAATAAAGGTTATATCAAGAAATAAAGAGGGACCCAGAAATTCTACTTCCCAAATTCCCAAAATGCTAAATCTAAAAGACATATACATCCATATGTTCACTGCGGCATTACTTACAATAGCCAAGATATGACATCATCCCAAATGTCCATCAATAGATGAATGAATAAAGAGAACAAGTGTATATGTACAATGGAATATGCCTTAGCCATGAAAAAAAAAAAGAAATCTTGCTATATGCAGCAACATAGATGGTGCTAGAGGGTATTGTGCTGGGTGAAATAAGTCAGACAGAATACAAATGCCATATTATTTCACTTATATGTGGAATCTAAAAAACAAAAAACAAGAAGAACAGAACAAATTCATAGATACAGAAAACATTTTAACAATTGCCAGATGGGAGGGGGGTTGGGGCAATGAGTGAGAAAGGTGAAGGGATTAAGGAGTGCAAATGGTAGTTAAGGAACAGTCATAGGGATGTAAAGTACAAGCATAGGGAATATAGTCAATATATTATAACAACTATGTATGGCGTCAGATGGGTTTATTGGAGTGACCACATAGCAAGTTATATAATGTTACATAATGTCTAATCACTATGTTATACACCTGAAACTAATATAATATTGTATGTCAATTGTAATTTAAAAACTTTTTTAAATATTTAAATGTCAAAAAAGAAATGGAGACTTTTCCCAATACTTTTTTGGTAAGAAAGCCCATCTTTTATGTGGGCTTATGAGACTTTATTATGAAATGTTAAATTTGTGTGTCTGTTTCAAACTATGTACCCAAAGAATTATCTGTGAACTGTAGATTCTGTCCAACTTTTAATTTACCACTTTATTCTATAACTAACATTTCATAGGAAGAGTCCAGAACTGTGCTTTCTTTTCTTCTCTCTTCCCTGTTCCTTATTTTTCCAGATAAACTTATAAATTATTTTGTCAAATTGCAAAGTAAACACTTTGGGGATTGAAATTAGATTTTTAACCCTTATATTAAATGGGAAAAATATTCTCTATAGGCTACTTAGTAGGTAAATTCAAAAATTGATTAAAAATCATTTTATGCTGATGTACATTTATAAAGCTTACATTTATTTATTTTCTTAGAATATAGGTTTCACAAATTTCTTGTAAGGGCCTTTGTTTTTCTGATGATAGCGTGAACAGCATTTATGCTTTTATTCCATTTCTGCTTAGTCTGGCATTTTGAAAACTATTGAATTGTAAAATATTTGTCATTAAAATTTCTACTTTCTAAACAGGTGTTCAACTGAGTAAGAAGAGGTCAGTCTCCACAGTGGACAGACAGGCTTATGTTCACAGGTGGTGTGGGCAGCGGAAGCCTCCATTCAGAAGTTGTGCTTTCCCTACTGCATTTGTCTCTCCACAGTCCTCATCTTATGTTACAAGTCAGTGGTAGGGCCATGTTTTAGTCTCTTAGGACTTCAGTAACAAAATACCACAAACTGGGTGGCTTATAAACAACAGAAATTTATTTCTCTCAGTTCTGGAGGCTGGAAATTTCCTCATCCCTTCCTAAAGACCCCTACTCCTAATATATACAACGGATGAATTCAATGGAGGGGCACACAAACATTCATCTGTAACCAGCCAACTCTTCATTATTAAAAGAAGAAGGTGGCTGGCCTCCACTGCTGGTAACTCTCTAAATGTTGTCCTCGGCTTTGAGCATTAGCATAAGCCCATGAATTTAGGAAAAATTCAAATTGATATTTTATTATATAGCATCACAGACAGACACAATCATGCATACATGAAGAAAGTCTGTCCAGAAAAAGTCTAGCTGTTGTTAACGTAATGAGAACGGTTTGCGCAACATCAATGTAACCTGGCAACCAAGGAGAGTAGACTGGAATGAGCATGTGTGAATGACAACTTCACTGTACTAGTCAGTGGGAGAGATAGGTGCTGCTGAGTGAGCACGTGTACTGTGTAGCCATCACATTCAAAATGACTGAGCAAGCAGAGCAACAAATCTGCATCAAATTTTACATTAAGCTTGAACATTCCTCTGCGGAATCTGTTCAGATGATGCAGAAGGTCGCAGCTGTGGGCAATTGGTGATTGGCAGCTTCATCACAACAACATGCCTAATTATGCATCATGTCTCGTGCAGAGTTTGTTGGCAAAACATCAAATCACCCAAGTGACTCAGGCCCACTATAGCCCAGATTTTGTGCCCTGCAGCTTCTGGCTTTTCCCAAAACTAAAATCACCTTTGAAAGCGAAGAGATTTCAGACCATCGACAACATTCAGGAAAATATGATGGGGCAGCTGATGGTGATTGGGAGAACTGTGTGAGGTCCCAAGGTGTCTTCTTTGAATGGGACTGAGGTGTCAGTGTCCTATGTACAATGTTTCTTCTAGCTTGTATCTTCTTCAATAAATGTCTCTATTTTTCATATGACATGGTTGGTATTTCCTGGACAGACCTTCATATACATTACCCATAAAATGTTCTCCACAGTTCTAATAGTTTATACACACATACCTACACAGCTAGTACTACACTGAGGGAAGATTTTTTTTCTGCTCATTATCTACATCTCTGAATCGGAGGTAAATTTATTCATGACTTGAACTTGACTGAGATTTCCTTGACTCCTTCTTCTCACTTTCCTCACCTAATCCATCAACATGTCTCACCGAGTCCCAAATGTATCCTGGTCTTCCCCTTTCTTCCCAGCTCACTGCTGCCATCCTCATGCAAGCTGCCATCCTCTCTCTCCAGGTGACTGCAATTGCCTCCACTGTTCTTGCTTTCTCTCCCACTCCCTTATGGATCCATCTCCGCACAGAAGACAGAGGGTCTTTTTAAAATATGTCAGGTTTTTTGATTTTCCTCAGCTCACCATTGTCTTTAGAATGGAGTCAGACTCCTTGCTCTGCTCTACCAACGTCCAGGATCCTGCCCTCATCTGTCTTTTCATCCTCATCTGAAATCACTCTCTCTGAAGGTCTTGATAGCAAAGCTCCTTCCACTTGGTCCTGTATGTTTCCTCAAATAGGATGAAGTCATTGTAAACTGATTCTGGATATTTTCATGACTAGCTGCTTTTCGATGTTGAGATCTCTAGCTAAAAGGCACCTCCTCAGAGAGGCCTTCCCTGACCATCCATCTAAAGTAACTATTCACTGTGTGCTATTACTCTCTTTTCATTCTCTGTTTAGTTCTTGTCACTCTCTGGATTTTTTAATTGTCTCTTTGTTGCCCCCCCCCGCCACAACACACACCCACCAGAATGGAAGCTCCCTGAAATCAGGACCTTACCCATCTGGTCCTCCATGGTATCCCAGTACCTTGAAGAGTTTCTCACACAGGAGGATCTTAGGACACTTAAATGAATGGATGGGTTCCTGATCTTTTGGACAAGTGACAGTTCTTCAGCCTGAAAACTACAATTCCCAGAACCTTACCTGTCCTATTTCATCCTTGGCTACTGCTGGAAATAGTATTACTTGGAACCGATTCAGTGAAGTGATGTTATTGAGGAGTCAGGTGAAAATAGAGGATGAATGATGGCTTCAGTTGTCCTAGAAATTTTCTCTCCCCTTAGGGAAGATACATGCTGGTTTTCTGACTGATCAGGGCAGACCTGTGGCAAAAGTGGTAACAGTGGGTGGGAGCATTTTTCTATGTTATTTCAGCTTGCTACAGTGCTTTCCAAAGCCCAGCAGTGAAATGGTCATGGTCCCTTTTCAGCTAACCCTTCTGATGGCTAGTTAGTGATAACTCTTTCACAGGTTGGCAAACTGCTGATGGGCGCTTCTTGTTTCCAGCACTGTTGTGACTTTATATCTTTCTTTGTTTGCTTATTTGAATGGACATGTGACCACAAAATTTGGACAAAGACAAGAAGGTGCCATGACAAGACAACTCAGAAGTCCACAGGTACTGCTCCCAATCAAACAAAGATGATTTTGACCAGTTTTATATTCAGACCATGTTCAAAATTGGTAGTAGAGAATTGTGTTTTAATGTATTCATTAAGTGTTTCTTCATTTAACAAATGTGACTCTTAAAGTAACACACTAATAACATATACATAGGTAAAATAATAGTTGAGGATTATTACCAGCTATCCCCTTTGGTCAAGGATATTTGATTTAAATTTCAGTCTTCTCCTTTCTGAGATGGGGATAATTAATAGTGATGATGATGATAATAATAATAATATCTAGGTCAAAGCAGGGGTATCCAAACTTTTGGTGTCTCTGCACCACACTGGAAGACAAAGGGTTATCTTGTACCACACATTAAATACATTGCAACATGTAATCACTAAAGAAATCTCATAATGTTTTAAGTAAATTTACAATTTTTCTGTTGGGCCACATTCATAGCCATCCTGGGCTGCATGCGGCCCGCAGGCTGCAGATTGGACACCACTGTGCGAGTAAATGAGATGATCACCATAAAACTCTGAATAAGACCCAGACACGAAACTAGTGCTGGTTTTGTTCTCTAAGACTGAGATTGATACTATTTTTATTTTTTCTGTTCTTAAGGTGTTGTGTACAAAATGCCAAGAACCATAAGAGCCATGTTTGTTAAGACAAAGTCACTGTTATTTTAAAAACTAAGCTTTTATTATTCCTGATGGTACCTAAGTACAGCTAGGGATAGGTGCACACTTTTGCCCATAGGTGTGAAGCAATGGAGAACAGAATTGTGTCAGAGGGAAAGCCAGCTAATAAGCCAAGGGGAGCTCATAGAGGGCACTGCTTTCAAGGGTCACCATGACTTTAATCCTTAGCAGACTTCCATAGTCATAAAAGTTTGAATGTGTTGGTCCATGGAGGACTGGTCTGGCTCTCAGGGGAAAGAGAGCAAAGGTAGGAAGTATCTAAAATTTTGAGTGCCTATTCCTTGCAAAACTACCTGTTGCATACTTTATAAATACTATTTCATTTAATCATGTCAAAACCATTTAAAGTAGGAAGTGGAGAAGACATAGACACATAAAAAGTTGCAATAACTTGCCCAGGATAAGTGACCTAATCAGCGTTTGAATGCAGATGTATATATTTCAAACCCTTATCCTTTCTATTACACCATGTAGCCTCTCTCAGAAATTGACATTTACTAAGCAGCTTAACTTTGATAAGAGACTAGTGTATAAACCAGAACAACAATGTGTTATTTTACAATGGTGTTTTTAACCTTTCCAGTGAGTAGAATATTTAAATCTTCCATTTAGGACATTTACCTGCGATAAATTACTGAGAAGCAAAATTTCTAATCAAAAAGGAATCCACCTACTCAGAACGAATAATTCTTCCAGGTCACCAAGTCCATTGAGTTCTGCCTGGCTCACAGGCCTCACCAAGTTTTTGTCTCGATTTTGGTTGTTCTGCTTCATGCAGTTCGGCCATTGCTCTGAGCGGCCAAGGTCAAGGAAAGGCAGCATTGGGCATTAAGGCGAATACTTTCTGTGGCCTTTCTCCTTTCCTCTGGTGCCAGCAGGTCTGCTCTGTGGGCCCTTTTGCTGAACTGGGAGTTGTAAGATCTATTTGAGTTAGCATTTGTAGTAGAATGGACAAACCTAGTAATTTAGCCTTCTCTGGCCATAGCTACTTGGACCTCGATCTCTTGCATGGGGTCCAGCCTAGTTCACTGGAGTTCTTCAGAAGTACCCAGGGGCAAAGCTCCAGCTACATAATGGTGATGATCTGTTCGCCTCTGTCTTCTGAACTTGCTCTGTTATGGATCCTTGACAGAGAGAGGAAAGTAAAATCTGGGTATTCCTGGATCTTGGCCAAAGTAACAACACATGACTTTTATCTTAAAATTGTCCCCAATGTTCTCTGTCAAATTCCATAATTTTCTCTCCTGGACACAGTTAAATTAACATTAACAAATCCTTTGCCCTAGATTCCGTATCCAAATTCCATGTAAGCCAACCTGAAGACACTTAGTCTTCAGGCAAATTAATAGTTTTTCTTTTTTCTTTCATATGAACCCCATTCTGACAACTTGATGAGGTGGTATTCCAATGGCAATCTTGCTTTATTAAGTCTTCATGATTTCACCATTTTTTCAGCCCTGAACATGCAGACCTTCTCTTTCCGTGGTTTAAATGTATAAATAGCTCATTTATCCCTGGCCAGAGTGGCTCAGTGGGTTGGGTGTTGTCCCACAAACCAAAAGGTCGCGGGTTTGATTCCCAATCAGTACTCATGTCTAGGTTGTGGGTTCAGTCCCTCGTTGGGGCACACACAAAAGGTGACCAACTGATGTTTTTCTCTTACATCGATGTTTCTCTCCCTTGTTTCCCCTCCCTACCACCTCTCTAAAAAAGTAAAAATAAAAAACAAAATAAACAGATCATTTATCTATTCATTTGTATTGATCTTAATCTTTCAATTACACAGCTTAACTTTATTTTCAAGTTTGGGGACAGCTAAATTTAGCCTATTTATGTCTAACTTACTGAAATTTGTCACTAACACTCTTCCAGACACACATGGATTCATTTAAACAGAAAATTTATTAACAAACATTTTTGAACAGACTGCATGTACTGAAAGATTATAGAGCACAATAGTCCGGGGGAACATTTATCCCCGTTCCAGAGGCATCCACTGCAAATAGCATAATAAACTCTATCATCCTTGTATTATTTGAACCACTCGAATTATCTGAAACAAAGTGTTTACCCCTTCCCTCACCCTTAACCTAGGAAATGCAAAGTTCTCATTACTGAATTAGGACAGTAAGGGGTTTAGGATACTGAGACAGACTTAGGAGTTTTCAAAATTGCATGGTAACCTATTATTAGCCAAAGACTATCTACATAATAGTATAACTTCCACACAGAGTTATTTTGAAAACTGTCCTCCAAAGTTCAATTTCTATATGCTTAAACACAGCAGAATACTGAACTTTAGTTGTTCTGAATAGACAAAATAAAATAATTTCAAATTTGTTGAAGCGAAAAAGCAGGGACAGTGTTCCCCAAACCAATAGGGTCTCTAACTCAATCTATTTTCCTTTCTCATTAAGTGGCAACGTCTTCTACAAGGTGCATAGAGCCACAGGCATGGGAATAATTCTGAATTTCTGGTAGAAGGGCCAATGATCTGTGGTTTAGGGAAGAACATTTGGTTTAGAAATGCCTATATTGGGATAACTTTAAAGGGGAGGTATCTGAACTGAAAATCTCTAAGGTGTTGCTACAGATTGTATTGAGCTGTTATGTTAATTCATCAATACACATCAGTGACTTTGGATTGAGAATTTATGATGATAAATCAAATAGCAGCTCCTCCTCTTACTTCTGCTCTCCTTCCTTGCCCTTCCTCCTCCTCCTCATATACTTATTCTCCAGTTCTCTTTGCTGTTTGGGACATAGATAGTTTGAGCTAGAATTTATAAGATTGCTATAATCATGATATTTGTTGATATTAGGTAGGACATATAAGGATATAAACAATATTTTTAATACCAAGCTCTCAAGAGTATTGGGATCCAACTGAAATCTTTGCAGTGCTATTGTTTGCTTTTTATATAGTGTGAGTTATGGTAATAAGCACATGTGTACGGTTCTTGATTTAGGAGGAACTTATGAATGCTGTTAAGTGAAAGGAGGTTTAACCAAAACACTTTATTAAAAACATACACTTTTGTTGGACTTGAGACATTGCTTGAATTATTCCCATGATGCTAATGGGCACCATAGTTCATTATATTTTCCTAAAACCATGCAAGACAGACCAATATGTGTGTTCAATTTATTATCGCCAAGCCCTTAGAGAGGCCAGAGCTAGTAAGGAAAGGTCACATTAGAATGAAAAATTTCTGCAAAAACCCAGGGCCCCACTAAAAAGAGACTAAATTGTAACTGCTGATTACACATGCACATCAAACAAGATGATTACAGAATGTTTCAAAAGAAATATTTATCTTAGTCTCTTTCTCATCAAAAAGTTTTCATTTTATTTTTTACACCACTTTATTTTTCCTGCATGAGAAACCTGCATTTTATAATGGAAATTAGTGAGAAACTTGGCTTGGCTAAGACACACTTATTTGTAAGACAGGACAGATGTACCAAAACTCCGCAGCGCAGGTACCATTTCTGCCACTAGAAGTGAAACAAAACAAAGAGACCCTAAATTTATATATATATATAATCTGCATATGTTTTAGCTCAAAACTATACTGTTAATGAAATAGGTTTCTCTGTATTTAGTTAACTTTCCAATAGTTTAAGCTGATGGGAAACCAAAACTAGTGTTTCCCCAACTTTTCTCCAGGCTGAGAAAACTAATCAACTAGGCTGAGAGGTTACTAAATAACACACTGTAGGTTTGAAAAAGTACTTCAAAAGATAAGGTCATTTGTGATTTTTTAATAATTTTCTTTATTGAAACTATAGATCTCAACTGAAAATTATGATAGCAGACATGTTTTAGTAAGATGAGTACCTACTTTGCCATCAAACCCTGATGAAGGAAAGGAACACTTAGCTATGGGATTTAAACAAATATATGCTAAAATCAATATGCGGCATGCCACTGGGAGAGATACAGCTGCAGCTGCTGCATGGCACACAGTCATACCCAGATTACCAAACACTATGCATGCTGTACTCACTGCAAATTGTTCCTAAATTACAGGATAATGATAGCCCACTCTTTAATTGCTGAGGTTACATTGCATATTCTGCCTTTCAATATGAAAAAGATATTGTAAATGTGTGTTAAGTTTTGCTCTAATTAAAAACCATACAAATTTTAAAATAGGGATATCATAAAAGTAAGCATCACTCTCCCTGAATAAAATATACAACAAATTATAAGCCCAATATTTTTTCTACACGTGTAACTGAGCTAGTGCAAATAAAAACAAATAAAACTAAATTTCAGTTATTATTCTAGCATAGTTCTTAAAAGGTAATATCATTGATACTAGAATATCCATACATAAATTTAAGTTTGTCTTTTAAAGAGATGTTCATTTATAAGGCCTTTAAATCTCATAAATTTATTCACAAGATTGGCTGAGGAGGCTAATTCTCTCCTCCAATTGAAGTCACTTTAATTCAACAAGAAAGGCAAGGACCCAGGTCCTGTATTTGAGGGGTCTTCCATAGATAAAGACAAGAACTACATACTTGGAAAAACTGAAAAACACCCTCAGGTATTATGGGTGAGTACATAGACAAATTGATTTAAAATAACGGTTGGAACATGAAAGGGTAAGCTCTGTAAAGAAAATCCATCAAGAGGTGAATGTTGAGCTTTCAAATGGTATGGAATTTAGCTTGGTAAGAAATTAAGTGTACTTCATGGGAAATTTCCTCAGGAACCTAAACTTTTTGGCTTTTAAAAATATTTAAATAATTTTAAAATGTGAACACAATTGTAGGAAAAGGCAGCATTATGTCAATTAGCAAAGTGTCTTCTAAGAAAATCACCCTGATAATAGAGCAACTGGGGGCAGAAAGGCCAGGCCCCTTTGGCTGTACATGGGTCAGTGGGAAAGAGGGAAGAATGGCTCTGTCCCAGCAGTAGGTCTGCAGAGTTGAAGGCAGAGAACAGCAAACATCTCAGCACTTGCATGGATCCTGGCAATTTGTCTTGGGAGAGGTGGAAGTAAGTTGTTCTTTTGTAGCATAGAAGCTCAGAAACACATGGGCCAGGGTATCCACAAAGGAGCACCCACTCCTAGATCAGGCCCATTGTCAGAAACACCATGGCTGCAGGTGAGGTGCAGGATGCTCCTCTTTATTAAAAGGGTAAGTCTCTGCTCTATTTAAGAGTTCTATTTCTGACTATAGTGGCCACTAGAGGATTTTACATAAGATTTTCGTGACTAAGGAAACCCTCCTGCCACCCAGAGGTGACATGGGCTTTACTTCTCACGCTCTGTGGTAATTGGGAAAAGGGGCGGTGCCACATGCTGAGGGCAGGAAAGGAGTCAGGCACCTGATGGAAATAGCCTTGACACCATACTAAGGGGGCTCTGCTTTACTTTGAGACAGTGGAGAGCCACAGGAGCAGGGCGCCCTCAAGTGTGTATAGAGGTCCTACCAGATGTAAAACCCTTCCAACTGAAGTCACTTTGGTACATCTGTCTTCCTTCTAGAAGAGGGACTTTTTATTCATTTCTGTGAAATGGCTTAACTACTAAAACAGGCCAACTGAAAATTGAAAGGCTACACACTTTGTATGTTCCTGAATAAAATAAAAGGAGTTCCTCTCCTTTCTCCTTTGAGTAGGAGTGTGGATGGGGTGGGCACAGCAAAGATCCACAGCTAAGGGGGATGCACATTCCGGAGAGCAGCATAAGAAATGGGGCAAACACTGTCAATGGCTCTATCACACTGGCTCACCCTGAAGGCCACTGTGAAAGTGCCCCATCTGTGCATTCCTCGTCTGGGCTTCAGTCTGCTCTGTGACTCCAAGAACCAGCATGGGCACTGAAGATAATAAGGGTCAGTATTGGCTTATGACTGCCTGAATGAGCAGAGAGCGGCTTCTAGAAGAAAAGACCAGGGAAAGTACAGAGGGTATGAAGGTCTCGCAAAGCCAGTAATCCTAACAGCCTGGTCCTGAATGGTGGCTGAGGAGATGGACAAGAGGCAGCAGCTCTAAGAACAATTTTTAGGACTCGAGACACTGCTTGTGAAGCCTAAAGAAGAAAAATGGGTCAAGAATGACTCTAATGCTTCTGACCCAAGCAAATGGAATTTAAGCAGAAGAGCAAGCTTTTGAGAGAGGATAATGAATTTGGTTTAGATCACATGAAGAAACTAAATTCATTAGAGAGGAGTTTAACTCCTTTATAACCAAGATAATTTATATTTATTATAAAAGCAGATATATCAAGGAACACTTTGAAATACAACTAAATTAGTTTATTGAAATAACATAAATGGTGGGTAATACAGATTTTTTTCAGCATAATATAGGTGTCACACATTTCTCCTGGTAAGAGATAATAGATAGATGGATAAGCAGAAGAAACACAATAGTAGAATAATCTAGAATAATTAATTTTTTTACTGGGAGTCTCCATATATATCAGCAAACCCAACCCCACTAACAGGTGAGGAAACTAAGAACTAGAGAGGTTGGCATTCTCCACTCTACAAAATTTTAGGGCACTGACCATGTGCCAGGCACTTACTTGGTGCTGGGCATATAAAAGTAAACAGAACACAGTTCCTATAGTAAAGGAGTTCCTAGCCAAGCTAGTGTGTGATAGGGTCCAGTCAGCAGGAAATTAACCCACAGCCTAAATAAGTAATGTGAAAACAGCATGCTTAAGCTGCAAGGCGCACCCCATGAAGGCTTGCGAGAAGTTCTCTGAAGGTCTTGTGTGAGCTGATCTACTAAGGACGAGCAGAAATCAAGTAGACTAAAGACTGTACCCTGACAAGGCCAAGGTGAGGGAAAGCATGGGGCAGTAAGTCAAAGACATTAGTGTACAGGGAAATTCTAGTCCTGGATTTCGCAGACGATAGTCTTCTGACTCCCAGTTCAGTGCTATTTTTAGAATACTACCTGTCTCTGTAGGTCTCCTGACAAGTATGCCATGATTCAGCATAAGTATCAATACATTTGCACAGAAAAAAGGGAGCATACATGGCTCATGCTTACCCAGTGATAGACATTACGATTTTCAATCTCTCTTATTTAAAATGTCCCTTTAGAGGAATAATTACTTTGTATTATAGCCTTCCATTTCTTTCTAAAATGTTTATATCAACTGGCTCATGCCAGTTGATATAGTTTGGGAGAGATTTTAAGGCACTGCTTTTTCAGTAGCCTAGGGAGCATGGGGTGGGGACAGGGGGACCAGCAACTCCTTGGTGGAGGAAATAAAAGGGTAGTTATCTGCAGAGAACTTAAAAATTAATAGTAAAACTGACCAAAACTGCTCTGTTTTTCATTATCACCATGTACCAGGAATCTGATGGTTCTCAGTAATAAAACATTCTTCTTTGTCGAGGCAAACTGCTCCTGCTGACTCTCAGCCCTGCGTAAGCCACTGCACTTTGTATACACCTACCTGCACAGGTAGAAAGCATGGCACCCAGACAGGCTGCACAAGTCCCCATGTTCATCTCTCCAGTTCATATTACCACGGTGTCACCATCCTGTTCTCTCTTGTAAACATAGGTTGAGTAGTTAACATCATATGTACAAAACAAAATCAGTCTATCTCCCAAGAAGATTCTCATCTCTCAAGTCTCACATCTGTTTTGAACTAAGGCCACCAGTGTCTGATGTCCAATGCTCTCACTCCTGCATTCTCAGGTTTACGAATAACAGTCCTCGCTCATCCTCTCCAGCTGGGCCGTCTGGCACGTGCTCGGGGGAATAAACACCGAGGGGTCTGCAATGCCCAGCTGTATGTCAAAAAATCGTGTGGACAGTACCACGCTATAATTTTTGGTGAAGGTTTCCTGGACAGGATAACAATCCTTGACTGTATAAATGCCAATCCAGGTTTCATCTATAAGAGGAAAGGAAGTTGACTCTTTAAAATAGAAAACAGGCAAAACGGCTCTATTTTTCATTGTGGTAAATTATACATAAAATTTACCATTTTAACCATTTTTAAGTACAGTTCAGTGGCAGTAAGTACATTCACATTGTTGTGTTAACTATCACCATCACCCTCTCCAAAATTTTTTCATCTTCCCCCATTGAAACTTTGTGCCCATTAGATGCTGACTCCCCACTCCTCCTCCCCGTAGGCCCTGGCAACTACTATTTTCTTTCTGTCTCTATGAGCTTGATTACTCGGTAATTCATATCAGTGGAATTACACAGTATTTGTCCTTTGGTGACTGGCTTATTTCACTTAGCATAATGCCCTCAAGGTTCATCCATGTTGTAGTATGTGTCAGAATTTCCTTCTTTTTTTTAAGGCTGAGTAATATTCTAAAATGTGGATATACCACATTTTGTTTATCTATTCATCTGCCGATGGACGCCTGAGTTGTTTCCACTTTCTGATGATTATGAATAATTCTGCTATAAACATAAATGTTCAAATATCTAAGTCCTTGATTTTAATTCTTTTGGATATATGATCAGAAGTGGAATTGCTGGGTCATATGGTAATTCTATGTTGGTTGTTTTGGGGTGTTTTTTTTTGAAAACTGTCATATTGTTTCCCACAGCATAAAGACCTGTGTTTTTGACACAGTCTTGAGGCAGGCTATTGGCAACAGAATAGAGAAGAGCTTCACATCTATGTGTGAAAGAAGACCCTAAAAATAATGGCAGTAAATCTGGTCACTGTGACATTAGGAAGTGATGTGGGGAAGAAAAGGAGGCACCCAATTCTAATGTGTGCCTTAGATAAACATCTTCCACATCACCAGTCTGGAGAGGTGGGGTGACAGGGATCATTATATGTCAGAGTCAAGGCTAAGTCCATAAGAGCTTATGTGGGGGTTAAACAACTCAATTATGCTTATAAATTTCCCTAACAACCACCTTCCTTAAAAAACTTAAATATTTTTTCCCATGAAGCTTTCTGAGATGCAACCCTCTCATATTTTTTGAACCCTTACATGATCTAGCCGACTTTCTGTCGGACCACTCCTGGACAGTGATCTGCTCCTGGGGTCCCCCTATGGAGTACTGGTCCTCAAAGGTGGAGTTCTGAGGAATGTCAAGAGGGTCCCAGGGGTCTGTCAGGGTGATCTTGGAGCACTGCTTGGTGGCTTGTTCAATCTGAAACATCACTCCTTCTTTATAGAGCAAAATATATTCAAATAATCTGAAAGACAAAGTAAAAGAATAATTCAGGACTTTACGTGACAATCATCATGGATTTTATCAGCACAAAGGCCAAAAGCCTTTGATATAAATTACTCTTACAATAGAAAATAGCTCATAGGCAATCATTTGCTTATAAACACTAGACATGTAAGTTCAGAGCTCATAACTGAATATTCACTGGACAATTACTTATCAAGCACGATATACCAGACTCTGTACTTAGAATACAAACATGAGGAAGACCTGATCCTGGATGAACAGATATTTGTGACCTATCTTTAGACACAGGGATACAGAAGGATTTGACCGCTGGTTTTGTTGAGTTCTTATCACACTAAGTCAAGGAATTACATATACTGAGTGTATCACAAGAACCCATTGATGGACCAGGCACCTGAGTCCCATTGTTTAGACTATCAGTCATGAGTAAAGAGTGAGCTTTGGTGAGGAGACACAGCAGCACTGAGAATGGGCACCCCTCACATACGGGGAGGAGGCTGAGATACACAAGGACAAAAGCTGAGGGGACCCCAAAGTGAATGGCTTCCCATACATATGGTCTGTATGCTCTCTGCCTCATCTCTCATGGTCACATGCACACCCTACACCCAGGCTATGCTGGGAGTCAGCAGACCGCCTGTGATCACCTTACACATTGTGTTGTCAACCATACAGTGTCATTCTTAAATCTAAGCAATCTTGAGTGAAGCTGAGTTTTTTTCTTTTATTTTAAATAATTTTTTAAATTTTTAATTACAGGTGACATACAATATTATATTAGTTTCAGGTATACAACCCAGTGATTAGATATCATGTAGCTTACTAAGTGATCATCCTGATAAATCTCGCACTCACCTGACACCACACGTATATTATTGACTGTTTTCCCTATGCTCTACTTTACATTGCCATTACTATTCGGTAACTACCAGTTCATATTTTTTCACCCATCCTCCAAACCACCTTGCATCTGGCAACCAACAAATGTTCTCCGTATCTATGAGTCTGTTTCTGTTCTGCTTGTTTATTTATTTTGTTTTTTAGATTCCACATAAATGAAATCATATGCCCACTGAATTTCTACGCGTTTGACTGTCAGTCCAAAACTCATGCCACGTTGCTGGTTGAGCAGAGTGAAGTTGCAGCCCTGACCTCAAAAAGTGAAATTTGCAGCACCTGAGAGTGGCAGAGCCTAGAAAAGTGGCTTCTCATGAGCAAGTAACTCCACTTCACAGCCTTTGTGGAGGATGCCTGTTCACCATCCCAAGTCTGAGCTTAAAATTTATTTTCTTCAAGAAAAAGTATTATAAATGATCACTGTCTGTATGGTTAAAATAGTATTACAGCTTCTGTTTTGAAGGAGCTGGTATAGAAATATATATGTGACCTCATTTCACATATTTAAATACATCTATCCTGCTTACTGCAGAAAATATTTGAAATGGCTTAAAAGGGTAGAATTCAAGCACAGCCCTTTAGAAGTGAGAGTGTATATAGACAGAAAAGGTAGTGTTCATTTTTTGCCATATTGCTCAAAAATGGAGCCAGCATCTTATAGTATACACCCAGGGTTCGCATCAAACTACAAGCCCTTTGGAGGAGTTTTGGGTTGGATTGTCACTGTTTTCTCATTAGGTTCCTGGCACTTCAGTGTCTAAACGTTCATGGAAGGAATACAAAAACAGCATCAACTTCAGAGCATAGTCTATTCGTAAACATGGGTATTTTTGTGCATAAACAAATTCTGTTCCATGGTCCTTTTAACGGAAGCAGGCCCCAAGACGCCTGTAGTTTTTGCCCTTGGGGCTGGTCTTTGTTCTTTTCTCATCATCGGCGTCATCCTCTTGTGCTTTCCAAGTTTAAGGTGTTTAGCCTAGAGAGTCATTCCTAGGTTTGCTGAAACTTCAGTTGAGTGCTTCTCAAGCTGCCACGATTGTCCCTTGGGACATATACAGCCATGTTCAGGAGAAGAGGATCCTTCTTGAGAATAGTCCACAACCCCTAGATCCACAAGATCGCAGAAGTGAGTCCTGGCAGCCACGTTTGTAGACATGACCTGGTCACACTCAGCAGAGCTTGCTGAACCGAAGACCGACACCTGACCTAGGCAGGACAATCAGCTTCGCTCCCTCAGGCATGTGGAATCATGACAAAAGTTCTGCCAATCTGTCTCATGTGACTGGATATGTCATATGTAAACACACAAGTTGTGGGAGGCTGTTTTCCAACAAGTGAACTGAGTAAGAGCAAAGAATGAAGCAGAGAGAAGCACGAGCAAGTCGGGATTCCAACAGCTGTTCGGCTCCTCGATGCATTTCTTTTCTGAGGCCCAGAGCCTGGAGATCCCCTTGCAAAAAAGTTATTTGTTCTAATAAACTTTCCTTTTTCTGCTTAGAACTTTTTGTGTGACTCATAAGCAGGACTCATTTCTAATATAGTTATAGAAGACTCCACTGTTCTATCTAAAGTCCAGGGCAACAGCTGCCAGCGCAGCTGTCCTGGGAGAGGCACAGCATGACCCGTTGCAGAGCCAAGGGCCACCAACACCTGGGCAGTCACCTGCTAGGGAAGGGAAGGTGACAGCAGGAGTGGAATGGCCAACTTTACTGTTTTCCCGAGGCCAGCTTTGGCCTATACCAAAAAGTACAATTTAATTTTAAAATGAGAATTCTAGACTTGAAACAATCGTTACAAAATGTTAACATTTGTTAATTCTGGGTGGTCTGAACACAGGTGTTTATTATACTGTTTTCTCTGTTCTGTTTTCAAAAAAAAAATTCTTTTAATGAGTGCATAGTCTGATATTGAGCTACGTCAACAGTATCTTAAGTAAAACAGAAAATATTCACCTAATTAGAAACAAAATAGAACTGTAAAATTTGTTTTACAAAATACCATGTGCATATAAATGCAAGTACTGCCCAGCACAAAGTTTTGGAAGATTTTCATGATGCTATAGTGGCTTGTATGTTTATGTGAACATATGCACAAGTAAGTTTCAGGTTCTCCACTGCAAATACGATACAGGGAGTGGAACGCAACAGAGCCAAAAGGTCAAAATGCAGAGGTCAGCCAGGGTTGAAATGAGTCACCAGCCTGGGATGCTGTGCGGGTAATAACTGTAGACCCGAAGAACTGACCAACTTCAACAGAAACTGGATTCTGGGAGGCGAGATCAAAGCCTGGCTCTGAAGTGAAGTAAGCTGTCACAAACTATATCCCTGGGGTGCAGTCAAGCAAGGTGAGGTGCTGGAATGGAGGTGGAGGACAAGGCAGGCAGGCCAGCCCTGGGTCAGCAACAGCATGCAAGCTCCTCCTTGCTGGCCAGACACCACTGTAAACACAGTTCTGGGAGGGCCCCACTGCTTACTTAACTCCCAAAATAACCTAACCTTTTCTGCATTTGGGGGAAAGGAAATTGAGTTAAATTTAAATAGTAATGTAGAAAGTATGGATATCTTTATGATGTTGAGTCATCCCATCACCCCCAAAAAATCTTTCAATTTTTTTCTAACATTATTTTGTGTCTCTTTGTATATTTCAGGAGTGTTTCGTTGTTTTCCTATACAGATTTTGTACATCTCTTTTAAACTTATTCCTAAGTAGTTTGGCTTTTTTGTGGCTGTTACACTTTTAAGTAAAATTTTCTTTTCCACTGTAGTTTCTAGCAGACTATTGTTGTAAATATTAAGAATATTAATTTTTCATGTTAATTTTATATAGTGTTACCTTACTAAATATGTTATTGTTTGAATTAGTTTTATTTTTTAGGTCTTTTCTGTTTTCCAAGTATACTGCATCTACATCAATGGCAGAGATAGTTTTTTAATCTCTTCTTTTATAATTTTTATACCTCTAATTATTTTATTTCTCTGATTATATTGGCCAAGAAATCCAACACAATATCAAACAAAATAGAAATAATGTACATCCTTGCCTCCTTCCTGGATTTAGTAGGGAAAGAGGCCATTGTTCCACTATTAAGTAAACTAAGAAATATACAGATGCTATCATATTAAAGAAGCATCCATCAATTGCTACTGAATGCTTTGTATCAGAAATGTTTGTTGAATTTTATCAACTAGATTTCTGGAGACTAAGAGATGATCACATGTTTATTTTCATAGATGTTTTTGGATTCCTTAAAATTAAATTATCCTTGCATTCCTGAAAAAAGCCTCACTAGATCATAATGTATTTTTTTTTATTTTTATGTGCTGCTAGATTCAGTTTGGTATTTGGAAATTTTTAATCAATGATCACTTTAATTGTCATAAATGAGATTGCTTTACAAGAATTTTACTAAATGCATATTTCTCACCTAGATGAGAAATATATATATGAGATTAGATTATTTCTACAATTTGTTAATATTAACAATACTGACTGAAAATGGGAGATAAACCCTTTTGCCTGTATTTACAATGAAATGGAAAATTTATAGACTGACATTGCTGGATCAAAGGAAATTCCCATTTTATATTTTATAAGATAATACTGTTCCCCCTCAAAAAAAAAAAACACTGTAATTTTTAACTGAGTGTAGAGCTTCATTCATTTCTTTCCATTACAAATGACTCTAAAAGTTTGCCTTACTATGATGAGACAGAAGGAAGCTTTTTAAATTTAAATTATATTTTTTATTTTTCCATTACAATTGACATACCATATTATATTAGCTTCAAGTGTACACTCCAGTAATTAGACATTATATAACTTACTTAAGTGATCATCCCAATAAATCCTGTACCCATCTGACACTATATATGGAATATTATTTACTATATTCCCTGTGCTGTATTTTACATCCCCATGAGTGTTCTGAAACAACCAGTTGTATTTCTTAATCTCTTCACCTTTTTCACCATCCCACCAATCCCCCTCCCATCTGGCAACCATCAAAATGTTTTCTGTATCTGTGAATCTGTTTCTGTTCTGCTTGTTTGTTTTTTAGATTCAATTTTTGGGAGGTATGTATTTATTGCCACTTTATTGTTCATATTCACATTTTTATTTTTATTTTTCTCCTTCTTCCCCTTCTTCTCCTTCTTCTTCTTCTCCTCTTCCTCCTCCTCCTCCTCCTCCTTCTCTTTCTTCTTCTTCTAGAAGACCCTTTAACATTTAATGTAATACTGGACTGGTCTGGTGGTGATAAACTACTTTAGCTTTTCTTATCTGGGAAGGTCTTTATCTGTTCTTCAGTTCTAAGCAATAGCTTTGCTGGGTAATCTTGGTTGTTGGTCCTTGCTTCTCATCACTTTGAACATTTCTTGTCAATCCCTCTGTCCTGCAAAGTTTCTATTAAGAAATCAGTTGACAGTGTCATGAGAGCTTCCTAGTAAAAAACTAACTGCTTTTCTCTTGCTGCTTTTAAGGTTCTCTTTGTATTTAACCTTTTGCATTTTAATTATGATGTGCCTTGATGTGGACATTTTGGGGTTTATCTAGTTTGGGACTCTCTCTGTTTCCTGGATTTGTATGCCTACCTCCTTCACCAGATTAGGGATTTTTTCCATCATCATTTTTCACACAGGTTTCCAGTTCCTTGCTCTCTCTCTCCTCCATGCTGCAAATGTTGGTATGCTTGATATTGTCCCAGAGGTACCTTACACTACCCTCATTTGCTTGGATTCTTTTTTCTTTCTGCTGTTCTAATGGGTCTTTTTTGTTTACTTACATTACAAATCACTGATTTGATTCTTGGCTTCATCTACTCCTCTTTGATTAGTTATTCTTCATTTCAGCTCTGGCTGGTGAGGTTCAGTTGGTTGGAGCATCGTCCTATAAACCTAAAGGTCATGGGTGTGATTCCCATTCAGGACACATGCCTAGGTTGTGGGTTCAGCCTCAGGTCAGGGTGTATATGAGAGGCAACCAATTGTTGTTTCTCACATCAGTGTTTCTCTGCCTCTCTCTTTTCCTTCCTTTCCCTCTCCCTTAAAAAAGGAATCAATAAGCATGTCCTCAGATGAAGATTAAAAAAAAGTATTCTTCATTTTAGCTAGTGTATCCTTCATTTCTGACTCTTTTTATGGTTTCCATGTCCTTTTTATGCTGTTGAAGTTCTAAGTTCACTGAGCGGTGTTTTGAACTCTGCATGTAGTAGATTGCTTGTGTGTTTGTTTTTCTGGAGTTCTGTTCTATTCTTTCATTTGAGACATGTTTCTTTGTCTCCTCATTTTGACATCCTCCCTGCGTTTGTTTGTATGTATTAGGTAGAGCTGCCACAACTCCCTGGCTTGGTAGAGTGGCCTTATGTGGTAGGTGTTCTGCAAGGTCCAGGGGCACAGCGCCCCTGATCATCCCAGCTGGCCACTCCAGGTGTGTCCCATCCTCATGTGGATTATGTACACTCTCCTGTTGTATTTGAGCCTTGATTGTTGTTGACACATCCATGGGAGGGATTTACGCCCAGGCCAATTGGCTGCAAGAACTGGCTGCAACTACTGTGGAGGATCAGCTGTACAGGGGCCCACCCCTTACAGAGTAGGACTTACTTCAGCAGGGCTCTGGCGCATGCTGAGTCCACCCCATATCACTGTAGAGGTGGTTGGGTGGTGATGCTTCAGTGTGGTCTAAAACTTCCCACTGGGCGCACTGGCTCTGGGACCTCCCAGGAGATATAGGTCAAGGTCAGCTGCTGCTTGTGTTTTACCCAGGGCCACCTGGCATGAGCTACAAAGCAATCTGCAGATGGCTGCTGCTTGTGCCGGTCTTGGAGGTGCCCAGGTGAGGCCTAGATGCAAAACAAGGCTGCCTGCTGCCAGTGCCAGGCCTGGGGCCACTTAACAAGAGGTATGGGGCATACTGAGGCCAGATGGTGCTTGTTTTGGAGATTTTAGGATATGAAGCATGAGTCAAGACATGCCATTTATATGGAAAAACTACTGGAAATAACTTGAATAAGCCAGCAAGTTGGGTGTAGCAGTGTCTCAGAGAATCACCAGGATGAGACAAACAGTGTGAGCCAGATGGATGGGTACTCAGATATGATGCCTGCCTGCTAGCTCGGTGGGTGTGGTCTCAGAGAATGGCCTCTGGCAGCATTTCTGTCTGGCTGAAAGCTTAACTCCGAACTCTCAACCTGATGTCATACAATTCAGCTCTTCCCCCAATGTTCTTGGTGCCTTTATAGCTGCTGCCCCAGCACTGGAGCTCAGAGGGAGTGAGTCTGTGTGTGTTCATGCATGGGCCCTTTAAGAGGAACTGCCTTGGACTCCAGAAGCCCTCTGTCTCACTCAACCTCCATCCCTGCTGGTTCTTACAGCCCAAAGTTATGTGGATTCCTCTTTCTGGCACTGGAACCCCAGGATGCAGGCCCCGTTGTGGGTCTGGGGCTCTGCACTCCTCCCGGGGTGACCTCTGTAGCTGAGATGTCCCTTCCAATTTTTATCTGCCACACGTGGGTGTGGGAGCAGCCAGTTCCATGTCTCCATCCCTTCTACCAGTTGAGGTAACTTCTCTAAATCCCTAGTAGGACTTCCATTTGACTAGATTTCCGGTGGTTCTGAATGATGGTTGTTCTGTAATTTTGCTGTGGTATGGGAGGATGCAAGTACCACATTTACCTATACCTCCATCTTGACCAGAAGTCATGGAGGAAACTTTTATGTGTAGTTTTCTTACTTCAGGATAAGGTTTATAATGTGAAAAGCACTGTAAAGAATCTTAGGTCAAGGAATCAAGGTTCCCAGTCAACCATTGGTGAGCTATATGATCACAATTTTTAATCTACTTCTCATATGTAAAGAGAGAATAAAATTTTGAAGGTCATGGCACTATTATAAAGATGACTTGAGATAATGGTTATAACATTGTTACATAAATACAAGGATTTATAGCTTTGTAGGAAAGCCTGGGTATAACTGTATTTACTATAATCCGTTAATGTTTAACAAAGAAACTACTCCCTTAACTTGTATACCTAACACTCAATCTAGTATTTAATAAGGAAAGGTTAACTCATCCAGGTGAGATGGAGAGATAAGAAGAGGACATTCCTCAGTGCTATAGTGGATCTTTTTGTGGAAGACCAGTAGGCATTCCCACCCCTTCTCCCTTGCTGGCTTCTCAATATAGAGTGTGAGAAAGTGTGCTCACACACTCATATTCTTAGTCTCCTTTGGAGCCAGGGGTACACATCATCTGGCTCTGGAAACCCAAGGCAACATGATCACATGTCGGGACAGGAGATCCTCTGGAAGCTTCTCATCTCTCTAAAGAAAAGAGAATAAAGATGTGGCACATAGATACAATGGAATACTATTCAGCCATTAAAAAAATGAAATACTGCCATTTGTGACAAGAAGGATGGATCTTGCTAAGTGAAATAAGTCAGACATAAAGGGATATGAACTATATAATTCCATTAATATGTGGGGTAAAAAGCAGAAAGCAATGAAAGAACAATTGAAACAAACAAACTCATAGAAGGGTAAAGGGAAGTAGGGGGAAGACGAAGAGGGTAAAGGGGCTCAAATACATGGTGATTAGGAGACTAGACTTTGGATGGTGAACACACAATGTAGTGCACACATGTATTATGAAGTTGTACATCTGAACATTATGTAATATTATTACCAATGTTATCTTAATATGTTGAATTTTAAAAATTAAGTTTTAAAAAATTCAGCGCAAAAAAAAAAGAGAGAACCTAAAACAAGAGACTCTCTGTCCTTTTCCTCTTCCTTCATTTCTTGCTTTTGAACATAGTTTGGTAAGGACATGTGCTTGGAGTGGCGGCAGCCACCGTTAAACAATGAGGCAACAAGTCTTACAACTAAAAGCCAACAGTCCAAGAATGTCAGAGTAGATGAATGGAGAAGAACCTGGGGCCTTGATGAAACTGTTGAGTCAAACCTAGGAACATGTATCACCAGAATTTTGAGGTAAAAACCAAACACCCTCATAGTTTAATGCTCTGATAGTCAGATTTGCTGCAGCTGAAAGCACCTGAAATGAAGTAAGTGAAAACCACTGCTTTACAAGGTATTACCTATGGGGTTCCTTGTAATAAGTCTACAAGTCAATGAGAGTCTTCACTTCCAGAATAAGCAGGGCCCAAGAATTTGGCTAATGTTAGAATCCAAAACACCAGAGTCTAACTGGGGCACAAATGACCCTGAACAACTACTGCCTTTACAGCCAAGAGGCATTTGTTTTTCTGACCTGAATTAGGATTGTCAGAAAACAAAACAAAACAGAAAAAGCAAACCACCACCAAAATAGAAAAATAGTCTAAGGACTGGAAAATTCAGCTTACTGACATGTTATTAACTTTTTTTCTCTCCCTTTTTTAACAGATGAGAAAATATGAGGCTCAGAGCATAACTTAATAGCAAATAATTGTGCCAAGATTCAACCAAAAATCTGATCTCCAACCATACTTATTCTAATGCACTAATACCATGCTCCTTCCCTCCTGCCACAAGGGAAAGAGTGAATCTTCCTATCCATGTAAAACTTCTTGACTACTTGAGGTATATTAAATTACAGAAAAGGGAATGGACAAATATTATATTGTGATTGTAAAAGGACTTTGGCTTTTATAAAAGAAATTGGACAAACTTTGGATTTGTTTAATATGCAACATAACAGATTAGTAATGCATGCCGGCTGTCTGACTCTTAGCAGGAAGAATTGAGCTGCGGCCACTTGCCATTCTGGCGTAAACCAAGACAGAGTTACACCCTACAGTAATTATGAGACATAAAAGAAAAGCGTTATTTTGAAATTGTTGTGTTAGACACAAAGTCACTGTGTAGGCTGATGCCAACCATGTACAATAGAAGGAATGTTAAATTACTTGAGAATGCAGCCCTATGAAAAGTAAAATCAAAGCACAATTATGTGTGCAATTTAAGAAGCTGTAAGGTGATGGATCTCTACTACTTGGATTCTAGTTCAAAAGAGGAAAACAGTGCTCAAGAAATTGAAGAGTTTTTTTTACCAAAAGTGTATCTGGATGAATATTGGCAACATGTAGGCATATATTCTTTCATCTGACGGAAGATAATAAAAAACTTCTCATGA
The DNA here is from genome assembly GCA_004026545.1 of Mormoops blainvillei. Lineage (NCBI taxonomy): Eukaryota > Metazoa > Chordata > Mammalia > Chiroptera > Mormoopidae > Mormoops > Mormoops blainvillei. The sequence goes on along the minus strand of PVJD01002847.1, from coordinate 78,054 downwards.
GACAACAGCTCAACATAGCTTTTTTTTTCCACTACCACTAAAAGAAGTAGCCTCATTAGTACTGAGATATCCCTGTGGCCCTGGTGCACAATGATTTCTAGAACTACATGTCGGGGGATATTAAACAGGTTGGGAGGGTATGAGAACAGTCATGTTCTTACAGCCAGCACTATGCTTTTCAGCTGAAATATATCAGTTCCCTCCAGGTTGAAAAATAAATACACACACACACCCTTCCAGCTAACAATTAATGAAATAAAAATATAAATGTTCTTTTTTTACATTCACTAATTGGGATAATTGGGAATTGGGATAATGCTACATTTAAGAAAAAAATAATAATGTGGGACCACTTTCTAGTGAAAAACATGACTATCAAAGTAGAAAATGCAGAAGAGGCAAGCCAAACACACTGGCTATGGGAAACAGAAGACAGCAGCAGGGAATTAAAAGGTATTATACCAGAACTAAGAGAAAAGCATAAAGTGATGAAAGGTTAATGAAAAGATAAGAAACCTGGGGGACAAACGTAAGAGAACCAATACATGTAAGTAGAGAAATAGTACAAGGAACAAAAAGAGAAGACAGTGTATTAAACCTCCAGAGATAGTAGATAACTTTCCCTAGAGCCATATATAACCTGGAGACATTAATTAATAAAGTTCAAGGATAATGGAAACAACCTACAAAAGCTTGGGCAGAAAAAAATGATTTAAGCTAAACCAAAATTACTTCGGATTCAGACTACTCTTCCAGATCTCTAAGTGCCATAAAAATTTTTAAGCAAAACTACTACTATTACCTAATGAATTATATACTCCCAAAATCATCATCTAAGACAGCAATAGGTAGATGTTCTCAGACATTCAAAGTGTCTGAAAGTAACCTGCCTGAAAAAAAAAACTACTTGAATATGTTTTCTAGCTGACTGAAACATGAATCAAAACAAAGGATTTGGGTAAATAAGAATATTAGTATAAAAGAAACTACTGTGAAAAATAAAATGAGTAAAATAATATATGCTTCTTTTTTAATAGTAGATCTTGTGGTAAAGCTACTTATGTACAAACACACACAGCGGAAAAATTTAACTGTGTTTTACCTGGTGAAGAAGTTGGCCTTTTAGAGGTTTGAACTGCATGATAAAAGAAGGAAAGAATAGAAACCATCCAAACACTTTAAGTTCTTATCAACACACCTAGTGATATCTAAATAAATACTTGTCCTTTATCAAAACAACAGCAACAACAGCAAACCTGTATCCTGGCATCAGAAAAGCAGATTTCCAAACTTCACTCTCTAACTCCTTAAAAATAACTGACACCTGAAAAGAGTAGCCCCTCTGGGGTCCCATGGGTAAGCCAGACAATACCTGGAGCTGGACCAGGAGGAGAATCACTGTCCAAAATACAGAATGTGTGACAAAGGGGACAAGTGGAGGGCTCAATTCAAAGAAAGAAGACTCCCACATCCAGAGGAAACATAAAAACCTCACCAGAACACAGCATTTGTGGTTTGTGTTCATAATGTGGCATTTCGATGGGTATTAAATCTGGGGTAGATTCTCTCCTCAGCATCCTTTGCTCCCAGGAATGTGAGCTGAGAGATTTGTCCACTGGCCCATTGTCCTGTTTCTTCTGAAATTAGAGCTTCCATCCTCTTGTGCTTTCTCCACATTTGCTGCATCGGCCTCCCCACTTCCTCCAGAGCCTCTCTGCAAAGAGTTATCCTAGGGCAGCTATCTTCTGTTTGGAGGCCATCTGTCCCAAGAGCTTCTTCTTTCTTTGGAGGGTCTGAGAGCAGCAACATAAGCACCCTGTTAGGGGGTCTGATTTTTCAGATAGTCTCAGTCCAAAGAGGAACCAATAAAAGAGGAAAAGGACATGGCTTCTGAAGAAAACTATGGGCACTTGGAAAACTTTCAATGCCTGTATTGGAAGAGATTCCCCACAACTGAGATTGAGGAACAAGAGAGACAGTGAGGACAGTGTTTGATGAGAGAACACCTGGGGAGAGGCTCATGCATGAAAGGAACTTGGGGGGTCAATTTTCGGAAGTTGTGATATGCCTTCCAATTGAAGGCTTCACCTCAACTCTGCTTAAAAACTTTTTAAAATATAGGTACACAGTGTAATTTTATGTCAAAAATTATTCTTAATAAAGGAGCTATATGATGTAAAATATAAGCGAATAGTACATGATAAAACCATTGCACAAATCCATGAGTGTATTGTTAAAATGTAATTGAGAAGAAACAGAGGTATCAATAGACAAGGTGGAGTTGTTTAAGAGTTATGTACAAACATGATGAGTAGAATCTTGATGAAGTGGATGATTTCATAGAAAAACATAAATACCAGTAATTAAAAATGACTGAGAATGAAGAAGAAAGTTAAGTGGATCAATAACAAGTGGGAAAAATAAATCCTTATAATGGCCTAATGATATCTTCCATCTTTGATCTTTGAACTTAAAAAAAAAATCAGAGATATTTTTTCAAAAGAAAGTGGGTCAAAATGGTTTTATGATTTAGTCTTTTCTAACCATAAGACTTTAGGGCATAGAGAAATATATAAAGCTTGCCAATGCTTTTATAAAGATATGAACAACCTTACATTAAAATATATAAAGCATAAAAATAAAGACTACAGATCATGCTAAATTGTAGCTATGGAATAAAACAAGTCTTAAGTAAAATAATAGCAAATCAAATCAAGCAAACTATTAAAATATTGTGCATACTGATAAATTAGAATTTATTTCAGGAATGCAAAGATGGTTTAATGCTAAATAATCAATTAGTTAAAATCACTAGGTTGCTGAAGTTTAATATCCATCCTGATTAGAATAAATTATTCATAAAATAGGTCAGAAAAATATTTACTGAGCATGATAGAGTAGCTTTGTAGGGGGCTTAACTGAAATATTAGAGGCATTCACATTAGAGTGGGAATCATGACAAGGAGGTGTGACATCACTGTAGGTACATCATTTTGCCCTTCTGTTTCTTATCATGTTAGAAATCATTAATAATAATTAGACTCCTTACAGGTGTGGGAAGCACAAACACACATATTCTGTCAATTGAAATATCAATTGGAACAACCTTACTGAGGGGAAAGGTTGTCAAAATTTTTAAAATGTGCAAATTCCTTTTCTGTCTTTTTATCTAGGAATTTATCCAAAAAATATTTTTAGATGGTACACATATAATTGCACAAGGTTATACATGTAGTTGTTTATACTAGTGAAAAATTGAGGGTAAAGAAAGAAAATTGTCCCATAATAAGGTACTACTTAAAGAAACAATGTTCTATCCATTAGCTGGAAAACCAGTCACTAAAAATGACTCTGTTAAAGATTACTTAGTGGCATGAGATATATACACAATATTTCCATTTTAATTTTAAAATTGTATATGTAGAAATAGGAAAAAATGCAGAAGCACATTTACCAGGGTTGTTAAACTTGGATAACAGGATTATGAACAGTCTTTAATCTCTTTATTTTGTTCTTCTGTGTTATCTAAATTTTCTGCCATGAACATGTATAATGCTAGTAACCAAAAAACCATAAAAATGGCATTTATTCATTCAACACACATTTACTGAGACTTCCTATGTGCCAAGCACCTAGGTTCTGGAGATTTGCTGGTAAATCAGGTTGATAACATTATCTCCACCCTTTGCGGGGGAGAGACAGGCAATAAACACCAGACAACTGAATTGATAAGACAAGGTTACATAGAGACAGTGTCCTGAGGAAAACAGAACAAGGTGTGCTGTACAGTGGTTTGTGGGGACAGGTTTGTGGAATGGTCACAGAAGGCCCCTCAGAGGAGATAACAAGCTGAAAACTAAAGGAAGAGAAGCCAGGAGTTCGAAGATGATAGAAATGAACTAGGTGGTATAGGTGAGCTTGCAGAATGTTTTGAGGAAAAACTTTAAGAGTATTAAATATTATGTTAGATGGTGGTTAAGAATCTTGAACATATAAGGCAGTGAAGTATGGTGTATGAGAATGTGGAGAAGAAAGCCAGTCTAATTTGGGAGTGGGCCATGCAACTTCTTAGTGAAAAGGCTTTCTGGCACAATAACACAGTGTCATGGGTAAGAAGCATGCTGAGGTTGTGGGCTAAAGTGTGCAAGCTGGTGATGTCATAATGGATGGACGATGGAGTGATGAGGACAGAGACAAGCTATGGAAGGGATGTGGGAGCCAATCCCATAGGATGGTCAGGCTGTTGTAAGGGCATTTACTCTGAGAGACAGCAAGGCATTTGAGGCTTTTGAGCATACGAGTGACAGAATACAACATTTTTTAGCAGAATCACTCGAGATCCTGTGTGGAGATCAAAAGGGGCAATGGTAGAAGTTGGAGAATTCATGAAGAGGCTACTGCAAAAAATCCAGGCAAGAATAATGAAGTTTTCGGCCAAGGCTATGGTAAACTTGTATTTTAATAAAGTAAAGATTCTGGGTCTATGTTGAAATTAGAATCAATAGGATTTGCTTATGGATTATTTGTGGCAAAGGGAGAAAAGGAAATCAATGATGATTCCAAGGGTTGATCCTAAACAACTGGAGTTACTATTGTCTGATTTTAAAACACACACACACACACACACACCACAAGAGGAAGAATTTTTGTTTGTTTACTTGTTTGCGGAGAGCCATTAGTTTTGGACACATTGAGTTTGAGGTGACTACTAGAGATCGAAATGAAGAACTCAACAAAGCATTTGGATATATGAGTGTACAGTTCAGGAGAGAGCTACAAGCTGGGAGTCTTGTGGGAATACACGTGGGAGTCTTCCATGCAAAGACTGCATTTAAAGCCATGACCTGGACAAGATCAACAGAGAGGAGTATAGACAGACAAGTAAAGAGCTGGAAAGCCTGAGCTCTGAGATATTCTACCATTAATGGTCCTAGAGAAGAGGAGGAGGAAAAATAGGAGACTGAGAATGAGAGGAAAGGAGGTAGAAGAGGAAACCAGAAGAGTGTAATGTCCTGAAAGCCACATGTCCTGAAGAATGTGTATCAAGATGGAAGAAATGACCAACAGTAAAATAAGAGCTGTTAAAGTATCAGTTGATTAGTAATGTGAAGCACACTGTTCTTGACCATAGCAGGTTCAGATGGTGAAAGTTTGATTGGAGGGGGTTCAAGTGAACATGGGAGCAAAGAAATTGGAGCTAGCATGAGCTTTGCTTTCACTATAAGAACAAAATGGGGTTTCGGTTAGCAGGATTAAGAGAAAAAAAATTTTTCTTCTTTAAAGATGGGTAAAATAAAAGAAATTATAAAGGCGGAAAATAGAAGATTTTTACTGGAATTGGGGAAATATAAGACTATCACATTTATTCCAGGAAAAACAAACCACTAATTGGTGGAATATATTCAGATCTTTGGGCACTTTGCCCCTGACCATCATCTTTGAGGTCAGAATCAGGAAGAAAGAGCTCAAGGTTAACAGAGAAAAGTAAATATGTTTTTGGAGCAGTATGGCAACTACCTCTAGCTTCTATTTAAGTTAGTCTCATACCTGGCCAGTCCTCCTACTTCCCTGGGCTTATCTGCCTGAGACTTCTTGTTCTTCACTGCCTGCTTCCCTTCCACGTCCTCCAACATCAATCTTCTGAAATCCATGGTCAACAGACCCATCGAATTAAGGCTCTTAAAGCAAACTTTAAGTGCTTCCAAGAAAATCTTATTCTTGAAGAAAAACTCCATATTGCAAGTCAGCATGGTTTATTTTTCAAGGATCAAAAGACCACAAGCAGTCAAACTTCAGAGCTAATAAAAAAGGCTGGCTCCAGCCATTAGGCATCTAGAAGAGGAAGTAAAGTAAAAAGGAGTTATTCTCCTGAAATTCTGAAAATCATATTTTCATAAAATGAAAGCCCAATTCATGCAAAACAGAGTTTGTGATCAAATAAATTTGTTAAGCACTTCATACTAATTCACCTTCTTCAGCCACAAAGACACATTCTGGGAACTTATAGTGATGTTACCCTGAGATCCAAAGAGAAACAAAGATACAAAAACAAAAAACAAAAACACCATAATGTGATCTCCCCCTTCCTCTCATTAAATAATTTAGAGCCCTTAGATAGTGTGAAACAAGGTAGGCATCTGCATGGCCCAGCCTGGTGTGCTGAGCCCAGGCACGGTGAGGAAGACATCCGTATAGGGAGAAGCATCACAGCAATGCCCGATTGGTTACCTACTACAACTGAATAATGGCAACCAACTTCCTCTGAGCAGGGAGTCACAAAAATTAACTGGAGAATACTAGAATATACCATGTGGTAGTAGATTACAATTAGAGGTATTGGTATAAACACCCTTATGAATTAGAATTGGAAGCTTAGAAATAAATCTAGATGTAAATGTGTGTATCTACACATGAGTGACTGTGTGCGTGTGCGTGTGTGTGTGTTCGAACCTGTATCCCCTTGCTTTGCCCACTGCGAGAGCCTGGGAGCAGCCCTACCCAATAGTCATGATCACAATTACAGCAGAGATCTTGGCTTCCAAATCCTATCCTCCAGTAAAAGTAACTAGAGCTTCTCAAGGAATGGGTTATTCCAGGACTCTGGCAGGGAAAGTACAGGTAATCTTGGAATATCTTGTGGTTCCTGAAAACAAGGAAGTCCTCAAAGACTGAGAGAAACATATCAAAAGAACACAGAAGCCAACTTGAAGAAGCTTCCACTAGCCAAATATGGAACAACGTGAACATGAAAATAAGCAATGAAAGCAAATGAAATATATACAATGACAATCCTTGAGTCCATGCTGATATAAATAAATGGAAAAATCGAAAGCTTAATGAAGAATGGGATATGCCCATGGTTTCGAAACATCTCCCTACAAAATACTATTTATAAAGTAACAAAATGTCACTTCGTACTGAGGAAATCTTCCAAACATCAGTTAATCAAGTGATCAAAGTAAACATCAGGATGCATAAAGAATAAAGTATTACCTCTGTGATATTCCCACCATAGGTGGAGAACTTGAATCTAACTAATTAAGAGAAAACAGCAGATAAACACAAACTGAGGGACATCCTAAAAAAAAAAAAAAGTACTGTAATCTTCAAAAGTACTGAAGTGCAAGAAAGACTGAGAAACTGTTCCAGACAGAGACCAAAAAGACACACACCTAAATGCAATATTTGAATATAAACTATGTCCTTTTGCTATAAAGAACATAAAAAGAACAACTGTCAAAACCTGAATGAGACTTTAATTGCAAATGGTAGAAATGAATATACGAGGTCTGTCCAGGAGGTATCCACTCATGTAACATGAAAAATAGAGATGTTTATTGAAGAAGATACAAGATGCAAGAAACATTGTACACAGGACAATGACACTCAGTCCCTTTCAAAGTAGGTACCTTGGGACCTCACACAGTTCTCCCGATCACCACCAACTGCCCCGTTGTATTTTCCTGAATCTCATCCATGGTCTGACACCTCTTCCATTCAAAGGCGATTTTAGTTTGAGGAAAAGCCAGGAGTCACAGAGTGCCAAACCTGGACTGTAGCGGGATTAAGTCACTTGGGTGATTTGATGTTTCACCACAAAATTCTGCACAAGACACTATGCATAAACGGGCAAATTGTTGTGATGAAGCTGTCAATCACCCATAGCTGTTGCCACTAGCTGCAGCCTTCTGAATCACCTGAATAGTTTCCGTGGAGGAATGTTCAAGCTTAATGCAAAATTTGATGCATATTTTGTTGCTCTACTCACTCAGTCATTTTGAATATGACAGCCACTCAGTACACATGCTCACTCCATGGCGTCTACCGCCCCCACTGACTAGTACAGCAAAGTTGTCATTATTCACGCATGTGCATTCCAGTCTGCTCTCCTTGGCTGCCAGGTTATATCAATATTCATGCAAACTATTCTCATTATATTAACAATGGCCAGGCTTTTTCTTGACACACCTTGTCGCATGTTAATTTCCTGATTTTTATGCTTGTGTTGCAGTGATGCAGGAAAAATGTCTTTATTGACAGCAAATGCACACCAAGGTAGTTGAGAGTTGGGATATCAAGTTGACAACTCAAATAATTTAGGGGAAAAATAGTGGCTATGGACTACAATTGCAACTTTTCTATAAGTATAAGATAGTTTCAAAATAAAATTATATATTTAGAGAAAAAGATTCATTTGATTTTTAAACACATATGATCACTGAAGTTAGCTAGTGTGATAGCATCCCTTGGAATTGATCTTCCTCAGCAGATGCCTGGAGAAACACTTCTCTAAGCAGTCCCATTCAGCCCTTTAGTATGTACAGGGAGGCTCCACTGACAGGAGAGCTTTCTGACTGTGGGTCCAAACCATCTTTTCTCTACCCATAAACACAAGCTTAGGTGAAAAGGAGAAGGAATAAAAAGCACTGAATTTAATTACATGAAGGAACAAGTCAAGAAAAATTTCTAATCTATGTCAAATTCATCACATCATTGTATAAACAAGAATTAGCCTGATGTAATTAAATGACAGCTTTCATGCTATCATTTAAACTTATCTGAACCTAACTTAAGGAAGAAAACCTAAATATTTCATATCAACATTGTAGGTATCATTAAATCAAACTAAAAGATGGAAAACACTGATGTTCTAAGAATTTAAGGACCATGTTGTGGTGAACCCAGGATAGAAGCCATGTTTGGTATCCCATTACTATCTAAATGGTGCCCATCCTCTCTCCACTACACTAAGCGGTCTGCTGAAAAAAACAAAAGAAGATAAAAGAAGTGATACTCTGTTCTCCAAGAAATAAAGTGTTCTGAGAAAATTAAGACACCCATGGGCTAATTCAGAATTTGAATAAAAACCATTTGCCCATCCATTTAAGCCATATTTTTCTTTTCATCTTTTACCAAGGGAAAAAAAGTCCCCATACAGGTAGGACTGGTTATTTGGGGTGTTTTTGTTTTTTAATTTTTAAAAATTTTTTCCAATTAGAGTTGACATTCAATATTGTATTAGTTTCAGGTGTACAGTATAGTGATTAGATATTTATATAATTTACAAAGTAATCCCCCTGATAAACCTCACACTTATCTGACACCATACATAGTAATTACACTATTATTGCCTGTATTCCCCATGCCGTACTTTACATCCTCATGACTATTTTGTAACTGCCAATTGGTACTTCTCAGCCCCTTCACCCTTTTCATCCATCCCTCCACCCCCTCTCATATAGCAACCATCAAAATGTACTCTGTAACTACGAGTTTGTTTCTGTTTTGTTTGCTCGTTTATTTTATCTTTTAGACTCACATGTACATGGAATCATTTGGCAATTTTATCCCTCTGTCTGACTTATTTCATTTAGTATAACACCCTTTAGGTCCATTCATGTGGTCCAAATGGTACGATTCCACTCCTTTTTTAGGACTAAGTAAAATCCATTGTGTATAGGTACCACTTGTTCTTTCTCTAATTATCTATCATTGGACACTTAGGTTGCTTCCATATTGTGGTTATCGTAAATAATGCTGCAGTGATGGGAGAGATGCATATATCTTCTCAAATTAGTGGTTTGAATTTCTTCAGATAAATGCCCAGAAGAGGGATTTCTGGGTTACATGGTAGTTCTATTTTTAGTTTTTTGAGGAACATCCTTACTGTTTTCCACAGTGGCTGCACCAGTCTGCATTCCCACAAACAGTGCACAAGTTTTCCCTTTTCTCCACATCCTCGCCAACACCTATTGTTTCTTGATTTATTGATAATTGCCATTCTGACACAGGTGAGGTGATAACTTATCATCATTTTAATTTGCATTTCTCTGATGATTAGTGACATTGAATGTCTTTTCATATGCCTATTGGCTATCTGCCCTCTTTGGAGAAGTATCTATTCATTCAGGTCCTCTGCCCATTTTAAAATCGGTTGTTGAATAGTCTTATAAGATTTATCCCTGATTTATCAATATATATTATCTTAATGCGTCTCTGCTCACTCTACATAAGTAGCTTTGTTAATTGCAACAACACAACCCAAGGCACTATTTTGTAAGTGGGAGCAGTATGTTATCGATAGCCTAAAAAATTCATTCAATATCTACATTGCTCCTTCAAAAAAGTTCAACACGTTGACTGATTATGAAAATAAGTCTTGCTTTTCCTTGTCTTCAAATATAATATTTATGAATTTAATCAAGAAGTAAGGAAAGACAGATGGAACCAGGAAACAGAACAGTATCAATTACTAACATTTCCAATTCTCTGCTAAGGTTTGTCTTATCTGAAGCTTATAAAGTTGTTTAATCTTTTCCATCTTCTTTGGGTAAAGATGGTCTGAAAAATGCTAGTCATTCCACAGTAACTATCAGTGGGATTTTCCATAACTATCTGAATACAAAATAAAAATCTTAAGAAGTTGATCCAATTCTAAAACTTAGTTCTCAACTTACGAATAAATGTGAAGAGACAACCCATCCATATTTTCTTCAAATAACATCTGGTTTCTTGGTCAGACTGCTAATACCTGAAAAAGTTTCTGAGTTTGTTTCAGCCAATCTACATTTAAAGAATTTTAAAATACATTTATGCTTTAAACGTTCTTTTCTACATCTGACTTAGGGCCAGAGATTGGGTCGTGAGACAGAACCATGCCAAGAAACTGGAAAGAGGGGGAATAAAATTGTCTTCTAAATGCTACACTGTGAAATCAACTGATGGATCAGGGCAGGGAAATAAGAAAATACCACATGGGACAAAAAAGCTTCCAGGCCAGCAAGGTTTAGTGTGGCCCCACTGAAGATACAATACACACATCTAAAGACTGTATCAGTCAATCGCAGAACTGTGGAAGAAGAAGGGTTGCTAAGACAGACCTGGGTAGCATCAACCAAGGCTCTGTGCAGAGTGGGGGAAATCTGGACCAGCAATGAGCCAGCGAGACAGCATCTCTAAGGTGAAAATGAATGCATCATTTTATCTGAGGCAGATTTCTCTGAGCTAGCCTGTACTATTCATGATGGAAAGCTCAATGTTGAGCCTACAGCGGAGCCTAGAGCAGGAGAACATTAGACTTCGTGAATTTGTTCCAGCTCTTTGCTCACAATCTCCTGATTATAATTTGGCTCCCGCACAGTTATGCCTACAGGGAGAAAATTACCTAGTCTTGTGGATTTGAGAATTCTGGCCCCATGGCAGCTACAGCACTCATTGAAATATACAGTTTAGCATTTGGGCTTGCTTACTCCGCTCAGCTCCCAAAGGAAGGGCCCTTGACTACCCTGAGGGATCAGGTTTCTGAGCTCACAGGGCCGGCAGCCACGGTAAATTTATCAGGGTGGTAACGACGATGGTAACGGAAAACCACGGCCATTGCTGAGGAACCTCTAGGTGTCAGACACTGCACTATGTGCTTTAGACACCTGAACTCATTTAATCCCCACAATAATTCAATAAAGTACGTATTATTGGTATTCCTATTTTGTAAATGAGGAAACTAAGGCTCTGGAAGCTTTAGTAACTTATCCAGAGACTCTCATTAGAAATCTGGATTCAGACCCAGATTTGTCTGACTAAAGCTTAATCTCTTAAATTTTGAAAATCCTGCCCCTGGAGGATGAGCTCTAACCTTCTCCTGGCCGTACTCCTCTGCTTCAACAGTGTGCTTGGTGCCATCCAGCCCACCTCCAACATGACCATTCATCAACACACCACTACTCTCCCAGCCCTCACATCAATGCGCATAAAGAGTGGTAATCATCCCAGAACCAGAAGTTCAGAAAGCCAAACCCTGTCTCAGTGAACAACATCACCGTCACCATCTACTCCATGCCATCGTATGGTGGGTTCCAGAAACCAGGTGATGCTCTCCTCCCTATCAACACCTCCGCCACACATTGCTTAATCATTTGCACATCCTTCAGCAAAGCCCTTCAGCACTTCCCTAGTGTGTCCACTTCTCATTATCACCATTGCTACTCCCTGCCTTTCCCCTGGACCTCCACAAAGGTCTTCTGGAGCATGTTCTTGTTTCTACTCCTGCTCTCCTTCATTCTCAGCCATGCATTTAGTGATCGCTATGTTATCCAATCATGGTATTTCACCATTTAGAAATCCTTCAGTGGACCCCCAACCTCTTGTCACACTCTGTGCTTCAGTTGTAACAGTGATTGGCCTACAGTTTTTGAAATATACTCAGCAATGTCTGCTCCAGGATGACACACAAACCAAGCCTGGAATACACTCTCATCTCCCCAAACCATTCTTCCCTCCATGCCTCCCCTGGTCAGCTTATACTGGACTTTTGGGGCTCACTCATGTTTCCTCTTCTCCAGGAAGCCTGGATTAGGTGCCCATCTGAGGTGTCTCATCACATGCAGCTCATCCCTCATCTCACTGTATGGAAATTTTTTCTTCATGTGACTCCAGCTCCAGACTATGACCTCCCTAAAGCCCAAAACCAGCTCTGTTTATAAACAGTGCCACACACACACACACACACACACACACACACACAAATGTATGTAGAATTAATGAATGAACAAATGAATAAACGAGTGACTGGTATATTACAGGTATAAAAATCTACCCCGCCTCCTCAAGTCCCGGCTGTGTGATCTTAAGAAAGTTGCTTCTTCTCCCTAGACCTCAGATCCTCTGTAAAATAAGGCCCATAAATCCTACACTGTCAAGGTCTTGTGAGATTTAAACCAAATAGCATAATATGCGGGAAGTCCTCAGCACCATGCTTGATATACAACGTGTTCAAATTTTGATTGTTACTATTATTATTCCTATGTCCTTGGAGATCTACCAAAAAACATTCATGTTCTTGAAAGGCTTCACAGATGCCCCTAGAACCCATGATGACTCTGCTGCTTCAGGCCTCCTCAGCGCTCACGTTTTACATTTTATGATGCATGACCTCGTACTCTTGAAAGTACTGCTTTGAAAGGATCCCATATTTTCTCCCAGATGCCTAATACTCAACAAAAGCCTTTAGGTGAATTGATATCAAGATTTGCTGCAGATGTTACTCCCCACTGGGGCTTTAGACCGTGGACATTCACATGGCTCCTCCTCCTGATGATGCAAATACCACACAGAAAAACTACTTAACCTTGGGAGGAGCACGCAGAGAAATGGGAAGACTGTGGAACTGACAGGTGGTGGTCCCAAAATAGAAACCAGGGTTTAAAGGGGTCAGAAGTAAAACAGGTCTCAGAAAGGGGGAGTTTTTTGTCACAATAGATACGGAAAGGTGAATTACAGACCAGTGGTTAAAAATATGTATATAGCATAGCCTTTCAATGGAATATTGTGCCGCTGTTAAATGTAGGTAGGAGGCCAACTAATAAAATGGCAAATAAGGACACATAGGACATCATGTTATATTTTTAAAAATACACATAATAGATGTTTTTGATCCAAGTATGTAAAACTTGCTTTTAAAAATTTAAGAGAATAGACTAAAATTTTAATAGTTGTAACAGGATGATGAATTTGTGGGTGATGTTTCTTTGGTCAAGTCCCCTTACTTTTGTAGTGTTGTCATATCCTTTAAAATGAAAAGACTAATTCTTTAAAAATATATGTCTCGGTGTCACTCAATATATGGAGTCACATAAAGAAAAAATGTCTTGGTGCTTCCCTGGTAAGTTATTCCTGGAAGAAATGAGGCTGTTCAGACACATGCACTAATTAGGCTGAAGGAGGCTCCAAGTACCTCAGGCTGGGCACGAGGGCACCGGGGCACGGGCAGTGTGATCTGGTTCCTGCTGGGTTCCTTTTTTTACCAGCCACCACCCCACTGGGTCTCATTTAGTGCCCGAGGGTAAGCCTCCCTCGGTGGGCCAGCCCCTCCCCCCACCCACCAACAGTGCGGTCTACCTTGGAGTGATCCTCCTGGCAAAGTTCCTCTTTGGTAGGGGGAGGCACCCCGAGTAACTGGAAACCGAGTCTTGCCCCGCGGGGCCCACCACCCCGCTCCCCGCGTACCTCTTGCAAGGAATCAGCGCCTTCCTCTCGTCAAGCACCCGCACGCGCTGGTTGAGCCCGTCGTAGGAGAGCAGGGCGCGGCTGTTGCGCCCACTGCTCTGCTGGTACAGCACCTGGCGCCCTTCCCACTGCTGCGGCGCCTGGCATGGGCCCGGCGTTCCCGGAGACCCCCAGGCCCCCGCTCGCAGCGCTGCCGCCCCTAGCCCGCAGAGGCCGCCCAGCACCCAGACCCAGAGGCCGCCCAGCAGCCAGGCGCCCAGGGGCCCCCCGGCCCCGCGGAGGAGAGCGCGCCCTGGCATCGCGGTCCGCCACCCCCGCAACCTCCGAAGGCCAGTCGGAGCCCAGGGGGCGGCTAAGCAGCGGGGAGCTACGCGTGGCTCTCCCGCACTGTGCGGGAATGCTGGCTCCTCCAAGTTGCTCTCTGTTCCGTGACCGCCTGCCTCTATAGCGGTTGGGATCAGGACACCTGAGACCGGGAGCCAGGGCCAGGGGCCTGTGGAGGCTTCGGTGAATCGCGCAGGAACTATTTCTGCCCCGGGCTGCTGCCCACTGCAGCTTCGGCTTTCACTTGCTCTCTGCTGCCAACAGGAAATGCAGTGGCAGTGGTGCCACTAGCATCCTGAAGGGCATCCACGTAGGGGGTGGGGATGGTGAGAAGGGATATGTTTCTCCAATAATTTAAGGGTTCAGCAGGTAACCCACACACTAGGGGACAAAGTCAAGATCATGAAAGCAGTGCTGCTACACTTGTTATTGTGCTCCGCATGCCTTACTCCTTTTGCTAAAATTGCTATCTTCTTCCTCCAAATGACACATGTAAAGAAGGGTTCCTTGCTGAAGAAGTGACACCAGTCACTCATCATATCCACACCCCAGTTTCCGCTCTCAGCACAGAGCCTAGGGAACTAGGGGATAGGTCCTTTCCCTTGGCCTGAGAACTGAGGGACATTGCCTCCATGGCACACTTGCAGTGACACTGCTGCCCTCACGCATCACCTGACAATACCACAAGTCTAGATATGCGTGGGTCTGGGAGTTTAGCATCTTCAAGGACAAAGTTAATTGGGTTTATGGTTTATGTCTAATGTAATGTTAGGAGCTATAATGTGAAACCAAGAAAAAAGAAGCAATTTTTTGAAAAGACCCTCACTTTCCAAGTTTATAGCATCTTTTCCTTTGATCTGTGTCTCAGGATGAGGAGGAGTGAGCCAGGTAAGAGTGGGAGAGAATATTTCTGGATGAAAGACACAGGGACAAAAGAAGATGACTGTAACATTAGAGTTCAATTTTGAGGCAGAAGGTAACAAGGAGCCAGATCTCTCAGAGCCTTGAAAGCCATTCTAAAGATTTAGTATTAATTCTGAGGGTGGTTGGAGCCATGGATAAATTCAGAGCTAGGGAGAAGCATCAGCAGGTATACATACCTCAGAGTGCTCACACAGGGGTCACTGCAGAGAATAGTTAGGGCAAGGCAGAAGGAGGAAGAAGCGGGAAGGAGTTGCTTTCATAATTCAGACAAGAGATACTGTCAGAAGTAAGGTGGTAGTGGCCAGAATGCATAGGGTGGAACAGAATGAAGTATGGAGAAGGATTTAGACCCAGAGAGAATTCTAGTTTGGGGCCACTGGAATTCAAATAGTCCTGAGATAGAAAAGGTAAAATTAGTTTAGGATTGGTTGATTTTGAGATGATTATGGGACGTACAGGTGGAAACAGCCAGGAGACAGTTGAATAAGCACTTCCAGAGACCGGCAGGGGGAGGGGTCTGGATGGGAAGCCATTGGCATCTAGGTCATCTCTGAAGCCAAAGAGTAGAACAATGACAATCCACGCAGGGCAACTTTGCCCCCCAGAGAACAGCTGGCATATCACCAAAGAGAAGCTAATGACCAAGGCAACTAACTCGGTTGTACAAGCTTTTGACAAATTGGTGTCAAGTATGAGTGCTAAAGCAGGACAGGAAGAGGGAGGTGAGTTGACAGAATTGCCTGATGAATCCCTCACTGCTCCTCCTCTCCCCGGCTGGAAACACTAGTGAGAGACTACCAACTGATGTAATGAGATGAGCAAAGAGCTCCAAGAAGGTCTGGCTCTTCTCATTCTTCCTTAAAAGACATGCCATGGAGAACATCAAGGAAGCACCTGAAATATGACTTGGTATTTGCATAGTTAAACAAATGCAGCAGCTTCAAACTGACTGCATACATATGAACCCTCTTCAAGTTTCCCCTCCTCCACCAACTCACAGGAAAAGGGCAGGCAGTTCATTCAGTTCTTTCTCAAAACTGTATTATCTTCCCTCATGGGAACTCAGGTTGAAAACCTTTTTCACTAAGCCATAGGTTTAGTCTCATTGGGTTTTACTGCTGGAAATACTTGCGATCTCATTGGGTTCTCCCCTTGACTTGCTATCTCGCTAGTGTGGCTTGGCATTTTTGAAGCTTGAGATCTGTCTTATGGAAAACAGAAATACCTCTCTGGACTGCCTGGGGCTTCCTCCAAATAAAACGGGACTCCTGGGGTGAGCCCAGAAATACAATACATTTGTCTCATTTGCCTTTTAAACTTACATGCTTAATTCATGCCCCCCACCCCCCTCCCCTCACAATAAGATAATGCATTTAAGGCACTTGGCACCATGCCTAGCCTGTTGTAAATGCTCAATAAATGTCAGTTATACTTTTTATTCCTTGGGTCGTTTTAGTCCTCAGTCCTGATCAGAGTCAAAACTAAACTAACATGGTGGTTCTAAGTTTTGGAGAGAAAAACCTGTCATCCTTAAGTTCAGATTTCCAATGAAACTGTATTTAAAGGTTAACATTCAGAGATATTTTTCATATTATAATGCCCTAAGAAAATAACACATACCAGCACTCTTACTGCCTGAAGATCTATGTATCCTTGCAACAATAATGCTGCCCTTTTCTGTGGATAACTGAACCAGCAGTGGTTTTACCACCTTAATCAAAAGAAAAGAAAAGAAAAAACAAAACATACATACTTGTTTTCCATGGTACATAGCTTCTTACTCAATTTAAATAACAGTTTCAAAGCACATCAGAAATCAAGATTTTAGGTTGCTGGGTTAGAATCACTTGGCATGAAGGGGGAAAGAACCTTTCAGGCCGTGGTATCCAGACTTTTCCTTGTTTTCTCCTGGGTTTCATTCACGTTGGAGAGAGGAATAGGGAGTTAAAAGAAGAAAGGGGAAAAGTTGGTAGATGGAAGATATTTCTCAGACTAAAAGATGCTATTGCACCTTCAGGCAGTTCTGTTCCTGGAGCAGGTGTAGACCAAGTGCCATTCTGGAAAAACCCTAGCCCAAACTAACCTCTATTAACTCCTATGAAAACAACAAAAGAACTCCATACAACGTACTGCGGGGGTGGGGTGGTTTGTTTACAAATCGTGTCCATCCTCTTCCAGCAATTACTACCGCGCTCTCCCATCCCCCACAATCTCACTACTCAGCGCTTCTCATGCCCCCTACTGGAGGAAGCAAGTATTTTTCAGAATTAAAGGGCAGCTGAAGTTCCCATTTCCCTCCAACTGTGTACTTGCATAAGACGCAAAGCTCAGCTTTGACTCAAAAGAGCCCCTTTCCCTCTCTTGAAATCCTCTCTTGCGCCTTTTCGGATCCGGTGTTCAAAACGACTGCCAAAGGCTTTTTCTTGGTTTCTCCGAGGAGAACGGACTGGCCAGACAAAAAAGGTGGGACTTCGGGTGAATGCCGGATTTCACCCCAGGGCTGCGGCCCAGAGGAGATGATGTCACTGCTTCTGCAAAGTGAGAACTGGGGGTGGAGCGGCGGAAGGGGTGGAGGGGGGAGCCCTTGCCGGGCCTGCAAATGCCAAGGGAGCTTTGGGAGCCCACGTCAGGGGAAGTGTCGGGATAAATAGGGTCCCGCAATGGCCGTAGCTGGTTGCGCTTGGAGCTGCCGGGTCCGGGACCGGAGCTGCCAGGCTGGGTTCAAGCCCCGGAGGCTGAGGGCTGGAGTTACTGGTGCACTGTGCTCCAGACGGTGGACTTATCCTTTCAGCCTAAGCGGCTCCGCATCGCTGCCTACGGGAGTTTGGGGAGTCCTGTGCCCTAAAGGACTAACGCCTCCGAGAGGGAAGAGAGAAAGACTAGAAGGAGGACGAGAAGAGAAGGGACATTTCCGCCTGTCGGGGTCGTGGTGCAGGACAGTGCCATGCTTCTCTCCATCCTGGCTGCGCTGTGCCTGTGGCTGCGCCTGGCCCTCGGCGTGCGCGGCGCGCCCTGCGAGGCGGTGCGCATCCCCATGTGCCGCCACATGCCCTGGAACATCACGCGGATGCCCAACCACCTGCACCATAGTACGCAGGAGAACGCGATCCTGGCCATCGAGCAGTACGAGGAGCTAGTGGACGTGAACTGCAGCGCCGTGCTGCGCTTCTTTCTCTGCGCCATGTACGCGCCCATCTGCACCTTGGAGTTCCTGCACGACCCCATCAAACCGTGTAAGTCGGTGTGCCAGCGAGCGCGCGACGACTGCGAGCCCCTCATGAAGCTGTACAACCACAGCTGGCCCGAGAGCCTGGCCTGCGACGACCTGCCAGTCTACGACCGCGGAGTGTGTATCTCGCCAGAGGCCATCGTCACTGACCTCCCGGAGGGTGAGGCCTGGGGAAGAACTGAGGGGAGTGAGGAACCACCCTTGGCTGTCGCTGCCACGTGAGAACTATGCTGCCACACCTACAGCCACCCGCGTGTGGTCTGTCAGCCCCCTTCCCCATCCCACTTCCAAGGGTTGGAGGAGTTGGGTAGAGCTGGTGACTTTACTTCTGGAAGAGTGATTTTTCTATAGGAAGAACGCTATGTCCCATAAAGGGAGGGGGGATTTTGCTTACAAAGGGAGTCACTGGGGACAGTTTAATTTACAGGAATAACAGAATAGTAATTGCAGCAGTAGTAAACAGGTATATAGGTCTTATGGTGGGTCCGAGCCAGCATTAAGCACTTTACATGTATCATTTAATCTTTAAAATCTTTGAAGCAATCCCACCAGGATTCTCCATTCAATGTTAGCTCTTGAAAGCTCTTTCTGGAAAAGCATTTCCAGCCATCACTCCCACCAGCAGTGCAGTTGTAAATTTAATCGCCCTGGAAAATTGTGATGTCTGTTTCATGGCCTTTGACCAGGAGCCAACATCTGTGGCATCTTAGTTAACTGGATCTCCTCTTCCTCTTCCTTCTTTTCTCTTTGGTCATTTTGCTTGTTTTTTCTAGGAAGAAGGAGCAGGTTTAAATCCATTTGTTGAAGTGAAACCTAAGAATATTTTTGCACTCTTTTATCCTTGACCCAGATTGCTGCACATTTAAATAATTTCTCAAGTTATACATACCTCAGCACATTGCCCAAAATATGAAGAAAGAAAAGTAAACTGAAGGGAAAGATTGAAACTCCTCTCTAATTCAGTTTTACAAAAAACTGTTTCTCTCTTGCTTAAATTATACAAATGATAAAGGATTGTGCTTGTTTTGGATTATGTAGCTGTGGACTGTTCCTGCATTGCAAAATGTAAGGTGGGGATTTGGAAATACTCTAGTTATTTTGATTAGTGTAAGCTGTCAACTTATAAGACCAACATTTTAAAGTGGGTTTGAAAAGGAATGACATAATTTGTCCAGGCTGGCTGCATGTATCAGGAAGGTTAAATGGATGTGCGTTCGCATCAATTTGTGCTGGACAGGCACCTGAACGTCTTTCCTAAGCCCCCAGACGTCTATATGAAAGAAGTAGTCAACAATTACATTTTTTTGTGTGTGATGTTGTGTCAGTTTATGTCTCCGGATGGTTCCTTATTCCAGCTGGGTGAAAAGACTAAATCATTGGCCACAACCATGTGACCCTGTGTGTGTTTCAGATGCTAAGTGGATAGATATTACACCAGACATGATGGTACAAGAAAGACCTCTTGACATTGACTGTAAACGCCTAAGCCCAGGTGAGTTCCTTGTCTTCAAGATTCCGTTTCCTTCTCCCCAGAATGGCTTCTCCGAACCCTTTAAAAAACATTTTGTCTCTTTCTTGTCCTCTTTAGACCGGTGCAAGTGCAGAAAAGTTAAGCCAACTTTGGCAACGTATCTGAGCAAAAACTACAGTTACGGTAAGTCATCTAATGAGACCATTCTCCTTGGGACTTGGCACGTTCCAAAGCCAGGTCTGCTGGTCATAAAGTAAAAAGGGGTTTGGTGATTTTTCTAGTTAACTGTAAGGGTTTCACATGGTATAATAATAACTATAAAATTTCTTGCTTTTCTGGGTAAATCAGGGAAATACAAAAGTAGATTACACAGGTGAGACCAGTGATGTGGCTCCGATTGCAAGTTTGACATCGTGATCCTACTTGTCTTGGTGAGAGGTCCTGCTCAGCCCGCACAGCACACCGCGTGTGTTCTTTTCATAGTTCTCTTTTCATAGGATCTTGTTGCTGCAGAAAGGATAGGCGAGTGATCCCTGGATTTGGTTATCTTAGGCCCAGAGGCCCAGTAATTAAGATCTGCTCTTGTCTCTTTTTACTTGTAAATAGGTATGAATACTTAACATCTTAAAGAAGGTGTAGAAATATGTTAATCACGAGAGCCTGTGGCTATAATTATTGACATAGCTTAAACACCCTCTTTTGTTTGAAAAAAAAAAGCACTTTCTTAAAGAATATGCCAATCATTCTATTTTGAATGTTTTAAGTAATTTAATTCTACTATTATCACTTGAAGTAAATTTAATTAAAAATATTTTTATTTTATAATATCCATTTGGGCTATTTCGTGTTTCTTTGAATTTCTTAAATAATTTCTGCTGAAATAACAAAACTTGTTTTGGGAAAAAATGTTCATTTTATTTGCTAACTTACTTTTCCATATCTGAAGTAATATTTTACATCATAAGAATCTTCATATTATATACACACACAATAGTAAGAAAATCATGGCAATATAAAAATCTGAAAAAATAACCTTCTTTTTAGGTTGTCAAATTTGAGAATCGTCATAGTTAATGTGAGTAATTCAACCAAAAAAATACACTTTCTTTTCTAGTAGCTTTTTGCTGTTGTTTAAAACCCTTTCTATGTAGATATACTTATATTGTCTTAATCTGATCTACTTAGTCCGTCATCTGAGTTTTACTCTCATGCTGTTCTCTGGGGTGTCATGGTCTCATAACTACTTTGATGATGAAACCATCTCTATTTAAATCCTTTGGCTTCTTCATAAACTAGCTTCCTAGGATGGAATCCAAGATAGAGCCATACTAGTCTGATTAGAGCTCCATGGCAGACAGCAATAGCAAGGAACAAAAAGAGCCAGAATTTAAAGCTTGATCAGACACAGTAATATAATCAGCCGTCTATAATAACAGTTCTACCTCTACCCACCACAGACCTCGCTTTGACAGTGTGGGAAGTTTAAGGATTGAGAACAGTGATCTTCAGAGACTCCTTCCAGTCTAAAATGTTTTGACTCTAATGACTTACTCTGGAACAGAGGAAGTTGAAGCCTCGGACAGATAACTGAACCATGCAAACTTTAAGCTGGCTTCTGATTCTGAGAATATATGATTCTCACTTCAAATCATCACAGGGCAGATTATAAACAAATATTTGTTTCTATGAAAATTTTATTGATAGTCTTATGTAACTAAATTTCCTTATATGTTTTGGCAAAAGAAAAACAAACACCTAATTTTAGAACTATAGAATTTTAGATCTGAGAAGGATCTATGGAATTCCCTAACAAAGTCTATCTATTGCCAGTGAACAGTCACTGACCCAAAGGCAGACTCCAGACTATGCCTGCTTGTCAATTTACTTTTATGTCTTGCAGCATGATTCAGAACTTTCAAGACAATGTTGACAATATGAGAGGCCTCATATTTAGCATGGATTGTGGGCTTTTTGTCTGCATTTGGGCAACTTGGACATGACCATAATTACAGGAGTGATTCTTTAAGAGAGGCTCAGGAATTGGCATAAATATACAATCCCTATTTTTTTCCAAAGGCCTCAACAGCACTTATATCAATTTTTAAATTTCAGTCATCCATGCCAAAATAAAAGCTGTACAGAGGAGTGGCTGTAATGAAGTAACGACAGTGGTGGATGTGAAAGAGATCTTCAAGTCCTCATCTCCCATCCCTCGAACTCAAGTCCCACTCATTACGAATTCTTCTTGCCAGTGTCCTCACATCCTGCCCCATCAAGACGTTCTCATCATGTGTTATGAGTGGCGCTCACGGTAAGCACGGAGGGGTAGAAGGAACTGCACACAGCTTACAAAGACCTGAGCCCCATTTAGTAGTCACGGTTAAAAACAAATGGCACCAGCTGTTTTAAAAAGCTATTTTAATAGATGTGTCTTTGTCAGGATATCATATATCTTAAGTATCAATCATTTCTTCATAGAATTAAGAAAAATAGAATATGAGTTTTTGAATAGAATCTTTTAAAATGAATTTCAGTATTTATTAAATGATTTCAAAAATGTATAGGAAGATAAATTACTTTGAGTAAAACCAGTTCATTTCAAATCAATCTTACTACGGCAAATACTGAATTTTTTAAGGTCGCTTTAATAACTTACAGATCAAGATGGCCATTTGAGACCACAGTTCCATGCTTTTTTTCTTATATAAACTTCGTTTACAATTTTTGCTACAGTGTTATACACATACACTCACACACATGTATACTCATATCTCTAGCTGGAAGTGTGTCTCTCCAGATGTCTTTTCTTAGCATTTTATGTATATCAGTACATTCTCTATTACTACAGAAATCAAACACTTCAGCACAGGTTCCAGGATGAGCCCAAAATTTGCTATAGTATACTTCTCCAGCAAAATTAGTCATTTTTACATAACAAGTCTTCCTTCTGATTCTCTGTCATTAATGCTTATCTTCTTGTTTCTTCTAGATTCAGCTCAAGACGGTTTCTCAAAAAAAAAAAAATTAAAATTGACCTCACTTGAAAACCTTCTTGTTCTGTACTCTAGCAGTACTTGGGTATCCTCCTCATACCACATAGAGCGCCTTGTGTTCTTGGCTTTAAAGCCGTTCTACTTATATCTTGTCTCTTTAAAGAAGCTAAGTGAATGAATGTTGAATAGTATTCCTGAGCTTTTGCATGGTGTTTGTATCAGTTACAGTATTAGATGCAGTCTGGGCTACACCATGTTGCTAGTCCTTAAAGTCTATTAGACAAATGAATGGACTACAAATAAATTAAATTTCCCAAGTTAGTGTGTAAATTTAATGTAATTCTGATCAAAATCCCAATAAAAGTTTTGTGACAATTGGGATGTATGTTTTCACAAATAATGTTAATAATCATTGGGAAGAATAAACGAGTAAGAGCATGTAAAGAATATGAAAATAAGGGGGATGAGAGGAAATCTGCTTTGCGAGACATTCCAATTGTTATAATGCTACACTTGTCAAAACCATGTGTTATGAGAGTAGACATAAAGATAAGTAAAGCAGAGGTAAAAATCTTGAAACATAACAGATAAAAGAACCTATATTATGTAAGAAATATGGCAAGTCAATGGGAAATAAAAATATTATTTAGTGAAAGTTGCAAATATTTGTATTTGGAAAAATGGTACATAATTCCACTATATACTCTAAAATATATTTCAAATGTATTAAAGAAATCAAATATTTTAAAAACTTAAAGAAGATAAAATGAAGTAAATAAATGTATGATTATCTGAATGGCAAAATACTTTGTAAACATAAAAGTAATGTAGAAATTACAAGGAAAAATAAAGTTTTTAAAAAAGAAATCACAAGGGAAAATGTCAGTACACATATTTGGCCACATACTAGTATGTATATTAAAATCACAAACAAAAATAAAAAGACAAATAAAAATTGGGAAAATACAACAGGTATGACAAAAGAATAGTACTCTTACTCTCTAGAGATTTCATATAAGTTAGTATTTAAAACAGTAACCCTGTAACATAGAAATATGTGTACATAAATCTTTTTTATTGTATTACATTGTTTATGTTATTGCAGTTGTGCCTGTTTTTTCTCCCTTTGCCCATCCCCACCCAGCTCCTCTCTATTCCCTACCTCAGGCCATCCGCACACTGTTGTCTGTGTGCACGGGTCACACGAATAGGTCCTTTGGCTAATCCCTTCACCTTCTTTCATTCAATCCTTCCCTCCCTCCCCTCCAAAAGCTGTCAGTCTGTTCCATGCATCCACGCTTCTGTTTCTATTTTCTTCATTAATATATTTTGTTTATTACATTCACATAAAAGTGAGGTCATATGTTATTTGTCTTTCACTTGATGGATTATTTCACTTTGTGTACATACATCTATAGAGACAAGATCCACAAGAAATATGAAGAGTAAATAAAATATTAAAAATTTTTATCCTTTAATTCTCCCATCCAAATTTTAAAAAAGATTTAATTTTTACCTAGTCTTAGTGAATTGAGTGAACATTCAATCATTTTGAAAACATTTGGCACTATGCATTGAAAAAAATATATATATATATGGAGAAGGGAGAGAGGGGCAGGGAGGGGGAGAGGGAGAAAGAAATAGAATATATTCTAGATATTCATAGTTGTAATATTATTTGGTTATTAAAATTATAGTTTTGATTTCTAATTATATCATAAAATGCATGCAGGGTGGAACAGAAGTAGGTTTATAGTTGTGAGTACGTAAAACACAGAATTAATTCTTACATTATTATTTATTAATCATTGTATTATTTTCCATATGAACAACTGTAAACCTACTTTTGCCCACCTGGTATAATACAATGACAAAAAGAAATGTACAGTATGATCTAAATATACAGTGTGGTCTATAATATATATAGTAAATAGAAATAAACAAAAAAAAGAGAACTTCTACATAAGGAAAGAAAATATGTATATAGCTATAAAGAAGAATGAAAAGATATATCAACAAAATATAAATGGTGGATTGTGAGGTTATTGAAGAATTTTTTAATTTTTTGCATTTGTAGATTTCTTTCATAATCGGAAGTTGCTTGCTAAGATAAATTACTCTTTTTCAGGATGATGCTTCTTGAAAATTGTTTAGTTGAAAAATGGAGAGACCAGCTTAGTAAAAGATCCATAGTAAGTATAACTAGCAATACTAGGAATATGGATGTAAGTACATGTAAAGAAATTCTGTAGAATTTGAGAATTCTTTTCATTCTTTTGAAAAAGTAGTTACAAGTATAGCTATTCTCACTTGGAACTTTTATCATAAATCTCTCTCAACTTCAAAGGCAATTTGATTGCATTCAAAATTGACCTCCTGGTTATTTCCAGATTAAATTAGTATTTTTGGTTTCCTCATTGTATTACATTTAATTTTTTTAGCAAACAATCAGGTACTTGAGCAGAATTAATATCCAGAGGGATTAAAACAGACATGTTTTATTCACACCTGTAGGGGTGTGAATACCTAATTCTAAAACTCATCCTATCACTGTACAAAGCAGGATTTTCTCCTGTATTTAAAATAACTTTAAGACTTTTATCAAAAAAATAATATATAAAAAATAATTATTTTGTATTTTGTACTATCCATGATTTAAGTGATAATATCATAAACATGTTGCTAATTCAGTTAGAGGAGTTAGGATAATTTTTTGTCCAGGCATGTGAAGTCACACTAGAACCTAGGAAATAAAGTCATTGGTTTGAAATTTTTTAAATATCTCCTCTTCTGATAATATATTTAGATATATTCAGGAGGATTTGTTTTAAGGTTCACAAAGGCATTGCTACTGCCTATGATGTCTTTGCATGAATAAAACACTAGGCTAAAGGGAGACTATATATTAATACTGACTTATGTAACAGCCTCTCCTACTCAGTGCATTTCTGAATAAAAGAACCAAACCTTACTGTTATATCTGAGCTAAAAACTCATAAGTTGCTCAAGAGTATGCCTTAGTTTTACTGGACAGATAATCCTGAAAGAATTAGCTATGTGGTTTCCAGGACTGCAGTAGACTAGGAACATCGGTGAAGAAGTTAAGTCCACCGTAAGGGCCTGAAGGGAAAGGAAGCTTTCAAGAATCAGCTGTTTGGACCATTGACTTTTGCAACCAATATCACAATATACTTCAGTAAGAATTTGAAAATATCACCCCACAGCAGTTACGTACAGTAATGAGTTTATTACTTAGGATACCTTAGGAGGGTGGGGACAGTGTTTTTCATTTCACTGTATTTCTTGTGCCTAGAAGAATGGCCTATGGTCGTGCTCAAACTCTTCCTGATTGAAATATACTCTGACAAAGTAGGGACACCTGTGCTAAAATAAAAAGCAATGTCTATTTAAGTGGACTCATTTTTTCATTTTTTCTAATATGTAGCTGTTTAAATAAATAGTATTTATTTATGTTATAAACAGTAAGTCCTTTTTTATCAAGGAAACTTGACTGTCCAGAATGACACATTTCCCATCAGTTCTGGATAGCTAACACTGAGGGGATCACCAAATGTAGGTGGCGCTTCTGTCTTCTATTAGTTGTGAGAGAATTGAGTGAATCTGTAAGGCTGGGAAGAGGTCCCTGATTTCTGGTGAGGCTGGATAAGTTTCTGCTTTTAGCCATGTCAGCACTTTTTAGAAGGCTTTGCTGTGTAGGAATGTTGTGTTAGTGGGCCAGTGGGAAAAACTTCATGAGTTAAGGCCTTGGGCTCTGGAGCCAGACTTGGTGAATTTGAATTCTAGCTCTGACATTTATCACCTGTGTGATCTTCTGCAGATAACCTTGGTGTGCTTGTTTCCTGGTCATGACAATGGTGCACACCTAGAAGGGCTGCTGTGAATTTCAATGAAATGAATGCATGTCAGAATTTCATCATATATTCAGCACTTTCCCAAGTCTCTGGTACATAATAAGTGCTTAACAATATAGGGCAGCTATTGTAACTTTTGTCATGATTAGTATGTAATAGTGGAAAAATTTCGTTGGTTCTGATATTAGTTTAATAGCATAAAGGGATGAGATGTACTTGACAGTCATGTTTACAAATGCCTCCCAGCAGTGGGAAGAGAGGCTGCGAGAACAGCAGAGAACAATCCAGGACAAGAAGCGAACAGCCGGGCGCACCAGTCGGAGTAACCCTCCGAAACCAAAGGAAAAACCACCTGCTCCCAAACCAGCCAGCCCCAAGAAGAACATTAAAGCTAGGAGTACCCAAAAGAGAACAAACCCAAAAAGAGTGTAAGCTAACTGCTTTACAAAATGGAGACTTCCTCTCAGGGTGAGGCCAGGCGTTGCCCCGACAGCCTGTGGAAGGCCGCACACACCCCTTGTCTTAACAGCTACGGTACTCTTCATAGACACAGCCCGCAGCACTTTTCTTAATGATACGCTTCAGTTTTTTTCTTTTTAAGCCACTACAAGCCATAGTGATAGGAATGCCCTTTGGTATGGATGATATACAAAAGCTGATCCGAAAAGGGTGTACCGTGTTCTGAGTAGCACGCTCTGTGTGCACACTCTATGAGAGCTCCACGTGGGGAAATATGCTTTTGTTCTTTCAATTTGACCTCATATGTGCATTGTAAAATAAATGCCATATTGCAAACAAAGCACCTAATTTTTTTACAATATGTTTTCTTTCAGTTTGATTTCTGTAGTTACAATCTTAGCAATTTTTAAAAATGTGACTGAAAATATGCTTCTAAGGAGGAAAGCAAGAGAAATGAATGTTTAAAAGATCTTTATGTGTTTATTGTTTGTAGAAGAATATTTGTGAAGAAATGGGACTTTTGAACAATCTGGAAATGTAGAATATGGAAAACTGTAATGAGTTTTTTTAAACCAAAAAAAAAGCCTTTCTGCTCTGTTTTTAGCTATAAACTCTGGAAAATAAGATAATAATTATATAAATAAATAAAAAGGAAAGGCAGGCAAACAACGTCTGGACCTTTGTTTCCTGGTTACCACACCATGGCGGGGATCTCAGATTTGTCACTCGTGATGCTTCATATCAGTACCCTCTGAGTAGCACCTGAAACAGAGATCCTTTCTGCTGTTATGACTGCGGTACCAGTTAGTCAACCCCAAGTATTTTACACCCGTGGGTGTGGTGCTTGTCTCACTTCCCAGGACATCATAGATATTGTGAGCCAAGAATCTCTGCTGGTGCTTTCAAGGAGGCCGTGGGCCTAAGGTTGGAGGGTCAAGATCCAAAACCTCTGGTTGTAAGTCTGCTCTGACACTACTTCCACACAGCAACTCTGCACCTGAAAAAGGTGACTATGATCACTTGTCCATTCACTACTCAGGAATGTAAAAGAACAGTCTGAATGCTTAAGAGTTAAATCTCCTTTAGGTGTACCATTGTCCCTGTTTCTTGGAGAAGATGATTAAACAAATAATTTTATTTCAGCCCTATAGCCATGAGATGCAGAAGTGAGGTATGTGGGTAGGTGGGAGGCCCATCTCTTCCTGAAAGTGCAACTTTACCTGCACTGCTCCCCAGGTCAACAGGGTTAAAGGAATCCAACAGATCGACCCACCGAAGAGTATCAATAAAATACTCGTTGTGCGTTTCTGCGGAATAAAGCAAAACCTCTTTGGCCCTTAAGGAAGCCAGATTGGTGGTTAGCATGGCTTCCACACTAAAGAAACTTAGGAAAGACCATTGAAAGGCATTGCTGGTCTAGTTTACCTTCTTAGTATAGTAGGAATTCTTTGGGGGAGGAGGGTTAGAAATGAAATTCTCCATGGGAAAGGAGAAAAAATGCTATGGGAAACTTTTTTTAAGTGCAAAAGAAGGTAAAAAGAGTTCAGAGATGACTTTACAAATTTAAACACTGCTTACTTTGAGTATTTAAATTATATACTGATTATTACACAAAAATTTAATCAGGCACACTTATCAGTTTGATTAATCAATAAAAGATTAACCAGGACTCCATTTGGTTATTCACTGTGAAAAGGTTGGAAATGAACATTAGCTCACAATATAACAAATATGGGCGTGGCCTTTGTGTGAGAACCAAAAATTTATTTTTCTCACTTTAATGTTTTTCCACCTAAATACATGTGACAGGAGGTAAATACATATATAATAGGGAAGAAAGTTGAGGTTCTATCTCTGAAATGGGGATTTTTTTGAGAGTTGTGTTATTTTAATTAAAAAATAAACTTATTTTATAATATGTTTATCAATACATTTTATAATTGAGGCATTTATTTTTATAATAATTTTGTTGATCTTTCAATAATACAGTAAACATATATTTTCTATAAAGCATTCAAACCGATAAGAAATACAGAAAATAAAAATAATGGAATTAAATTCCTACCTAATCCCACTTACCGCTATTCAGAGGTCATCTCTGTTAGCATTTTGGTATGTAATTTTATAGGTGTTTCCTATACATTTATATAGTGGTTTGAAAAGAATAAAAGTGTACTATGTACTGTTTCATTATCTGCCTTCTTCACTCAGCCCTTTATTGAGATTAGTTCTCATGTGAGCAAAGCTGATGCCACCCCCTTTACAATGGCTGTGTTGTACTCCATGGTATGCATTACTCAACAAGCCCTCATGGTATTAGGGATTTAGTTTGTTTCTTAAGGAAACATACTGAATAATTGAATATAAGTCTTGATAGCTTGTATCTGTGCACATCTTTAATTAATTTTAAGGGATGTTGGTTTAAGTAGCATTGCTGGGAGCATGCCCAGTAAGGAGTATGCCCAGCAAGGAAAGTCCTGGATTATACTGTCAGTTATCCTCCAGAATGCTTGGATCATCAATGTATCAAAGTGCTGACTTTCTATCTCCTCACTAAGGTTGTTTCCTCCTTTCATAGTTTTTATAAATTTAGCTGAGAACTCGATATTAACTTGGGTAAAGCTTCTCTCTTCATCTATGAGCCATCAGCTGACAACATTCTCATCACTCCCAGCTTCCAGGCAGCTGGGAAGTGAATGACTGAGCACCTCCAAGAGGGTATATTAGCAACCTGAGCACACAGCTCCTTTCCCCTTTCCCCCCTCTCCCCTGCCTCCCCTTGGCTCAGACCACGCAGCGTGGGCCTGCCATCTCTAGGGTTCAGACTGAACTTGGGTCCGCCGCCCGGAAGCGTCTTGGGAATTTTCCCTCTTCCAGTCATCGGGTTCCCCTAGTCTCATGGGCGTAGTCCATGTCGGAACTCAGGGACCCATGGCTCCATGCACCCCCTAGCCCAGTGGCCTGCCTCTGTGCAGCCTGGGACCGGGAGTCAGGGACTGGCACCGGCTAAAACGCTGCTCTTGCACACACAGCCTGGATGCAGAGAAAGCCGCTGGCTGGAGCTGCTGCTCATTCTGCCCCTAATCCGAGCTCCAGTTCCCCCAACAAACTCCTGTTGCTAAGGCATTGAAGCCAGAGAGCCCACTTGGGACTCGCAGCTGCTGCTGTGCTTTTATCTCCTACCTCAAACGCAGACACTCTTCTGTGCCCCCGTATTACCAGGGACCCCCTGGTTCGTCTCACCAGTGCAGTAAAGAATTACAGGTCAGTGAGCCTATTACCATGCAAGCGAAGCTTATTAGGGAATGGGAGAGCAAAAGTAAGGGTGGCTAGAGCAAGGGTGGCAAAAGTAGGGTGACCAGAGGTCAGGTGGCCAGCATCCAGATGACCAGGGGCCAGGTGGCTAGAAGCCAAGTGGCCAGCAGAGCAAGAGAGTCCTTTGTCCTGAGGACTTATATAATTGGTGGAGAGAGGGTGAAGAAGTTACATTTTGATTGGTGGGTAAAGGTAGGGCCAGCTTTCTGGGAGATGTGACTACCCAAACGTAGGTATGGGTAGGGGTCCATTAGCCTGAATCCTTTTCTTGCTTCAGACTCTATTTGCTCATTTTGTTTATGTGACAGGGAGGAAGGCAGTTAAGCAAAGTTGTTTTAGGGACTTTTCTTTGGGTACTGTAGTCCCTCTCCCCTTCTCTCTTCTAGGCCTTGGGATAAAGGCACAGTCTCAAGGTTTTCCTTTTCCCAGCTAGTGGAGATGATACACGCAGACTTTCAAGGGATCGTTCCCCCTGCACTATCAGAGTTTACTTACGCTGTTTGGAGAGCATGGCAGCCTTATCGGACCAGGCTCGGGATCACTAGGTCAGCGTATGAGCTTTTGCTTTTAGCCTCCTGTATTAAGTTTCATGTTAGATTGTAATGACGAGGGCCCTGCCTTTATTTCCCCTCTGGGCCACTCGTCCCTAGCTGCTGCCTAAGTGGTAAAAGGTGTTGCCTGACAACCAGGATGCTAGCCGCTGGCTAGCAACAGCGGCGCAGGCTCCGAGCTCTTCCTGTGTTGCCTCCCGCAACACAAGGACAACCAAACCCTTGGCCCTCATTTATGCTTATGTGGGTATACGGTAACTAAAGAGGCCTCAGATTCGAGTGCTCACAGAAACGGAAGGTTTATATTGACTGATCTGGAGACTGATTAATGTTTGTTAATCTCTCTAGAGAAGGGCAGCAGGATTTGCCCCAGGGCCAAGTGTTAACCTCTGCCTACCAGCCTGGCTAATTGTCAGGACAGCTTGACAGGAATGTTCCCTTTCCTCCTGGAAGAAGCTGTCCTAACATTACCAGGCCTCCTGAAGGACCAAGATGTTGGGAATATAAAAGGCAGGGAAACAGGTTACTTACCCAACTAAAGACCAGAGCTACAGGACAGGTTTTTGTACCCAAGGCAACAATCGCCAGGGTGGGAAGCTCCCGTAAGACTAGTTAAAACAGAGGCCATCAGAATCACTGGTGTGGAGTTTTCTATAAACGCAATTAGCAATGCGCCTCTGACTGTTGGTAAGGCTTCACACCTGGACAAATTGTGTTGCCACTTCGGGAAGGTCTCGCCCACATCAGAAGAGAGGCAAGACACAGGCTGTGTAGCCGGCACAGGCTGCAACAGGCTGTGGGACCCCTCGGTTAGCAAATGGGTCACACGCCATCCAGGGTTTTGGTCTGTGATCAGGGCTAGGGAACACTGAGTATGTTTATGCCTCCAACAGTTACCCAATATAACCCTCCTTAACTAGGAAGAAAGCGTTTTCTACCTTTCACAAAGACAAAATTTTCTCTCCCGAAAGACAACAGGATCCACAGTGCCCTGAGGAGCCCTGTGTTAGGGCGCACATTTGCCAACTGGCAAAAAATTTAACTCTGGGTTCCTCAAGGAAACGGCCTGTAGATAATTAGCTCTATGAAACCAAAGTCTGCCTTTGAAGTGCAAATAACTAGTCTCCAAAAACTTTTATCTGGATCATCTTTTAAAATGCAAAAGTCTCAGAAGTAAATCTTCCCCAAGAGAGAGAAAAACCTTAGCTATCTGAGCAAATCAATTTAACTTATTTTAGGTGCTCAAACTTTCTAGATCAGTGAACTTTACTGTATAATACCTGTCTCATGGAAGTTTGTTTCGCAAAACTGTGCCAATCAAGAAGCATATGTTTCTAAAAGTTATGGAATGTGTTTGTCAATCTAAGAAATGTTAATTGCTTCCTTTTAGCCACCTAATATAGATTTGGAGTTTGGTCTTTTTCACACTGTTAACAGGACAAGGATTTTCCTTTTGCTTTATATTTTTCTCCCTACCTGACACCTCCAGAATTCCTAATGAGTGAATCATGGCAATACATTTCTTTGCATGAAATTAATAAAAACCTGTTTCCAATTGTGGTTTTATTAACCAGGACTGTGACTGGAATGTCATGTCTAAGAGAGACATACCTGAAGTACAGATATCACCAGAAAGCCTTAAGGAATTGAGATTGACTTTTGAAGCTAATTTCAAAAGCTAAAAGCCCATTGCAGAAATACAAGGTAACTTGCTTGGTCAAGGTAACAAGTATTTGGTCACATGGTTCATGGCAGTCTTTCTAGGTAAGGAACGAAAGTTGCTTTCCTGAAAGATGGCAAGGAAGGAACCTCAAGACATTTTTAGAGACCACGAGAGCTTGAGGAATTTACCCAAACCTATAGGTATTACAGGTAAAGCCTGATGGCAACTATGTGGTTTGGCTTCCACACCCTGAGTAACTAATTAAAGCCCAATCTGAAGATTCCTTATGAGATTCCAGCAAAGCAGATTTGAAAGAGCCTGTGTGATCAATTGCTATTCTTGTTGTACTTATGCAAATTATCGGGCCAAATTAAAACTGGACTTAACGCAATCTCTTTGATAAAAAATGAGGGTTATTTTAAGGAGAAAAATTGTGTTTCAATGGAAATCACAATGCATATTTGTGAATATTGAATTTTAGTGCAGTTAACTGTCTTCAAAGTTTGTTTTTACTTATAAGTTGGACTAGTTCCTAAATTCTTCTGGTTTTCTTCGAACTTCAAAACTAACATTTCATTTTTTTTCTCCCATTTTTGGACTGGAAATTATTAGAAACTAAAACTTTTTCTAAGGCTGTGTCTGTGTATGCCATACAGAATTTACCTCAGTGCCTGACAACACCAGAGGTGTTCACAATGCAGACAGAGAGGATCTGTCAAATTGTCACTGTTTGTTTTTATTCTAGCAAAGCCTTGCATTTGGAGATCTTCCCAACTGACAGTCTTGTAGACTGAGAAACTAGTTTATGATTTGCTGTGCTCATTAACCTTTGTGATTTTTTTCCTTCTATTTTTATAGGGTGTATATCTATGACTTCATCTGTTTACTTGTTTACACAGAATAGAGCCTGGCAGACTACCTTCTGCAAAGTTTAGAGACCCTTCTGCATCGTCACCTCCTAAAATGAGACTCAATGGTGTGGCTGGATTGACCTATTGTCAGGTCTGAAGGTTGAGTTGGTGAAGTATGGGGCAGTCTATCAGCCTCACCTAAAACTTCTTTTCCTTTCATGTCCAAATTGGTTCAGACAAAGGAGGTTCAAAGGTCTTCAGGGAGGAAATCTTAAAATGTTCACCTTAGCCTAGTTTAAGTATGGTACATAAGGGGACTTCAGACAGGTGTGACACACCTTCCTCTGTGGAAGCCACTCCTCCAACTTAATCTGGGATACTGTAAAGATAGTTCCTCCCTTTATCACCTAGTTTTTACCTCTCACCAGACCTTTAGTTTCTATAATTCTCTTCATTTTTGGACTCTGTCTTTTAACCTTCTTGTCAAAGTTGTCACCTCCAGAATACAATAAGGACACCAGATTAGCCAGCATCACCAGCCTTTAGACATCATGTATGACACCACCTATGGATAGAGGACTGACCTAGGCCTTGCAAAATCCCTCTTCCCTGCATAAAAACTCCCCTTCCCTTCTGCACCTTTCTTCCTCTAGCAGATAGGAAGATCCTCTGGGCCTAAGGATAGGCAGGACTATGCCCCTTGATGGCAAGGAGTGGCTACAGACATGAGATTTTCATTCATTTACCATCGTAAGATTACAAGGCCAAAGGTATTCAGGGGGGAATGTTAGCCTAGTTAGCTAGTTATTAATAAAGGAAGGAAGCAAAGGGAACTGGACATTGTTAAGCATAGCCAGCTGGGGAGCAGGAGCCTGCTTGCTTCACTGGGATGCCATAGCATTTACAGACTCATTCACACACCTCAGGGGACTGCCACTGAGGAAACTTAATCCTCAAGGCAAGCAGAAAGTCCCCCCAGAAGCACTGTATACCCTTCATACCAGCCTTTCAGGGGAACAGGGGAAAATAAGCACGCGTGTAATAAAAGTCAAAATGGTGCCAGAGGGAGGTACTTGACCACAGAGGCCAGTCAGTCTAGCCCGAGGAAAGAAGGGATTAGTTGGGAGGTGGACCCATCCGAAGCCTGTGAAAACTCGGGGAGTTGATTGGTTATTTTTAAAAAGAGCCTAGTTCACCCCAAACTCAAAATAATACAACCCAGCTTAACAAAGAAGCTTTCTCTCACCCTTGGGAACATGTGCTCACCCCTTTCATTCATACATTCATTTGGTAGCAACCATGCGGGTCTAACAGCTGTGGACTCCAAATACAGGCTCCAGGCAGGAGACTGGGTACAGCAGCATAGCCAGGAACAGCGCTAAGCTACCGGGATGGGGACTGAGACTGCTGTTGCCAGGACAATGAAACAGAAAATCTGGACATTCGCTTTTGTTTGGGATTGCTGAAGATACGGCTGGACTTTTTCCACAGTGGGACAGACAGAGATTGGACACAAAAGCAGCCATCTATTTCCACCTGAATAAACCTTACCACAGCCACATCACAATCTCCTGCGCATGGGCTGATGAAATGCTTTTCTCACAATCCCATGAAAGAGCCTGGCTTCCATCAGCAACAGTATGTGGGTAGGTAGATAGCTAGATGATGATAGATAGATAGATGATAGATAGATAGATTTCTTGACTTCCAGGGGAAACCTATACAATCTTCTCAATTTTTTTAATAAATCAAATTTAATATAACTTATCACCTAGAGAAAGAGTTAGGATTTAGCAGAAATGCCAATTGATTTTTTCTCTTTCCATTTTTCTTTTAAGATACATGAGAACTTAAATAACCTTAGTTTCTTTCTTTCTATTTTTTTATTCTCACCGAAGGACATGCTTATTGATTTTAGAGAAAGGGGAAAGGAGGGAGAGGAAGAGAAACATAGATGTAAGACAGAAACATTGACTGATTGCCTCTCATACACATCTGGACAGGAACCGAGCCTACAGCCTATGCATGCACCGTGACTAGGAATTGAACCTGTGACATTTTGGTTTACAGGACAACACTCTAACCAACTGAGCCACAACAACCAGCCATAGTTTCACACTTTCCAGTTATAAACCAATGCGGCCTGACCACACTTTTGGTTTTTGGCCTTGGATTCTTACCAGACTATCAACTACAAACTTAGTATAAAATTATTTTATTTAAGCTAGTTCAAGGGTATGTCTGCTTGGTGGAACCAATCCCTGAATTTAAAAGATGGGAACATTACAAGTCTCTACCTGCTATTATCACCAATTCAAAAAGCAAAAATGGTTATTTGGAAGCATAGAATAAGAACGTTGAACGAGACCTTAAAAATCATCATCAGGAATATCAGGACTTGGCTGATTTCTCACATGTTGCTAGAGAAAGAGCTGGGACCCCAGAGTTACTCAATTTTAGTTTAGCGGATCAAAGTATACTGGTTTTCTGATAACGTAAAACTATTCTACTAAAGGGAATGATTGTTTCACAATAGAACAAGAGAAGAAATTCCTGCTACAGGTTGTAATCTGATATGTGCTAATACCATATTTCTTAACAGAAAATACTTTTTGAAGAACACATTTTATACCCAGAGACACATTATATTATACTGACAGATACACCAACCAAAAATTTTAGTTAATTGTTACCTTTGTGACTTAACTGATAAACAAGCAGTGTTGTGTTCTCAGATCAATGCAGTACCTGGGATAGGGTATCTGCCTTAATTTCAGTACCCCCACCCCCAACAAATGTTTAACACTAGAATAGCAAAGAAATATACCCTCTTTATTACTAAACAAATGAGATAAGTAAAAAGAAAAACTAAAAATAAAAGCATCCAGAATATCAAAATAGCTACCTTAAATGTCAAATTAGTGTTTCAGTATGAATCTTTTCCAGTTTTCTCCATTTGCATGTATGAATAATGACACAAAATTTTTCCTGTAAGAAATACAACTTAATTTTTATTTTTCACAACTACATAGCATGAATGTATCAGAGTTTATTTTGCCAATAACTTGTGAGAACAGACTTTTAAATGTAGTTCCCAGGCATGCTAAGATAGGACAAATTTTTGTGACACTATTTGTTTCTAATATCATTGAATTCTTTGGACCAGAAAAAAATGGGACATGATTTGTTTTCTACTTTTTCTACTGAACATGTGTTACTTTTATAAGGAGAAAATACACAAAAATGAGGGATGGATTTAAGCCCTGTAGCCATGCAAACATGGAAACTATTATTTTATTGATTATCTGTTTGTTAGTCTCTGTCCTCAGAATAGCAGACAACAAAAGGTAATTAAATTAAATATGAAAGCATTCTATTAGAGTAAATAGCCAGGAAAGAGACTAAGAGGGGGCTGAATTGGAAAGGGGGAAGGGAGCATTGCAGACTGCCTCGTTGTCTAAAGATGGTCTGTCAAGGCTACTGGGAGCACTGAGCCAAGCATCAAAAAGTTCCTTGCTCCTGGGAATGGCTCTGACTTTGTGTCCTGATGCACTTTCTCCTTGACTGGGAGCAGTCCATGGACACCATGATCTCAGTGCAAAGGTAGCAATAGATTCCACACTGTGGTATCTGGATACCTGGTTAATTATGGTTCCTGTACTTGGAGTCTATGACTTATATCCTCATACACTTCGCAGTACGACCATTATACAAATATTGAGATTTTGCTACTACACTTTCAAGAAAATCTATAAAGTGGTGGTGCCAAGCAACAAAATGTCTCTGTCAACTTCTGTAATTGTCATCAATACACTATTTGAATCCCCAAATGTCAAAAACTTTTATATCTCCATGTCTTTTATGTTGTATTTCAAACTTATTGAAGAAAGCCCGTGTTAAGTACAACTACAGGGCTTACATATTTATACTTCCTAAAAGAAGTCTCTTTATACACAATGTAAGGAAACATTTTCAGGGGTATTTAATGGCAATAAGAAACACTGTGATGTGTAATTTTGCCATTACATCTTCAAACAGCATAAGCCTAATATTCCTAGCTGCAATATTTGTGTGAGAACAATTTTATAACTTGATAATCCTAAAATATGTAGCTGCAATATCTAGATGAGAAACACTTTATAATGGGAAGTTTGGATCACATTATTGAAATACTTTGACAGGGAAAAAGAGCATGCTTTATTAACAATTAAATTTATCTAACAGCAGACTCATAACCAGAGGGCTGGGCCCAAGTCTCACAAAACTGTAATAACATGAACAATATAACAAGGTGTAAAGAACTGACATTAAGCAAAAAATATTATGAATAAAATTCCATGATGGTACTGAGAAATATATAAAATACTGTTGTTGAATGAAACTAATGGCTTTTTTACATTCATTAACATTTTTAGTCCTTAAACAATTTCAAATATTATGTCACTGAAATATTTCAGCAGCTGAGTAACATGTTGGAAATGGCCTAGTGATCTTTATTTCTTTAGTTAAAGCATTTAAATAACTGGCTTGGGAGGTCACCCCAGTAGCCTCCAGGGGTGAGAAAGTTCAGCCACAGTTCAGGCAAGAATCCCTGTCAGTGGATCATTCCAATGAAAAGAAAGAGCACCAAAAGAGTCCAAGAAGAGGAACATAAAATAAAGCATAGCATATTTAGAAAATTTGTCCATTTTCAACAAAGCATCTTCTTACAGGGTACAAGATCCCGGAAGGGGATGTTGGAAAATATTAGTCTCAGATCAAGAATGCTTCAGGTTTCCTGTTTTCGAACGATGCTAGAGGGGCTAAGTAGAGCAATCAAAGTCAAAGTGCATGGCCGAACCAGCATTAAATAATGGGGCCTGTTCTGTGCAGGTAAATTCACGAAGACAAAGACCTCATCCTCAGCTTTGTTTGGCTGTTGAGATAAAGGTGCTTCCCCCACAGGCATACCATTGTCTAACCTTTGAGCAGTTTGGACCCGTCTTCTCACCATCATGTGCTTTTCATCATGCTTGCAAATCTCAGCTCAGAGCTCTAATGTGAGTCCACCAATATTGCAGTCCTCAATATGGTCCACCTCAGCCACAATGGCCTGGAACATGCATTTTCAGCCTAAAGTCCAGGTGAGATTCAAGATCAGCCCCTTTAGCTAGAGCCGTGACAACTTCTAGCCTTTTCTAACCTTAATCCCAAGGCCAAGAAAATATTCCCAGGTACTACTTATCCAGCCCTCATGTGCCTCATACTGTGGTGTTCCACCCACTGAATTCAATCCCCTCAACACCAATGTCAACATAAACTAAAGTTTAATTAATTATATCTGTTTGGGCATTGATTATTAGATTTCTGACTAGTCACTAACCAGGACTAATTCTATAATCTGAAAGAAATAGCCTTTCTTAATGTATTGCTTATAAAATCTTTGTACAGATATGTACACATACATAAACAACTGAGTGAAGCATGCCATCTGCTGGTGAAGCACTTGTATGTTATTAATTTTTAGAAAGTTTGTTGTTTTAATGCTTTTGAAGTTTGGATCATTTAATAACAATTAACATAATTATATTATATTATGGATACCCAAATATTATCAGACATGTAAAGCAGCAACTAAGAGTATTTGATTTGGCCCTGGTCAATGTGGCTCAGTTGGTTGAAGCATCATCCCGTACACAAAAGGTTGTGTGTTCAATTCCCCGTTATGATAATACCTAGTTTGTGGGTTTGATTCCCAGTCCAGATGTGTACAATCCCTGGCCTGGGAGCATACAGGAAGCAACCATTCAATGATTCTCTCTCACGCTGATGTTTCTCTCTCTTCCTTTCTCTCTTGCTTCCTCTCTCTCTAAAAGCAATATAAAGTGTCCCTGGGTGAGGATTATAAAAATTAAGAGTATTTGATTTGAAGGACTGCAGAATGTGAAGGAAGTGAGAAAGGTGAAGATTTTCACTATGCTTATTTCTCTGCACAATCCAAAGAAAACCAATAATTAATTTACCTTAGTTTTTTTTTAAATGCATTCTGAAAAAAATTGAGAAACATCCTTACTGATAATTCACGTGATTAGATTTTGTACATTTTAAAAAACAGATGAATGTCTACAGATGTGCTTTTCATAGAGTTAGAATACTAGAGTTTTCAGGTGAGTAATATGTTACCAACACTAAATGTTCAAGAAGTGATGTCAGCAAGACAGCAGATTAGGTAGCTTTGAGCCATCCTTCCCCCACAAACTCACTAACTCAACAACAACTCATGGACAGATTCCATATGTGAGAAATCCAGAAACTAAGTCCAGAAAATCCAGAAAAGCTCCTATACTCCAGGTGATCATGAAACCAGACTCACTAAAGCTGATAGGGAGATTTGGGACACCCTCTTGCTGGAGTCCCTGCCCCCAGTGTAGCACTAAACAATCAGAAAGAGACACCCTAAGCCTTGGCTTCTCCAAGGAGAGTGAAAGGGTTTGTTCACATGCCCAGTGCCTGAACATTTCTGAGAGGGATCTCAAAGGAATAACCTGTTTGTCAGTCTTAGAGTTGGATGGATCCACCACAGCCTAACAGCCTGATGTAGAGCAAAGATGGTATCTTGGGATGGAAAACACCATAACTTCCCCTTTTTTCCTATGCAGAGAAAGCAGATGAAAAAAGCAGAGATATGAAAATAAGCCCCACACCCCACAGAGATAACAAGGCCATATGGTATCTAGCTCTAACAGCCTATCTAGCTTCTGCATCAGAAAAACAATATGAAGATTCACTTGTCCCAGGTAGGTAAACCCTGGCCATGATGGCCTAGAGGACATAAATGCCTGAGGCTAAAATGCAAGGCTGCAAACTGCACATGCACATACTGTACAAATCTCAGTATCCAGGGATCTCATGTGCCCACCCCATGTCTGGGCTGTGGAGGAAGAGACTATGTCATGGGTGTGTGTACCTGGGGGCCACACCACTCTGCCAAGGTCCAGGTCACTCCAAAACAAAAGAAGCTATTTCTCTGAAGCCAGATCTTGTGGAATCTCAGAAACCATGCCATGCTAACCTGCACCAGGGCATCTGAAAATGAGAGACTTGAGACTGCTGATTATAAGAGAGGGCCTGCATCCCACATGGACAGCAGGACCATAATAAAACACCTGAATCTTGGCTTTCACTTCAGAATGGAAAATGTAGAGCTGCTTGTATAGCATCCCAATTTCTCCAAAGGTGCTCTCCAGAGGACTTACCTTGGTCCTGCCAATTGTGGAATTTACATGGGTCCACCACCATACTAACAGCCTGGGGGATGATGGGGATGGCAGGTTGGGCTGGCACCAAAAGAGCTGCCCCTCCTGGTTCACCAGAGAGAGAACTGACCAAAAATAAAACAAACAAACAAACAAACAAACAAACCCAGCTACTGCTTTTTCCTGAGGAGTAAAAAAGTTGTAGAGGTCTTTAAATTTCTGGCCAAGCTGATTTGTGGGGATCATGCCCAGTATGAGGCCAGTCTATGAGAACAAGGAGAATGCCTTTTTTTGTCCAATGCACAGACATCAACACAGAAGTTCAAGAAAAGTTAAGAATTAGGTGAAGATATTCTAAACAAAGGAACAAGATAAATCTCAGAAACTGACACTAAAACATGGAGTTCTATGATTTACCTGACAGAAAATTCAAAATAGCTGTCATAAAGCTACTCACTGAGGTCAAAAGAACAAGGCATGAATAAAGTGAGAATTTCAACAAGAGATTAAAAAAAGGAAAATATCTAACAAGTATTAGGAAACAATAATGCAGCAACTGAACTGAACTCTTCACTAGAGGAGTTCGACAACAGTCTAGACCAAGTAGAAGAATGGATGAGGAAACTTTATGACAGGTCTTTGGAAATGATTCACTGAGAGGAAAGGAAGGAA
The DNA here is from genome assembly GCA_004026545.1 of Mormoops blainvillei. Classification (NCBI taxonomy): domain Eukaryota; kingdom Metazoa; phylum Chordata; class Mammalia; order Chiroptera; family Mormoopidae; genus Mormoops; species Mormoops blainvillei. The sequence continues at coordinate 36,494 of PVJD01002847.1, read as the reverse complement.
GGAAGGAAGGAAGGAAGGAAGGAAGGAAGGAAGGAAGGAAGGAAGGAAGGAAGGAAGGGAGGGAAAGAAAGAAAGAAAGAAAGAAAGAAAGAAAGAAAGAAAGAAAGAAAGAAAGAAAGAAAGAAAGAAAAGAAAAAAGAAAGAAAGAAAGAAAGAAAGAAAGAAAGAAAGAAAGAAAGAAAGAAAAGAAAAAAAGAAAGAAAAGAAAGAAAGAAAGAAAGAAAGAAAGAAAGAAAGAAAGAAAGAAAGAAAGAAAGAAAGAAAGAAAGAAAGAAGGGACTTATGGAATACCATCAAGTAGACTAAAAAAAAACAAAAACACTATAGGAGTCTCAGGGAGAAGAGAGAGAGTGAGACAGAGAGATAGGCAGACAAAGAAAGGATGAAGAGGCTGAAAATTCCCCAAATATGGAGAAGAAAATGGACATCCAGATCTAAAAACCCCCAAACTCACAAAATAAAATAAATCCAAAAACCCACTAAAATTCATATAATCAACTAGTCAAATATCAAAGAGTAAGAGAATTTTGAAGACAGTAAGAAAAAGTAAACTGGTTACATACAAGTGAACTCCATAATATTATCAGCAGATTTTTCAATAGAAACTTTACAGGTCAGAAGGGAGTGGTACAATATTCAAAGTGCTGAAAAAAACAGAGTTTAACTAAGGCAGAAATTACAAACAACACCCCAAATGAAAGAACAAGAGAACTCTCCAAAGAAGAGCTAAATAAAATGGAGGCAAGCAACTTATCAGAGAGAGAGTTTAGAGTAATGGTTATAAGGATACTCAACAGCATGAAAAAAGACATAGAAAAATTAAAAAAGGACCAGTCAGAAATTTTTAAAATGCAATAATTAAAAAATATATAATACACTGGAAGGAATAAATAGTAAATTAGATGAAGCAGATGATCAAATCAGTAATTTGGAAAACAAGGTAGGAAAAAAACACTCAACCAGAGCAGAAAAAGAAAAAAGAATTGAAAAAAAATGAGGAGAGCTTAAGAAACATTTTGGAAAACATGAAGCATAACAATATCTGCATCAGGGGAATACCAGCAGAAGAGAGCAAGCAAGGGATCAAGCATTTATTTGAAGAAATAATGACTGAAAACTTCCCTAATCTGGTGAAGGAAAAAGACACACAAGTCCACAAAGCTCATAGAATCCCAAACAATTTGGACCCAAAGAGGCACACACCAAGACACATCATAATTAAAATGACACGGTTTAAAGGCAAGGAGAGGATCTTAAAAGCTTCAAGAGAAAAACAGTTAGTTACATACAAAGGATCACCAATGAAATTGTCATCTGATCACTCAACAGAAATATTTCAGGTCAGAGGGGAGTAACATGAAATATTCAAGATGAAGAAAAGCAAGGACGTACAACCAAGGCTACTTTACCCAGCAAAGCTATCATTTAAAATATAAGGAGAAAAAAGAGCTTCACATACAGGAAAAAGATAAAGGAATTTGTTAACACCAAACCAGATTTGCAACAGATGTTAAGGGCTTGCTTTAAGAAGAAGCAGAAGAAAAAGATAATTAAAAAAAAAAAACCCAAAGAAAAATAACCTAAGAACAAAACGGCACTAAATACATTATCTATCAATAATCACCTTAAATGGAAATGGCTTAAATGCTCCAACCAAGAGACACAGGGTAGCTGAATGGTTAAGAAAACAAACACCATATATATGCTGCCTCCAAAAGCCCCATCTCAGATTGAAAAAGTAAACAAAGACTAAAAGTAAAGGGATAGAAAAAAATATTCCATGCAAATGGAAAGGAAAAAAACGCTGGGGTAAGTGTACTTATATCTGACAAAATAGACTTTAAAACCAAGGATATGGTAAAAGACAAAGAAGGACACTACATAATGATAAAAGGAACAATCCAACAAGAGGACATAACCCCAGTAAATATTTACACACTCAACATAGGAGTACCTAAATATGTGAAGCAAATCTTGATGGACATAAAGAGAGAGATCAACAGAAATACAGTCATAGCTGGGGATTTTAACACCCCATAGACTTCAATAGATAAATCTTCCTGACAGAAAATGAACACGGACATAGACGTCTTAAATGGCACATTAGAGCAAATGGATTTAATTGATATCTTCAGAGCATTTCATCCCCAAATAGAAAATTATACATGCTTTTCAACTGTACACGAAATGTTTTCTAGGATAGACCACATATTAGGACACAAAACAAGTCTCAATAAATTTAAGAAGATTGAAATCATATCAAGCATCTCCTCTGACCACAATACTATGAAACTAGAAATCAGTCACAAGAACGCTGAAAAACATGCAAAGACATGGAAGCTAAATAACCTGTTTTTAAAGAATGAATGGGTCAACAATGAGATCAGGGAAGAAATTTTTTTTTAAACTTGAAACAAATTAAAATGGGACACAACAATCCAAAATCTGTGGAATACTGGGAAAGAAATACTAAGAGGGAAATTCATAGCATTACAAACCTATCTTAAAAAACAAGACAAAGCTCAAATAAACTAACTTCACACTTAAAAGAACTCGAGAAAAAAACAAAGCCCAAAGTGAGTAGAAGGAAGGAAATATTAAAGATCAGAGTAGACATAAATGAAATGGCGCCTAAAAAATAATACAAGAAATCAATGAATCCAAGAGATGGTTTTTTGAAAACATAAACAAGATTGACAAACCTTTAACCAGACTGATTAAGAAAAAAAGAGAAATGACCCAAATAAATAAAATCAGAAATGAAAGAGGAGAAATAACAACTGACACCAAAGAAATACAAAGAATTGTAAGAAAATATTATGAACAACTATATGCCAAAAAACTGGACAACCTAGATGGATGATAAATTCATAGAAACATACAATCTTCCAAAACCAAATCAGAAAGAATCAGAGAATCTGAATAGACAGATTATACCTAATGAACTTGAAGCAGTAATCAAAAACTCTCAACAAAGAAAAGCCCTGGATCAGAAGGCTTCACAGGTGAATTTTACCAAGCATTCAAAGAACTAACATATCTCTATAAACTATTTCATAAAATAGAAGAGGACAGGAGGCTCCCAAACTCACTTTTTGAGGCCAGCATTATCCTAATTCCAAAACCAGATAAACACACTACAAAGAAAGGAAATTATAAGTCAATATCCCTGCTGAACATAGATGCTAAAATCCTCAACAAAATATTAGCAAACCTAAAACTGCAATGTATCAAAAAGATCATACTCCATGATCAAGTAGGATTTATTCTGGGAATCAAGGCTGGTACAACATTCATGAACCAATAAATGCGATTCACCACATAAACAAAATGAAGTATAAAAAGCACATGATCATATCAATAGACACAGAAAAAGCATTTCATTAAATCTAGCACCCATTTATGATACAAACTCTCAGCAAAGTGGGATTAGAGAGAACACATCTCAACATAACACAGGTCACATGTGACAAACACAAAACCAGCATCGTATAATGGTCTTTTCTTGTCTTGTAAACTTTTTTAGATGTAAAATATATTTTTCATATAATAATATAGCCACCCTAGTTCACTTTTAATTAATATTGGCATCTGTTTATTTTCCATCCTTTTACTTCCAAGCTCTTTCTGTCTTTAAATCTAAATTAAGTTTCTTGTAGGCAGTATATACAGGCAAAACAGGAAGATATTGCAGGTTGGGTTCCATGTCAACACAATAAAGTAACAAACATTTTTTTTGTTTCATAGTGCATATAAAATTGTTTACACTATACTGTAGTCTATTAAGTGTGCAATAGTATTGTGTCTAACAATGTACATACATTAATGAAAAATATTTTTTGTTAAAAATGCTAACCATAATCTTAGCCTTCAGCAAGTTGTAATTATTTTGCAGGTGGAGGATCTTCCCTTCATACTGTCAAAAATGTAATTCTTCAAAGCACAATGATACTAGGTGGGCCTGTATATGGATCACATGTTTTAATTCATTCTGCCAATCTCTGCCTTTAAGTTAGAAAATTTATTCCATTTACTCCATTTAAAGTAATTACTTAGAGACTGAATTCTGCCATTTAACTATTTGTTTTCCATATGTCATTTGTGCTTTTGTTCCTCAATTCTTCTATTACAAGCTCTTTTTTTTTGTTTTTTTGTTTTTTTGGTTTTTTTAGTGTAGGGTACCACTTAATTTCCTCTTTTTTCTGTAATTTAAAAAATATTTTTGTTGTTACCTTAGAAATTACAATTAATATTCTTAAATTTATAAAAACCTAATTAAATAATACCAACTAAGATTTTATATATTTGAAACTACTCCTATACATGTCTGTCTCTTGTCCTTTTATATTACAGTTTGAATTTTCATAGTTTTGTGCCCATTAACATGTTTATAAGTTTTTATTGTTAGTTTTTTCCATACTACAGGAAGAATGAGAAACCAAAAGTACAATAACACTGGCTTTGATATTTACCTGCATAGTTACCTCTACCAGCATTCTTTATTTCTCCACTTGGCTTTGAGTTATGGTCCAGCATCCTTTCATTTCAGTTTGAAATACTCCCTTTAGCATTTCTTGGACAGAAGGTCTATTAGTAACAAAGTCCTTTATTTATTTTTTGTTAATTTGGTAATGTCTTAGTTCCACCTTCACTTTTGAACTTTAGTTTTTCTGGGTATAGAATTCTTGGTTGAGTTTTCTTTGTTATTGTGCTTTCAGTACTTTAAATGCCTTCTGTCCTCTGTGGTTTCCGATGAGAAATAAGCTGTTTTTGAGGGTTCCATGTGCATAATAAGTTGCTTCTCAATTACTGCTCTCAAGAATCTGTCTTTATTTTTGGCATTTGACAATTTGACTATAGTGCGTCACAGTGTAAATGTCTTTCAGTTTATCCTGCTTAGAAATATTGAGCCCCTTGGATGTGCAGATTTAGGTATTTCACTATATTTGGGAAGTTTTCAGTCATTATTTATTCAAATATTTTTTGCTCCTTCTTCTCACTCTTTATCTTCTGGGAATCTCATAGTGCATATGCTAGTCTGCTGGGTACTTTCCCACAGATCCCTTAGGCTCTGTTCACTTTTTGTCATTTTCATTTTTATTTTTGCTCCTCAGACTGGATAATTTCCACTGTCCTATCTTTTAGTTCATTGATTCTCTCTTCTGCTCACTCAAATTGTTTTGAACCCTTTAGTAAATTTTTCAATTTAGTTATTGCATCTATCCAGATCTAAAATTCCTACTTGGTTTATTTTTATAATTTCTCTTTATTGATATTATCATTTTGTTCATATGTAATCTTCCCAAATTCCCTTATCAATGGTTTCTTCAACTATTGAGTATATTAAGACAATTGATTTAAAGTCTTTATCTAGAGGCTTCCAGACAAGATGGCAGCATAGGTAAATGTGGTACTCACATCCTCATCAAAATTACAACTAAACTATACAACATCCATCATTCAGAACTGCCTGAAATCTAGCTGGACATACGTCCAGCTAGAACTAAGCATATAAGGGAGAAGCCACAGCCAGACCAATAAGAGGGGCAGATAGTCAGAACAGCTAGTCCCATACCGATGTGTGGTGGTAAAAAATCAGGAGAAATATCTAGGCTGCAGAGGTCCCCCCACTGAGGAGCAGGGGCTCTTAGCCCCATACTAGGTCCCCCAGCCCAGGTTTCCAGTGCCAGAAAGGGAAGTCCCCATAACTTCTGACTAAAAATCAGCAGGGATTGTGGCTGAGTAAGACAGAGGGCTTCTGGAGTTACAGTTATTCCTTTTAAAGGGGCCACACATAAACTTACTCAGGCTTGCTCTGAGCTCCAGCATGGGGCGGCAGCTTGAAAGGTACTGGGGACATATGGGGAGGAACTGAACTGTTTGACTTTCAGGTGAGAATTAGAGGGGCAGCCTCCTCCCAGGCAGAAGTACTGGTAGAACCATTGTTCCTTTGCTGAGCCCTCCCTACACAGAGTTTGCTGGCGGGTGCCACATATGTGTGTCCATCAACCTAGTTAACATTATTCACCTTCCCTGCTGATTCCCTAAGACCCTGCTCCACCCAACTTGCTAGGTGGTCCTAGGGCAGGGAACCCACAGCAACTGATCTTGGCCTGCATCTTCCAGGAGACCCAGAGCAAGCACACCTGGTAGACAACTTCAGACCCTGTCAGAGCACCACCCAACCACCTCTGTGAGTTACACACTCAGGAGCAAACTAATCAGGCACCTAGGCCCTAATGAAGTGAGTTCTGCTCTGTGTTGTTGGCCTCTGTACAGCAGCTCCTTAACTGTGGTCACAGCCAGTCCTCACAGAAAACTGGTCTGGGAGTAAATCTCTCCCACTGAGATGCCAACAGCAATCAAGTCTCAACTACAACAGGAGGGTGCATAGAAACTACATGAGGGTTGCACTTGCAGTGTTCAGATCAGGTAACGAAGCAAGCTGTACCACTGGGCCCTACAGAACACCTACTATGTAAGGTCACACTATCAAAACTCGGAGATGCAGCAGCTCTGCCTAATATGTAGAAAAAAACACAGGGAGGGAACTAATATGGGAAGACAAAGAAACATGTCCCAAATGGAAAAAAAAAAAAAAAGAACAAAACTCCAGAAAAAAGAACTAAATAAAATGGAGAAAAGCAACCTACCAGATACAGGGTTCAAAACACTGGTTATAAGGATGATCAATAAACTTACAGGAAAAGTAGATGAACTTAGGGTGAACTTTAATAGAGATCAGATGCATAAAAATGCAGATAGAAAACATAAGAAAGAAACAGAAATGAAGAATACAATAACTAAAATGAAGAATACATTATAGGAAAGCTACAGTAGAGTAGATGAAGCAGAGGCTCAAATCAGAGATTTGGAAGAAAGCAAAAAGCATCCAAGCAGAACAGCAAAAAGAAAAAAGATTCCAGAAAGATGAAGATAGTAAAGAAGTCTCTGGGACAACTTCCTGCACATCAACATTCATATCATGGGGTTGCCGGAAGGAGAATACAGAGACTAAAGGATTGAAAACTTGCCTGAAAAAATAATGACAGAAAACTTCCTTAACCTGGTGAAGAAAATAAACACACAAGTTCAGGAAATGCATAGAATCCCAAACAAGATGAACCCAACAAGGCCCACAAAAGAACACATCATAATTAAAATGGCAAAGGTTGAAGACAAAGAGAAAACCTTAAAAGCATGAGAAAAGCAGTTAGTTACTTACAAAGGAGTTCACATTAGACTGTCAGCCGAGCTCTCAACAGAAATTTTGCAGGTCAGAAGGGACTGGCATGAAATATTACTCTACTCAGCAAGGCTATCATTTAGAATCAAAGGGCAGAAAAAGAGCATCCCAGATAAGAAAAAGCTAAGTCAGTTAATCACCTCCAAACCAGTATTACAAGAAATTTTGAAGGGTCTTATTTAAGAAGAAAAATAAGGGTAAAAAATGGCAATAAATACATACCTATTAATAATTACTTTAAATGCAGATTGATTAAGTGCTCCAGTCAAAAGACATAAGGTGATGGAATGGATACTAAAACATAACCCTTACATATATTGCCTACAAGAGACTCAGTTTAGGTCAAAATACACACAGAGACTGAAAGTAAAGGGATAGAAAAAGATATTTCAAGAAAATGGGAATAAAAAAATAAGCTGTGGTAATAATACTTATACCAGACAAAATAGTCTTTAAAACAAAGTCTATAACAAGAGACAAATAAGGGCCCAGCAATTCCACCTCTGAGTATTTATCCAAAGAAACCCAAAACAGTAAATCCAAAAGGCATATACATCAATGTGTTTATTGAAGCATTATTTACAATAGCCAAGATATGGAAGCTACCTAAGTGAACCTAAGTGCCCATCAAGAGATGAGTGGATAAAGAAGTGTTGCACATTCACCATGGATTGTGATTCAGCCATAAAAAAGAATGAAATCTCACCACCTGCAACAACATGGATGAGCCTAGAGAGTATTGTGCTGAGTGAGATAAGTCAGACAGCGAAAGACAAATGCTATATGATTTCATTTATATATGGAACCTAAACAAACAAGAAAATAAACAAACAAGTAGAATAGAAACAGACTCATAGATAGAGAATATTTTGATGGTTATAAGATGGGAGGGGGTAGGGGGATGAGTGAAAGGGCTGAAAGGATTAAATACAAATTGATTGTTACAGAATAGTCATGAGGATATAAAATATAGCATAGGGAATATAGTCAATAATATTGTAATAACTATGTATGGTGTCTAATGGACTAGATTTATTGGAGTGATTATTTCATAAGTTATATAAATGTCTAATCACGGGGTATACAACTAAAACTAATATAATGTTATACATCACCTGTAATTAAAAAATAAGAATTATTTTTAAAAATAGAACCGTTAGCCCTGATCAGCGTAGCTCAGGTGGTTGGGTGTCATCCTTCAAAGCAAGAGGTTGTGGGTTTAATCCCCAGTTGGGAAACATGCCTGGGTTGCAGGGTCGTCCTCCAGTCGGGGAGTGAACGAGAGGCAACCAATGGATGTTTCTCACTTCCATCAATGCTTTTCTCCCTCTGTTTCTTCCCCCCTTCCCCTCTTTCTAAAACTAAATAAAATCTTTAAAAAAAAAAAAGACCTATTAGTTTACTATAGTTTGGTGGATCTCATGGAAGCAAACCCCGCTTGGTTTTCAGAACTAGGCTTTTGAGGACCCATCTCTCAGTTGGAAGACTTAAAATTGGAGGCATTACATGTTCAGTTGAAACCATTTACTCCTCAGGAAAATGCTGGGAGTTATGAGTTCTCTCCTGATTGTTTATCATTGTGCCAGAGGTCTAGTTTATGACCAAACTGTCTCGACCTCTCCCACCATTACGGTATGGGTTTTTTTCACACGCCTGAGGGGTAGGAGTCACTCAGACAGTGTCTGGATTTCTTTTGGAAGGAATTGTGCCATATGTAGCTAAGATCTGGTGTGTCCATGAGAGGAGGTGAGCTCAGGAACCTCCTATGTTGCCATCATGATCTGGAACCTCAAGAAATCTCACAAGATATTCACAAATAAGACAATGCTTAGAAACATTAAGTCCCTTCCCCAGAAACAGGCAACTAGTAGCTGGTGAAACCAGAATTTGAAGTCAGGCAGAATGACTCCTTAACATATTCTCCTAACAGTTACATTCTGTCCAGCTTTCTCTACTGTGTTCTGTGGTTATATTGTTTTTGTTATCATTGTTCTTACAGAATAACATCCTGTTTAAATTAATATCAATGGGCAGTTGAGAATTTAATTAATATCACATTTATTTTACATTAATCTTTGACCCCAGGGAGCTCTGGGATTTCTGATCACCATACAGCATTTTTGAGCAATGCCCATCATTTTCCCCTTCTGAGAGTTTTTTGGGGTGTTTTTGTTTTTGTTTTTAAGTTAGGTAAAACAAAGATGAGTGCCTTGTGTCATTTTTCAGGTAGCGTCCAGACAGGTTAGAAGAGAAAAACACAATAATCTGTTAATAATATATGCTCTCTTCTACACTGAGAACACAGGCTGCAATCTTCAAGACTGTGACCGAGTTGGGGAAGTGGAAGGGCAAGGGCAAGGAAAAATGTCGCAAAGCTTTCATACCATTTTTAAGTTACCCTTTTATTGATTCAGCATTCATTTGGTTACTGTAAACCTTTTATTATTTTCCAGAGCTCTAACAAAGTTTGTTCTGACAGTTTCTACTTTTCTTCGATGCCCTTGAGGGATGGGAGCTTATAGCTGCCTACTCTATCATTTTGATGTTGTCATTCCAAAGGAGCTTTCTTAACTTGGACGCACATTGACTCACTCTCAACTCAGATGTTCCCAACGTGAGCAAAAAAGGACTCATGGCATTTCCCTACCTGCTTCTCTCTACTGGGTTCCCTGTCCGGGAATGGTTAGAGCACTCTTCAGTTACTCAAGCCAGGAAGCTTTATCTTTTCCCACTTATCTGATAGAGTGGTAGTCAATCACTAAGTCCTACATATGCAATGCACCCTTTCAAGGATTCTCTGATCATTCCACTTATCACTACCTCACCATTTCTACAGGTTGCTATCATCTTCCACTTTGATTATTAAAATGTCTCTTGCCTGGATAGTTTGCATCTCATTTTCCCTCTCCATGTCCCATATGAATCTGCTCAAAGCACTCTGTTCTTACCCCTCATTTTTTTCTCTCCTGCTTTTAAAGTACCACATTCCTTTATTTTTTTTCATTTTTCATTTCTCCTGCTGCCTCAACCCTCATGTTTTTACAGCCTGATGTTGTGAGGCTTAGTTTCCCACACTGGAACCCTGGGCTGCACGGTCTGTCTTGTCCCTGTGTTGTTCTTCCCCGTTTATCCTCATGCAAATGTGGGACCACCAGCTGCCGTCTCACCCGCCCAGCCCTCCAGCCACTGCCTTGCTGCGTCCTCTCTGCCCCAGCTGCCTGTCTACGCGCCTCCTGCCAGTCTGGATGAATGTTTCTTCTTTAACTCCTTGGTTGTCAGACTTCCCTACAGTTCAGTTTTCTGGCAGTTCTGTTGTTTTTGTTTTTAAATTTGTTTTCCTTCTTTTGGTTGTGAGAGGAGGCAAAGCGTATCTACCTTTGTCTCTATCTTGGCCAGAAGTTGAGTCCTACACTCATTTAGAACAAGGACTGTGTGTATTCAGCCCTGCAACAATGCCCAGCAGATACCAAGAGCCAAACAAATGATTCTTGAGTATCTGAAACAGACCCACAATACTGTTCCTCAGAATGATATGATATAGTAGGCATAATAAAATCAAACATTAAAATGTCCTTATATATGTGTAGCGCAGTCCAAGGCAGTCTGGCTTCCTTGCCCAGACGTCTGGGGAACTAAGATAAGTAGTGTTCCCATAGCCTTGAGACTGGGCCTGTATGCACAGAATCCCTCAGTATTATACAACCTGTGTCTGGTTCTCTGCCAGCTTTGTTTCTTTTTAGTATATAATGGGGTCGGGGTTCCCTGCTAAGAGAGGAGAGGAGGGGACCGGTGACATGCAGTGTGACACACAGGAGCACGCAACTTGTAGCATGCGTGGATTCACCCACCTTTGAATAAAGGCATGTCAGGCATCCTCACGGCTCCACGACATTTCTTCTGACCACCCTAGTCTTGAGTGGTCTTGACTGGCTACAAGACAATATGTATAAACATAAAGATATACATAACAATTTAGAAACTTTTAAAACTGAATTTGTTTTCTTACTTCCTTACTTCTGATTTCGAAAATCTTACCCTTTATTCAAGCTCTATTTCATTTCTTACCTCCTCAAGCTCCTACCCATCGAATACACACCTGCCAATTTGGCACTGGATTACACACTAATCTGAAGTCCCTGATGCTGTTCATAATGCTCCCCTAGTCAAAAAATGGAGGGATATGCAAATGTTAGGTTAGATCTATACCACATTGCTAATAGGTGCTATTAACACAATGTAGATCCACTGACCTCCCCCAGGCCAAGTTATTCATCACTAATAAGCTTAATAACATGCTGTCTTAATGGTGGCTATAATTAGATACTGTTTTTGTGAGTTTTGTCTCCCCAGTAGATAGATTTGCATCTTCCCAAAGGTAAAAACCTCCATTCAGCCAGTTTACTATTAAGCAAAACCCACAGTTCAAACAGATATACAATGCATATTTTCCCAACACACATGTTCATAGGTTTACAGTCATGCTTTAGTCTATAATTGAATAAGATTATGGAAAGAGCAGTACTATGCCAGAATTTACTTTTATTTTTGCATTTAAAGTTTTCATACAATGTTCTTACACATGGAGAAATCGTAGCCTAAATGACAGTATCAAGGGAACAAGGTAGTCTTCTCTTCCTGAGGAACCTGGATGGGTGTGGAGGGGTTTCTCCATTTCACATTGTTTTCTCATTATGCTTGGAAATGGATTCTTACTTTGGCTGGGGACAACACTCCACATGTGAAGAGTCTGTATTGTCATGTTCATGTCAGCATTCAGAACCATACATGTGTACATTTGTGAGCCTGCTCTTTGAAAATAAAGAAGGAAAGTGGGCTTAATGGGAAAAGTCACCTGTTTTACACTCCCACATTGCCCAGGATTAAAATGTTTTCAAGTTTTCTCTCAACAACTAAGAAGGTTCCATTTACATGCATATTTTATAGCTACCTCTCCCCCAACAAGTCCCTATTTGCCAAGGGATAGGAAAGACTGCCTTTTGCTTTATGATTTCTAATAATTCCATTATCATAATCACCCACAGGTAGTTAGTAGGTTCCCAGTTCTCAAATACTTAGTGAATAGAGTTGAGGTTGCTGAATGAGACCTTAGTAATTCAAAGAGGAGAAATGGAGGGAGGTCAAGGAGAGGGTCTTCATGAGACTGTCATGACAGCACAAACAGCTTGGGACTAAGGCTTTCAAACCCAAGGGTACCTGGCTTGCCTCACTATCTCCCAGGTCCCTGGCATCTACAAGGCTTGACTTTGAGGCTTCAAGGATGCAATGGAATATTTGTCTGGCCAGAAATCATTTAATTCAGGATCATGGGGAATGTTCTGATCAGAACAACCTGTCTTAGACTGAGTCACTATAACAACCAAAGAAAAGGAAATAACAATTATTGAAGAGGTTCTGTGCTTTAGTTTGCCTCAGGAGTCTCAGGAACAGAATCTTCAAACACTCTATTAATTGTCTCCATTGCCTCGTAGGCATTAGATGATCCATGCACAACATTCCTCAAAATACTCGCCCCAAATTTGGCTCGGATGGAGTCTGGGGACAGTAGTTTTGCTTCATTGGGGTCTGTGGGACCCATCAATCGTCTCCATTCTGAAATAGCATTCCACTTGGTCAGAGCCATGACCAAGGATGGACCCCTGCAAAAAACAATGCTTTCAGAAGACTTGGGCTATTTACAACTAGACAGATAGCATACACACCTAAAGACAGAATGCCACAGCTTCATCCAGAGACTTCTTCTTTATTCTTTGTACTTACCAGTGTGATTTTATGCCTTTTTTTTCCATTTCATTTATCCATCTTTTAACAGTTTGTTATGTGTGTGTATGTGTGTGTGCTTAAAATGCTGTGGTTTAATTCTAGGGACATGCACCAGGTACTGTTCCAAGTACTTTAAATGTATTAATTATTTATCCCTCACAATAAACCTATGAGGTAGGTACTATTATTATCCCCACTTTACATATAAGAAAACTAAGACACAGGTAAATTTTGTTGGTAATGGGGATTTAAATCCAAATACCCTCTATATCTAATAAATAAATAAAAAAGAGAAAGGAAAAAAGGAAGGAAGGAAGGAAGGAAGGAAGGAAGGAAGGAAGGAAGGAAGGAAGAAAGGAAGGAGAAGGAAAGAAAAAATAAGGGGAAGGCAGGAAGGGAAGAAAGGTAAGAAAAGAAGGAAATAGGGAAAAAATGAACCCAAAATATTAACAAGATGACTTTTCATGGATGAGATTAGCTAAAATGTTTTAATTAATTTTTATACTTTTTAGTTTCTACAATGAACATTTACTATTATGGAAAGAACTGTATATCAGAAACTTACTCAGATAGTGCTTCCAGTACATCTTTATAAAAGTCTTTTTTTACAATTTTAAAATAAATTTTGTCTGCGTGCTCTTTGGTTAGTAGCATTTCCTTCATCTGTGTTATATCAAAGCCAGCCTCTTTAATAATGCTGAGGATCTCCTCTAGAGAAAACAGATATTTGCTAATCATGCAGATTGCCTCCATTTTTGCTCCCTATTCAAACAGATTTAAATAACTAAGGAAAGTAATAATTTTATTGCATGACTATGATTTAAAAAAATTTAAAAAGCTATGCTAAACTTTGGAATTAAATAGCACCAGACTGACATTCAGAAGAACTTTAATATGTTATTGGAGATGTCCAGCCTCTGAGAGCCATCTTTCCAGAAACCACCTGGAACAGCTGGTGGACTATAGAAGTGGGGGAGCCAGGGGTCTGCTCCTGTGATACAGAGAAGATAAGCTTCACCTCCACACTGCAAATGCCAAGGGACTTCTTGCTAGGTGTGGGCTGTAAGTGAGAACCAATCTGAACTCTTCCCCCTTAAGTTCAAGGACATCACTGAGGGACTTAAATAAAGTAAACCTTCTCAAAATCTCACCAACAGCTTGAACTCTGATGGCTACATTCTGCAGAGGAAGGTATTCATTCCATTATTCTTTACACTTTTCTGTAGTTGGAAAAATTTCACTCAATTTGGAGAAAAAGTATACATTGGCTTTATTTTTAAATATTTACCTCTTTGTTCATGTGTTACATGAGGTTTAATCACTGCTAAAGTGCTCTGAGGAGGAAAAAAATACTGTATTTCCTTTTCAGCAGCTTCTAACGAGTCACTTCCATACAACTGGTTGATAGGCAAACTTTCTGTCGCAAACTGCATGCATAAACTTTGGAAAAGAAATAAAGTTAAAAACTGTTTAACATAACATAACATAACAATGTAACACTATTTATATAAATGTTTCAAAAATTATCAAGCAATAGCAACTTGTCCCTGATCTAGGCATAGTGGAAAAGGAAATAATTACTGAGTAACTTGGGACATGCTACTTCATTCTAAGGACATAATAGTCTTTAGGAAGAAAGGACGTGAACATTTAAATTATCCAGATAATGGATACTGACAGACAGCTATGAATGGAGGAATGGATGCCCCGGCGCAGTGACAGAACCCTGATCGCACTACGTGCTAGCTGTGTGGTATTACCTCTCTGTGCTATAGTTGTCTCAAATAAGAAAATGATAATGAAATTTGTTTTGCAAGTGATTTTGAGGATGTAATCAGATGATGTGTTTGAAATATATGGTGCATGTTAAGGTCTCAATAAATATTATTTTTCCTTCTTTCACCACTGTTATCAAGCACTAGAGATGGCACTTGACTCTACACCAAAGATACCAAACTATCAACTTTAAATCCAGGTGAAACTACAATGGAACCCCCCTGGTAAGCGAGAGCAGCAACAAAAGGGAGTCCAGGACTTGATATGACCACAGTTAAGGAGCTGCTGTGCAGAGGCTGACAGCACGGAGTGGAACTCACTTTACTGGGGTCTTGGTACCTGATTAATCAGCCCCTGAGTGTGTTGCTCATGGAGATGGTTGGGTGGTGCTCTGGCAGGGCCTGAAGCTGTCCCCCAGCTGTGCTCACCCTGGGCCTCCTGGAAGATGCAGGCCAAGATCAGCTTGCAGGCCCAACCAAGCTGCTTCTAGGGGCTTTTCCAGAAAAACAACCTTTCTTGGCTCTCACTGCAGACTTTCTTAAAATCTCTAAAAGATTCACAAACCCCAAACAAACACAGCATCTAGCCTCGGCATGCCCCATACCTCTTGCACAGGGGGGAGAATGGAGGAAATGGTACAGGGAATAAGAAGCATAAATGGTAGGTACAAAATAGACAGGGGGAGTTGAAGACTAGTATAGGAAATGGAGAAGCCAAAGAACTTATATGTACGACCCATGGACATGAACTAAGGTAGGGAGGGAATGCTGGTGTGGGGGAAGTGCATGGCAGAGGGGAATAAAGGGGAGGAAAAAAATGGGGCAACTCTAATAGCATAATCAATAAAACATACTTGAAAAATTTCTCCTAAATAGTGGATGGGGTAGGTATTTCTGCCAAGAGCTGACCTTTGGGTTGGGTACACACCACTTTTTTCCCAGCTCCAAACCAAACAGTTCACATCCTTCTCTTACAAAGCATTGGCAATATTCAGGTTGGCACTGTGCTAGGCCCCCAGTCAATAGCAGTCTGCTCCTGACCCGGGAAATGTAGCCATCCTGAGAACCTCCCTTGAGCTAGAGCTGTTTCCGTACTCCATGTCAAAAGGAAATTATAATGACTCCCATGAAAACATTTTGGGTTCCACGATATGAATCCTACCTCTCTGGAAGACATTCTTTGGCTTCTTCAACAGTTCTTGGTCCAATTAACTTTTTCCAGTGTTGTAAACCATTGTCTCTTAATAAAACAAGGGCTAGAGATGGACCACTGTTAGAAAAGAAAAAAACAAGTTAATAAAAATATGACTCAGTAGCTAATTATACATAGGTAACACAAGTGTATTTGTAAATAGACTACAAAATGTCAAGGTAATCCTTCTATCAAGTCTGAAATTAATTTCCATTGGCATATTCTTAAGAGTATATTTATAAAATTTTTGGATGAAAGCAGAAATGAAGGGAAAAGAAGGGCTTTGGTTCTAAAAGAGTGGTTCCCGTATATTCCCATACTCTTTCTGATTTATATACTCTTGCTGGATTTCCGCCTCAGCTTCTATTTCACTTGCTCTACTAGAAATCTGATAGATTTCTAGCATCACAAGCCTCTCTTAGAACTAGTGATCTTTAGGATTACAAAAGTCCTCAAGAACCAATCAGTTCTCTGTTTGGACTCGATGATGTTGCACGCCCTGAATTTCTGGCATTCAACTCAAGCAGACTCCAGCAACTTCACCTGGGGTTTTTCCATTGCTCCAATAACATTCCAGGAGGACTGCAGAAAAAGGCGGTTGAACAGAGTATGGATATGGGAGGGAGACTGGCAAAAAAGCAGATTCAGCACTTGTTTACAGAATTGAGAGGTTTGGCAACTTGAGCAGAAAAAAAGGTTAAAAGAAGGTTTAAATGATTCAAAAGTAAATCAGACCGTTCATTCTACAGCTGAAATCTACTTTACCTGGTCATGTTTTCTATAAGATTTTCAAAATAATCTTCATTTTCATATTCCTTGCACAGCGTTTGTGCCTCTCCTTCTGATAATACTATTTGTCTTTGCATTAGTATTTTAAAGCCTTCGTCTTGAATAATATTTAAAACGTCCTCTAAAAAAAGTCACACAATACATTTTAAATTGCTCGGTTATTTTTTATACACACAGTATTGAATATGTTATCATGGGGGGCATATAATGCATTTTACTCTATTATGAAATTTTAAATTTGGCAAAAAGAGCTCATTAAATTTTAACTTAAAGTGAACAATATTCTTAACATATCAAATTATAATGCTATGTCTAATTTTTCATAACATAACATTCATACACACACATACACACATTGAGGTATCTCATTAGCAAGTATTTTCCATGCTATATGTTTTATCTCTTAGACTGGAATCAAGGCAGGGCTCTCCTCTCTTACCACTTCTATTTGACATCATACTGGAAAACCTGGCTAGTGAAATAACATAAGAAAAGGGAATAAAGGGTGTACAGATAGGGAAGGAAGAAATAAAACTGTCTCTCTTTACAGATGACTTAATTGTCTATATAGAAAATCCCAAAGAAACAACAATAAAACTCCTGGAACTACCAAGAAACTATTATAGCAAAGTTGCAGTTTATAATTAATATACAAAAGTTAGTGACTTTTCTATACACTAACAATGAACAGTGGAATTTGAAATTTAAAACAATACCATTTACATTAGTACATTAGTATTACAAATGTATTAAATGAAAAATATTTGCAAACCACATATATCAATTACATTAGTACTTCAAAAAATGAAATACATGAGTAGAAATCTAACAAAATATATATAGGGCTTAAATGAGAAATACTACAAACCTCTGGCAAAAAGCATCAAGGATCTTAAAAAATGGGAACATAGCCATTGTTCATGAATAGGAAGACTCAATGTTGCTAAGATATCAATTTTCCCAACTTGTTCTCTAAGTTCTATACAATCCCAATCAAAAGTCCAGCAAGTTACTTTATGGATATGGATACTGACAAACTGATTCTGATGTTTATGTAGTAAGGGAAAAACCCAGAATAGGCAACTCAGTACTGAAAAAGAAAAACAATGTTGAAGGATTGATACTACCCACCTTAAGACTGACTACAAAGCTAGACAGAGAGAGATAGAACAATAGACACATAGATTAACAGAACTGAGTAGTGAAATCACAAATATACACACATGAATATGTCAACTGATCTGTGACAAATAAGCAAAGGTAATACAGTGGAGCAATGTAGTCTTTTCCACAAAAGGTGATAGAACAATTGGACACACACATGCAAAACAAAAACAAACACCTAGACATAGACCTTATACTTTCACAAAAATTAACTCAATTGGATTATAATCTTAAATGTAAACACCAAACTATAAACTTTCTAGAAGATAGAAGATAACAGAGGAGAAAATCTTGGTGATCTTGAGTCTGGCAATGATATTTCAATTTAAACACTAAACAATCCAAAAAAACCCACAAAAACTCCTGATACTAGTATAGTCCAGTTGGACTAATGGGCTATATTAAAAATAAAAATTTTTCAGTGAAAGACACTGTTTAAAAACCACAGAATTACACCCTGGCTGGTGTATCTCAGTGCATTGAGTGCCAGCCTGTGAACCAAAGGGATGCTGGTTCAATTCCCCAGTCAGGGCTCATGCCTGGATTGCCAGCCAGGTTCCCAGTGCGGGGCACTTGAGAAACAAAGCACACATTGATGTTTCTCTCCCTCCCTTCCCTTCTCTCTAAAAATAAATAAATAAAATCTTAAATAAAAAAAAATTAAAACCACAGAATTAAAAACCTGGAAAAATATTTGTGAACCACATATATGAGTATATAATGGACTTATATTCACAATATACAAAGAACTCATGACTCAACAATACAAACAACTCACTTAAGAAATGGGCAAAAATCTGAAGAGATATATCACCAAAGAAGATACAGAAATAGAAGTCAGCATACGAAAAGATGCCCAGCATCATATGTCATTAGGAAACTGTAAATCAAGACAACAATGAGATACCATTATATACTTATGAGAATAGAAAAAATCTAAACAACCACCTATAGACCAATAGGAACTTCCATTAATTGCTGTTTGGAGTTGAAAATGGAACCACCACTTTGGAAGAAATTTGACATTTTCTTACAAAGCTAAACATAGTTTAACCTTATGATCTGATATTCATGCTCCTAGGTATTAAATATTTACCCGAGGGAGGGGAACACTTATGTCTACGCACGCAAAAAAAATCATATATTAATTCCTATATAGCAGCTTTATTTATAGAAGCCAAAAACTAAAAGCAACAAAGATGATCTTCAATAGGTAACTGGAT
The DNA here is from genome assembly GCA_004026545.1 of Mormoops blainvillei. Taxonomy (NCBI): domain Eukaryota; kingdom Metazoa; phylum Chordata; class Mammalia; order Chiroptera; family Mormoopidae; genus Mormoops; species Mormoops blainvillei. Next base: position 17,324 of record PVJD01002847.1, on the reverse strand, counting down.
AAATTTTGGTACAGCCATAAAATTGAACATTACTCAGCAATAAAATGAAATAAGCTAACATGTCACAAAAAGACATGGAGGAACTGAAATGCATACTAAGTAGCTTTTTAATTTGATGTAGGCCCATTTGTTTATTCTTTCCTTTATATCCCTTTCTCTAGGAGACATATTGATGAAAATATTGCTGCATGGAATATCCGAAATTTTCCTGCCTATGTTATCTTCTAGGATTTTTACGATGTCGTGACTTATATTTAAGCCTTTTATCCACTTTGAGTTTATTTTTGTATATGGTGTAAGTTGGTAGTCAAGTTTCATTTCTTTGCATGTAGCTGTCCAGATCTCCAAAAGGGAACCAACCATATGGAAAAATATATTTGCCAATGATACCTCAGACAAGGGTTTGATCTCCAATATATATAAAGAACTCACATGACTCCATTCCAGGAAGACAAACAATCCAATTAAAAAATGGGCAAAGGACCTGAACAGACACTTCCCTGAGGAGGACATACACAGGGCCCAGAGACATATGAAAGGATGTGTCACTAGCCATCAGAGAGATGCAAATTAAAACCCCAATGAGATACCACTTCACACCAGTCAGAATGGCTATCATAAACAAATCAACAAACAACAAGTACTGGTGAGGTTGTGGAGAAAAGGGGACCCTAGTATATTGTTGGTGGGAATTCAGACTGGTGCAGCCACTGTAGAAAACAGGATGGAATTTCCTCGAAAACCTAAAAATGGGACTGCCTTTTGACCCAGTGATTCCACTGCTGGGATTATACCCTAAGAATCCTGAAACACCAATTCAAAAGAACCTATGCACCCCAATGTTCATAGTAGCACAATTTACAATTGCCAAGTGCTGGAAACAGCCTGAGTAACCATCAGTAAACGAGTGGATCAAAAAACTGTGATACATTTACACAATGGAATACTACACAGCAGAGAGAAAGAAGGAGCTCCTACGCTTAGGGACAGAATGGATGGAACTGGAGAGCATTATGCTAAGTGAAATAAGCCAGGCGGTGAAAGACAAATAGCATATGATCTCACCTGTACATGGAACCTAATCAACAAAACAAACAAGCAAGCAAAATATAACCGATGACATGGAAATAAAGAACAAGCTGACAGTAACCAGAGGGTAGGAAGGAGGGGGATAACAGGAAAAAGAGGGGAAGGGTCAAGTCAAGTAACATGTATAAAGGACCCATGAATGAAAACAACCGGTGGGGAGAGGGTTGAATGTGAAAGCTGGGGGGTGGATAGGGCAGGGTAAGTAATGGGGGAAATTGGACAACTGTAATTGAACAACAATAAAAATAAATAAATTCTACTTACTTATCCTAAAAAAAAAAGAAAGAAAGAAAAGAAATGCATATTAAGTAAAAGAAATTAGCCTGGAAAGGCTATATACTGTATGATTCCAACTATTTGACATTCTGAAAAAGGCAAAACTATAGAGACAGCAAAAAGATTAGTGGTTGCCTGGGGTTAGGAGGAGGAAGGGAGGAATGAACAGGTGATTCCATTCTACATGATACTGTAAAGAGGTCAGATGACATTGTGCATTTGTAAAAACCCATAGAAGTTACAAAATAAAGAACTTTAATGTAAACTATGGATTTTAGTCATTAACAATGTACCAATATTGGTTCATTAATTATAAAAATATGTCACAAAAATATGTTAATAGGAGAAACTGTTAAGCAGGCATGTGGGAACTATACTATCTTAATTTTTCTGTAAAGCTACAAGTGTTCTAATTTGTAAAAATCTATCCATTTAACAAGCATGTATATATTAAGAAAGATTTTAAAGGCACAACATTCCAAAGAACACTCTAGACCCAGATAGTTACAGTAGTAAACTCTGATAAACATTTAAGAAAGATACAATATTAATTATGCACTGTCTCTTCCAGAAAGTAGAAGAGGCATAACCATTCATTTCATTTTATGAGGACTGCATTATACTGACACCAAAACCAGATAAAGATATTACAAGAAAACAACAAATAACCCCCATTAATATAAGCACAAAAGTCCTCAACAAAATATTTAAATATCAAACCCAGAAGTATGTAAAAAAAAAAAAATACAACTAAGTGTGGTTTATCTGAAGCAAAGCTGCTTCAACATTCAAAAATCACAGTAACTGCCATATTATCAAACTCAAAGAAAAAAACTGTATCAGTATTTACAGAAAAAATATTTGAGAAAATACAATATCCATTCATGAAAAATAAAAATTCCAGAACTTGGAATAAGTGGGGATTTTCTTAATTTGATAAAGAATATATAGCACTGGTATTATACTTAATGGTAAAAACTGAACGCTTTCACTGAAACGTCAGGAATAAGGCAAACCTGTCTGCTTTCACCTCTCCTAGTCAACATCATATAGGAAGTCCTGCTAGTCAGTCCAATGAGGCAAGAAAAAGAAGTAAAAGTATACAGATTGGAAAGGAAAAGGTATAACTGTCTTGATTTGCAATGATATTAATGTCTGTATCAGTAGTTCTGGGCCAAGGATTTTTGTCCCCCAAGGATCCACTTGACAATGTCTGGAGGCATTTTTTTGTTGTCACAAATGGCATGGCAGGTGGGGGTGAGTGCTACTGGCACCTACTAAGTAGAGATCGAGGGTGTTGTAAACATTTACAATGCACATGACACAGCCTCACTCAACCAAGAATCATCTACCCCCAAACGTAAGTAGGTCTGAGGTTAAGAAATTGTGGTCTACATAGACATTCCCAAGGAGACTACATCAAAGCTTCTGAGACTGAGTTCAGCAAGTCATATAAAGCCAATATAACAAAATACAATAGTATTTTCATACACTAGCTATGAAAAAGTTAATAGTGTGAATTTGTGGTTTGTGTTCTTGTTCTGTCACCATGTTCACTCTGCTATGTGAATATGGAATTAGGAAGTGACTAGAACTTTTTAAATGCAAGCATTGTATTTATGTTTTCTCATTTACACTTGGATTTTTTAAAATTTATTTTTCAATTACAGCCTGGGTTCAGTATTATTCTGCATTAGAATAAATAGACTTGATAAAGCATCTTTTTTAAATCACACTATTAATAAGGGATTGACCCAAACTTTGAATTAAGGCATTTCAGATATGAAAGCTTCCAATCTTTACTATGTAATAATTCCTACCGCGTAAAAATTTACTCTAACAAATTCATAGGTTAGAAAATACTTTGTAAACTCTCCAACTACAAAACTGTTTTATTATTTACTATTGAGAAATTATTAAATTAACTAAATGTATTACTTTAGGTACTTTTTAATATTCTAAAATAATATCTTTTATTGTAATTACACTAGGGTTTATTCAAATCCATGTATGAAATACTTTAACAATTTACACCTTATTTCTTACCTTTCTTTTCTCGAAAGAGATCTGGTCGAAGTAATGCCAGTATCCTTTCTAATTTTATTTTTGTCATATTTTCAAAATCAGGAAAGAAGATATCAATAAACTTATTAACATTATCTATATTCTCTTCAACATCACAAAGCTGAGATACATCTTGTCTTTCCAGATATTCTTGTAAACTATTGATATCCAAAATATAATTTAAGATTATAAACTGAAGTTTAATAACCATGCAGGGAAATTAAAACTGATAATATGTTTACAAAGAATTTGCAGTTTAGTAAAACAAACAAAAATATAATTTCACATAAAGATAAGTTACATTTCTCTATTATATCAAAGAATAATATATTTAATTCAACTTTTTATTGAACCAATCCCAAGATCAATCAAATGAAATCATGTATATTTGACTTCATGAGAATATAAAAAAAGACCAAAATAATATGTTTAACTTTTTTTCTTTCCTCTATGTAAAGATTTTCAGATAGATTCTATTTTTTATTTTTTATTTTGTCTTTCAATCAAGGGGTTATTAAGAAACACATTTCGTATTTTCAAATAGATAAGACATTTTGGTCATTCCTTAATTGTTTATTTCCAATGTTATTGGATTATAATTAGAAAATGTGTGTGGTGAAATCCTAATTTTAAAAAAAATGTTGACAGCTGTCAGAGGGAAGGGGGTTTGGGGACCTAGATAAAAGAAGGTGAAGGGATTAAGCAAAACAACAGTGTGGTGACAACCAGAGGGAAAGGGGTGGGGGTCGATGGAGGTGGGCAAAGGGGGGTAAGTGGAGATGGAAGGAGGCTTTGCTTCCGGTGATGTGCGCACAATATGGTATGAAGACAAATTTTGGTTGCGTTGTACACTTGAAAACTGTATACTTTTGTGGACCAATGTCAGCCCAATAAATTCAATAAGTAAAAGAAAAAATTTGTTACAGTTTTCTTTGTAAACAAAGAAAATTTTATTTGTAAGTATATTTATGTATCATATATTATAGATTATTATATATAATTATTGTTTATGCACTTTCCATTCCTGTATATCCTTATCTTTGTCTGCTGTGTATTGAAATTTTTTACCAAAGGTATTTTTAATCTAGTCCTTATTTTTCTAATACCTTCACTTTTATGTTTTTAATTGTTACGTTGTTTGGGGCATTTCAACTACTATATCTTCTTCATAGATGTTGCCTTTTACATTATGTCCTTTTTTAAATCAAGTTTAACACTTTTAATGTTCAATTCTAATACTTTATTTTTCCTGGCTTTTTTTTTTAACTATCCCTTTATTTTTCTTAGTGTGTTTCTTCTAAACAATATGAGTGCAGTTTTTAACACTTTATTTTGAAATGACAGAGTTGCAAGACTAGGATAATGAACTCTAAACTCACCAAATGTTAACATTTTGTCACATAATTATCTCATACACAGTCCATATTCAAATTTCATCAATTTTATAACAAGATCTTATCTGTAGTAATTTTTTCCTAATCTGGGATAACACTTGCATGTTATCTCCCTATCTCCCTAATCTCTCTTAATCTCCAGTGCCTCGGCCTTTTTTGTCTTTCAAAACAGTGATATTTCAGAATCTAAGCCAATTGTTTCATACACTGTTTCTCATTTTGAATGGTTTCAAACTTTTCGGTGACCCGGTAGTTTCCTATCGTATTCAGGTATGAAACCTTGGCAGGAATACTGCATAAATTGTGCTGTATTCTGAGTACATAACAACAGGAGTACAGGCCAGCTTTCCCCATTACTCATGATACTAATATGGTACCCCCTAGTTTTCTCCACTGAAAAGTTATAATTTCCACTTTGATAAGATACCTGTGAGGACATTATTTCAAACTATATTTTTCACACAACTGTTTTAGCACCCATTGATGATCTTTTCTGCATCAATAACTCACTGTAATGCTTTTTAATTGTTTTTTTTTACCTTAGCCTCATAATCTCTGTACTTAATGGGATAATTAATCTTTCCACAATTTGCAAAATAACCACATACTTTACTATATTCCTTCCATCTTATTTTATACATACTATTTATTTTAAATGGTACTGTCTTCTTTTTTTCTTTCCCTTATTTTGCTGGTCTGAGCAAATTACTATTCATTCCAAGTTTTTTCCCCCTTGTTAATGTAGCAATTTTGTTATACTTATCCACTGCACTAATGTTTGCTAATGTTTGCCATCTTTTACCTGCTTTCATAAACACATATATGCCAAATATTCCTTGCATTCTAGCACACTATTTCTCTAATTAACACTCCATTCATCCTCCTTTCTGCAAATTCAAATAAGAATCTTAAATTACTTTGTTACCTTATTCATCTCATCTTTCCTCTCTCCTCTCTGGTGTTTTTTAACCATTTACCACACATGCTCAGTAACTCCTAGGTTTGCTGAGATAATTTAGGATCTATCAGAGTTTTCTTCTGTTTAAAGAGTCCTCTGTTAGCTATTTTATTATAACCCTGAATTATGCAATGTGCATGTGTGTTATGTGGGGAGCGAAGTGCCTGTGTTCATAAATTCCAAGGTTCAGCAGTAACAAGTGTTTCCCTTCTTTTATTATCCCCATAGCAAGGTGTCATTTTTCATTTTTTGGTTTTGTTGAGTCCTTCCTCAAACATTTTCTATGGAAGGATTATATAGGTGATATATTCCTAAGCATATCCTTGAATATCTTCCTTTGCTCCACCAGGTAAGTGATATCTTGACTTCATTAAGAACATAAGAGTCGGTTCTGGTGTTGGAGTCCTTTTCTCTTAGTAGTCCGATAGCAAGTCCTGTTGCAGTCAGAGATTTTTCCTTTTTGTAGCTCAGTTGCTACCAACAATGGAGTTGTTGAAAGGGGTGACCTAAGGGGGTGTTTTTTCTGTAGGGAAGTTTTAAGCCAATAGTAAAACTAACTAAAAGCTGAACTGCTTTATTACCACCATGTCCCACAATTGTAAACAATGTTGGTGATAAACTACTCTTCCTTGAAAAAAAATATTTTGTTTGTCTACATGCTAAACAATTCTTGTGGTAAGTGCTGAATTTTCAAAATATGTTGTATAATTAGGCTTCAGGTCAGTTATCTTTAATAAACAGTGTACTTTACATTGTACTCTGAATGAAAGAATCAATCCTAAAATAACAAAGTTAGTGGTACTATTTCAATTTTTGGAATTTATTGTGAAACGGGAATTTTATGTATCTCTGTTTATTAAACATCAATATACAAGGTCTTTCTGGAAAAAGTCCAGCCATTATTAATATATAACAAGAACAGTTTGCACAACATCAATGTAACCTGGTAGCCAAAAAGAGTGGACTGGAATGTGTATGTGTGAACAATGACAACTTGGCTGTACTAGTCAGTGGGAGTGCTGGATGCCATTGAGTGAGCATGTGTACTGTGTGGCCATCACATTCAAAATGACTGAGCGAGTAGAACAATGAATCTGCATCAAATTTTGTTTTAAGCTTGAACATTCCTCTGCCTAAACTATTTGGATGATTCAGAAGGATTTCAAGGACAATGCAGTGAGTGCGGTACAAGTAAAATGTGGCACAAATGCTTCAAAGATGGTCGAGAATCTGTTGAAAGTGACCCATGTTCTGGAAGGCCTGCACCAAGCAGAACACCTGAGAATGTTGAATGTGGATGGGCTGCAATCTGCAAAGATTGGTGACTGACAGGGTGAGAACTAGAAGCGGATCTGGGGATTCCAAATACTACTGTGCCTGAGATTTTGATGACGGATCTTGGCATGAAGTGTGCCATGGCAAAATTCATTCCACAGCTTCTGCTACCAGAGCAGAAGAAACATCGTGCTGTAGTTGCTAATGACTTGATTCAAACCACTACAAATGAATCAGATTTCCTCAAGAAGGTCATAACAGGACATGAATGGTAGGTCTTTGGCTATGATCCAGAAATGAAGGCCCAGTCGTCCCAGTGGAAGTCACCTGGTTCTCCATGCCTAAAGAGAGTGTGGCAAAGTCACAGCAAGGTCGAGACTATGTTAACTATCTTTTCTGATTGGGCAGGTGTTGTCCATCATGAGTACGCCCCTCCAGGCCAATTAATAAGGAGTACTGCCTCAATGTTCTTCTTTGGTTGAGTGATGCAAGACAATGAAAACAGCCACGGCTATGGACAACTGGTGATTGGTGGCTTCATCGTGACAATGCACCCGCTCACGCATCATGTCTTGTGTAGAGTTTTTTGGTGAAGAATCAAATCACCCAGGTGACTCAGCCCTGTTACAGTTCATATTTGGTGCCCTGTGACTTCTAGATGTTCCCAAAACTAAAATCCCCTTTGGAAGGGAAGAGATTTCAGACCATTGATGAGATCAGGAAAATATGATGGGGCAGCTGATGGCATTCCAATAAAGGATTTTGCAGTATTTTGAACAGTGAAAGAGACACTGGGAGAACTGTGTGAGGTCCTACAGTACCTACTTTGTAAGGGACTGAGACGTCATTGCTCTATGTACAATGTTTCTTGTACCTTGTATCTTCATCAATAAATATCTCTATTTTTCATAGGACACAGCTATATACTTCCTGGACAGACCTCATATAGTGGAGATCAATTTTGAGACTGTTACTGACAAATATTCAAAAGTTAAGGCTTTATAAACAAAAACTATACTTTAAAAAATGTATTAATATAATTAAATGGTAGTAACCTATTGTTTCAGTTTTGCTGTTATAATACTTTTCTTGTTCTTTTATACACAAGATGCCATAAAGAGAGAATTTTCAGTGTTTCTTTTCTGTTCATTATTATTTGTCTCACTCAATAATTGGAATTTAACATAACATTGTCGCATAGAGGAGAGGGGCATTAAGAACACTGCCTGCTCTGGGTCTCACACATGTCAAGCATCCCACTGCCTGTTCTTTCTCTCTAGAAACAGTGTCCAGTGTTTTTTACCAGGATATTCACATGTGTTTTTTCATTCCAGGGAATTTTTCCCCTATTACTTGTTGATTTATAGAGTGTACATCTGTCCTTTTTTCTCTGTATGGAATGTCTCTTATTACAACATGATTTCCCAGCGTATTCTTCAGATTACGTATGTCTGTTCTCAGGATGTCTATTTCTTTTTTTTTTTTTCTTTCTGTATTTGGAGTTATTTCTTGCAGCTACTTTTCCAAGTCCACAATTCAAGTCTCAAATGACTATCATGCCCTCTCATTCTTCACTTAATTTATAATTCAAATTGTGATTTTTATAGTTCAAATTTGGATATTCACTGTCAGTAGTAGGAGCAGTATTATTATTATTTTATTTAAGGATTTTTCTTCCCTAGAAGCTCTTTTTCACTGGGCTTGTGTTTTTATTTCTGTGTACACCTTCCTTTCTCTGGATGCTAGGTTCCCTTAGGTGGATAGTCATTTTTCTATATTAGCTTCTTATGGATTAATGTCTATTTTTTGGTGTGGCAGGTGCTGGAAACCCTGTACTTGTAAGGCAAAAATGGCCCCTAGGCTACAAGCCAGCAGGCTGTCATTCCCCTACAGAAACAATTGGAAAAAGTCCTTAGGGAGTTGGACTTCAAAGGCAAGGAAGTAAGTAACCCTGCTTAGCTCAATCGTGGACTTTCAGGGGCCAGGAGGCCCAGTGAACTCCAGGCCTCACCTATGGTCATCTGCTTATTAATACAGGTTCCCTTTGATTCTAAAGAGGCAAGAAATGTCTAGAGTTGGGAGTAGATAGTGAAGTTATAAAATTCAGACTGCTCTGATCCTAGAAACACTTTTGAAGATTATTTTAGGAATTATATCACTTTTCATTTAAATGAGAATTTTGTAAAAGAAAAACTAGCTCTCTATAGCTATGACATGTACAGAAATAAATGGGCTACCAAGAATAGGATACATACGTTCTATAGAGAGAGAAATATAATATATTATAGGAGGTAGGAATGGTTATTTTCACTAAGGCATAAAGATGTAAAGCTGAAAGGGACCTTAGAGATCATTTAATTTTTTCCTCATGTTATATTCTCAGGATGTGGCACATAGGACTGTAATAAATATTAGATGAATGAAAAGATGCATAACAGAATAAATAAGTACATGAATGAATGAATAAGTGAAGACTGCCCAAAATTACTTATATGACTGGGCAATGCAGCTGAGGAACCATACCTTCCCCTTCTGAAGAATGACTAGAAAAAAAGATAAATAACCTTGTCTTTTGGGTTCTTAATATACAGACTGGTTAAGGAGACAGACATGTAAACAGATAATATAAATAATGCGATAAAAAGCCATCATAAATGAATTTGGAATCTGGGTGAAAAACTTGGGTTCCTGTGTCCTGTTTTCCTGGTTCTTTCTCACTCCTCCTTGGCCAGTCATGGGATCAAGTAGGCTATTATTGGCATGGACAAAGCCTTCCCACACCATGTGGGTTCACAAACTCTGTTTTTCTCTGCAGGGATAACCAACCTGATGAAGACCTGGGTCTCTGCTTCCTGGGACCAGCTCATGTTTACAGAAGGGGCCACCTATCACTTGCCATGTAACTGCTCTACTTTTAACTTCCATTCTGCTTTCCCCCCATTCCCTACCACCCAGAGAGGAGGATGAGAAGGTTTTGAAGTGGGGGAGGGTGGCAAGAAAAAATAAAAGTGAACAAATATGTGAATTACTCATGAGAGTTTTTGTCCTCAATTATTTAGTTTTCAGATCTACTAAAAGATGGCAAGTGGAAGCGCACAGCACCTGTTAGGCCCTGCTTCCAGAACAAGAGCTATGAAATCTGAGTCCCACCAACAAGCTCCCCACCACTCATGCTGCCAGTTGTGGCCACAGCATAGGATAAACACAGCCAAAGGCAAATGGAATCTCTGTTTAGGAAGAAAGTGCTACACACTTTGTCAAAACAAGATTAACACATCTCACTTTACTTTCAACCTGCCAGTTGCCTAAATTGTTCATCCTATTATGTGGGTATTGAACAACTGGAGACAATTACTTCTCAAAATTGGATGTAATGGAGACTTACCTGAACAATGACACCAATGAAATACTGACTTCTCATGTCAGTTGCATTAATGAGAATTTCACAGATCTCTTTTTTTTATGGCCCCAAAATTCTGGTATGAAATCTGATATCATTTTGGGCCAAACCCTGCCCACCTGAACCTTCCTTCGTTTTTTTCTTAAAAGTCTGAAAATAGGAACCACTGTTTATAAAGCCCTTTGTCGGCAGCTGATTCACCTTTATGAATTCCTCTACCCTATTTAAGAAATGGAATGATTGATATTAGGGTCTCTCTGTTACCCAAAAAACTACATTGCTAGGAACCAGCAGATGTAGCTACTTAAGAAAAACCAAGACAGATCTGGCCAAGATGGAGGCATAGGTAGATACACTTGGTCTCCTCACATAACCCAAAGGACAACAAATTTAAAAACAAAAAATAACCAGAACTGCCAGAAAATTGAACTGTATGGAAGTCTGACAACCAAGGAGTTAAAGAGAAAACATTCATCCAGACCGGTAGGAGGGGCAGAGGTGGGCAACTGGGGTGGAGAGGATATGGCAAGGCTGTGGCTGGTGGACCAGGCAATCCCACATTTGCATGCAGATATACCAGGAGGAACAACTGGGGAGTGAGAGAGACCACACAACCCAGGGTTCCCACACAGGAAAAGGAAGCCTCAAAACCTCTGCTGGTAAAAACCTGTGGGGTTTCCAGCAGTGGAAGAAACCGCTAGTCTCACTGGAGAGTTTGTTTGAGAGACCCACAGGGTCCTAAAAGGTACACAAACCCAACCACCCGGGAGTCAACACCAGAAGGGCCCAATTTGCTTGTGGGTAGCACAGGAAGCAACTGAGAGAGGGGGCCAAGAGCCAAGCAAGTGGCATTGTTTCCTCTCAGACCCCCCCCACCACATAGACCACCACAAGGCTGTGACATGGGTTGCCCCACTCTGGTGAATACCTAAGGCTCCACCCCTCACAACAAAGTAAGTGCCCCTGAGACAAATATATGTATGTGTGTATCCCAAAAGAAAGAACAGATCAAAGCTCCAAAAACAGAACTAAGTGATGAAGAGATAGCCAACTTAAAAGATGCAGAATTCAAAACACTGGTAATCTGGATGCTCACAAAAGTGGCTGAGTATGGTTGTAAAATAGAGAAAAAAGTGAAGGCTATGCAAAGTGAAATAAAGCAAAATATAAAGGGAACCAACAGTGAAGGGAAGGAAACAGGGACTCGAATCAATGATTTGGAGCAGAAGGAAGAAATAAACATTCAACCAGAACAGGATGAAGAAACAGGAATTCAAAAAAATGAGGAGAGGCTGAGAAATCTCCAGGACAACTTTAAACATCCCAACATCTGACTCATAGGGGTGCCAGAAGGAGAAGAGGAAGAGCAAGGATTGAAAACTTATTTGAAAAAATAATGAAGGAGAACTTCCCCAAGCTGGCAAAGGGAATAGATTTCCAGGAAGTCCAGGAAGCTCAGAGGCTCCAACAGAAGTTGGACCCAAGGAAGCACAGACCAAGGCACATCATAATTGCATTACCCAAGATTAAAGATAAGGAGAGAGCCTTAAAAGCAGCAAGAAAAAGGGAGAGCATTACCTACAAAGGAGTTCCCATAAGACTATCAGCTGATTTCTCCCAAGAAAACTTACAAGCAAGAAGGGACTAGAAAGAAGCATTCCAAGTCATGAAAGCCAAGGACCTACATCCAAGAACACTCTATTTGGCAAAACTACCATTTAGAATGAAAGGGCAAATAAAGTGCTTCCCAGATAAAGTCAAGTTAAAGGAGTTCATCATCACCAAGCCCTTATTACATAAAATGTTAAAGAGACTTATCTAAGAAAAAGGAGATCAAAACTATGAAGAGTAAAATAACAACAAACTCACAACTATCAACAACTGAACCTAACAAAATAAAAATAAAAACAAACTAAGCAAACAACTAAAACAGGAACAGAATCACAGAAATGGAGATCGCATGCAGCGTTATCAGCAGGGATGGTGTGGGTGGAGAAGTGGGGAGAAGGTTGAGGGAATAAGAAACAAATGGTAGGTACAAAATAGCCAGGGGAGGTTAAGAATAATATGGGAAATGGAGAAGCCAAAGAACTTATATGTATGACCCAGGGACATTAACTAATGGGGGAATGCTGGTGGGAGGGGTCGTGCAGGACAGAGGGGAGTGAAGAGGAGAAAAAAATGGGACAACTGTAATAGCATAATCAATAAAATATATTTTTTAAAAAAGAAAAGAAAAGCCAAAACAATTCATGAGCAACACAAGGAAAGGTCTAGAGAATCATAGCCAGAAAATGCAATGTGAGTATAGAGGGGTCAGGTAGGCCCTCTCTGAAATTTGACCTGCTAATAGATGAGGAAACCCTCCAGCTGTTGTCTTACACCATTAATCTAGGGCAGATACAGAAAGCATTACAGGAGTATGGAAACAAAATTCTACCTGCCCCCAATAAAGATCATCAATACAAACAAGTTAAACCAGGGAACATATGGTCTATTTAAAAACCTGGATGCACAACTGTCCTAAGTCCTAACTACAACTCAGGCGGAAAAGCTCACATCAGGTCCTACTAAGCACTTGAACTGCAATAAAGCTCACAGGGATACGCAGTTGGGTTCACTTATATCGAATTAAACCTGTTTCTTATGAGTCCCCGCAGGAACCACAACCTGAGACCTATTCTTGTGAAACCACTGAAGACCTCAAACTCCTCTTCAAGAAATAAAAAATTGTCATAGATAAGTAATATAATTACTGGGCTTTAATATAATTGTCTTTCTCAAATTTCTGACACTCTTTCTAGCAGCCTGTCCAGACGCTCAGCCTCCTGCCCCAGGAAAGGAATTTTTCTGTCCCTGTTGGATTTAACCCTTACCAGATAAAGTCCCAGGTTTTCCATTCTGCTAACCTTCTTGTCAAATTTGTCACCTCTAGGATATGATTCCATGTGAAGACAATGATACTTCAGAAATTTCAACCCATCTGTACTTTAAAAGAAGCAGCCAACAGCCTCTCTGTTTTGGTCTCAGATTCCCTTCCCTCGTCCCCCTTAGATCAGGCAGGGAGAAAGTTCCATACCTTACACAGGCAGGGGCAACATGCCTTGTCAACAGAAAGCAGTTACTAAAAACAAATCATCCTCCCTCATCTACCCTAAAACACTGTAGGCATAAAAGTCACTACCGGGGAAATGAAGCAGGATAGTAAGAAGCTCGGGAAATTCCTTGACAAGTGGAATAAGAGAATGAAACAAAAATAATTAAACAAGACCAAATAACTTGAGCAATTTACAGTCAGCTAATGAATCACAAAGTTTTATCTTCCCTAATCAAGGACACTTAGGAACAAATGGTTATACACATTCCAGACCTTCCTGGGACAGACCAGTTTTGATCCCAGTCCCTCTTCAATGATGTTCTTGATGACATTCTTTGAAAATAAAACTAAATAGAAAATAAACCCTGACCCCTCTTTACACACATGTTGATGAATCAACATATTGAAGGACACATCTGAAAAGCTAATGGATATTCTGTTAAGACCACCGATAGGATTCTGGCCAGTTAAAGATAGATAAAAAGCCTCAAGACGAAGGACCTACAGCATACTCTCACTAAAGTATGCCCACAAGTTGTATCTCTGCTAAACTCCAAGGGTCTCCATGAGGAGAAGTGGGCAGTGATAGCTCATCGTGGGCTTACCCACTGAGCCTGTCTTTAAGGTACCCTTTTCCTCTGACTTTCTAGCGAGCTAACAGCAGCCCTGCCTTGCCTCACTTCTTTCCTATATCTTAAGCAATTTGTTTCACTGTCCCTAGGTTTAATAAACAAACTCTCAAAATCACTTGGACTCATACTGTGAAGTCTTTCCTGCTTGAAGTCAAGAAACCACACACTACTGGCAGGTCCAAGGTAGACCCACTCCAGCCCAGTCCTCATCTGGTAACAATGAAGCCTCAAGACTTAACTAATCTCAGTATGTTCCCACTCACCCACCTCTCTCCTTCAGGCACAACTCAGACAGCCTTTGTGTTAAATTCTGGATTTTTTGAGTCATCAGAGGAATAAAAGGCACAAATAGGACATAAAACCAACATTCTATAAATTACATTTGGTTTCAAATATTTAAAAACCCATTAACAAAAATATGCAAATACTTAATTCTTAACAATGTATAACCACTAACTGCATTAAGTAAAAAGGTAGAGTATGTTTGATGTCTTTAGGACACAGGGAAGGTGAAAGTGGAATGTGGAGAAATGGGAGAGGAGACAGGGTTGGGGGCATTATGCATGGTCCCAGCCTACCTCTGGAGACCCAGCCAAGGGGGCCAGGTTGGTATGCCCAACTGTAGAAAGGTAAATGGAAATTTTTTTCTCTTGCTAACCCTCTTGACATATACTTTCAGGGCAATCCCAGCTTTGCTGAATATACAGTATTCTAGATTGACTGAGAGAAATACCTGTGGCTACAACAGAAATGTTTGCCTTTAGATTTTGAAACATTTAGACATTATACTTCATTATCTGCTATGACATTGTAAATTGTAACCTCCTGGCCTTGAGCTACCTGTCCCACTTCTTTTTCATCACTGTAGGTGTGGCCATCTCGTGTTGATCCGCAGAAAGGTTTTCATGTTCGGTCACAGGGTTAGGTAGAGTTTCTTCCCAGGGAGGTTCTTGTTTATTGCCTTGAGATGTAACTAGAATACAGCTTAGGCCATTTGTCATTAAGGAGACAAAATCTTCAAATTCAGGCTACAAAATGAAATGATAAACTGTTCAGTCTCCTGAAATGGATAGACTAACGTGGCAGTTACTACCTAAGTCAAGTGGCATCTTCCCTTTCATCATCACTGGGCAA
Organism: Mormoops blainvillei; assembly: GCA_004026545.1. NCBI lineage: Eukaryota > Metazoa > Chordata > Mammalia > Chiroptera > Mormoopidae > Mormoops > Mormoops blainvillei. The sequence continues at coordinate 2,005 of PVJD01002847.1, read as the reverse complement.
GGGTATGGTATCCTTGTAAAGCTCCTGCTAATAAACGTATCTTTCAAGGATAAAAGTTCAAAGCTACCAGGGGTTGACATTAAAGATAGTCTAATAACTATTCTCAAACTTTAGGATGCTTCCAAATTATCTAAAGGGTTTGTTTCTGGAGGGCAGTCCCACAGTTTATGATTCAGTAACTTAGGGTGGGGGTGCTAGGAGTTGGATTTTCAAAAAAGCCCACAGGTGATGCTGATGTTGTTGGTCCAACCCTTTCTTGTGGCCAAGAGAGATGTTTTCGGTGATAAAGCTAGTTCACAAAGTGCTGCTGTTCAGTAGAACTTTCTGTGATGACAAACATGTTCTGTACTCTTTAATATATGTAGCCACATGTAGCTATTGAGCACTTGAAATGTGGCTAGTGCAAATGAGACTGAATTTTTATTTAATTTTAATGAATTTAAATTCAAATGGACACACATATCTAATGGCTACCATATTGGGCAGTGCCTTTGCAGAAGCTATGTCTCCTGACCCCCAAGCCAGGATACTCTCTAATATACAGCATTGCCTCTATCATAGTCCCTCAGGCAAGAGAGAATTTTAAAAAAAGCTTGAGCCCTGGCTGGTGTGGCTCAGTGGATTGAGTCCTGGTCTGCAAACTAAAGGGTCGCTTGTTCGATTCCCCAATCAGGGCACATGCCTGGGTTCTGGGCCTGGTCCCCAGTTGGGGCCGCACAAGAAGTAACCACACATTGATGTTTCTTTCCCACTCTTTCTCCCTCCCTTCCTCTCTCTCAAAAAATAAATAAAAATCTTTTTAAAATAAAATTAAAATTAAAATAACTTGAAAGCAAGGCCTTTGGGTAAAGAAAGAATTAAAGCTTTCCTGTAAAGTGTATGACAAGGAACCTTCAACCTAGGATAAAAATCTATAGGAAGTGCCTGGATACTCACTTCCAAGGCTGATGCAAGGAGTCTTAAAGGACATAACATAATGAGGTCTTCATTTCAAAAGAACACAACTGGATCATCCATTCGTTTTTATTTGACAGCTACTATTTCTACCAGAGATTCCTCCAGAGTCACTGTCTTTGGTATCACCATGATGTGGACATTAACAGGAACACTGGGAGCTTATTTGGATGTTCACACTTATTCATTTGTTTTTCTATAATGAGGGTCTAAAACTTATAAGAATCTATCGTATTTGAAAACACAGCGGCTTTTTTTTTAACTTTCTTACCTGGTCTGCTCTTTGACTATAAAAGTCCTTCACTTGTTTTTCAGTGAGCATTCTCTTATCTTCTGCTTCTATGACAAATCCTGCATTGATAATCTTCAGTGAGAGAATAAGGTCAGATCCAGACATTGTGGGGCCGCGTACAAAACAAGTCAAAGAGCTTTGCCCCCTAGGCTTAACATAACACCCAGATTTCAGTGTATTTCATGTAAAAGAACTTCAGCACAATCCATTGGGCACTAGATTTGAAGAGACTCAAAAATACATAAACCAGAGATTCCACAATATTTATATTATTTAAGTGAATTGCCTAAGATGTGGAAAAACTAATGAATTCCAAAGAACAATATCATAGCTTTCTGAATCAATCATAAAATCATAAATCTACAAGCACTTCTTAATCATCTATTTTCAAAATCATTTTAATTTTTTTAAGGCTTTTCTTTGTTAAGGCTATAACTTTTAATCTATTATATTTTACTCTTAGCAACAAAAATTATGCAAATTATAGGGAAGGACAGAATTTAAGATTTAGCAATGCTTTACTTGTCTTAAAGAAAATGTAATGACAAATTCAGCTTGCATGTCATTCAAGTATAATAAAATGTAACAGGTAGAAGTTTTGAAGCTAATATAACAAGTCCAATAAGGTATTAAACAATTAAATATAAGTGTAACCTGGGTTCAAAGCAACTTAGTAATCACATTAAATGATACCAGTAATTGAGCTCAATTTTATTTGGGAGTACTCGGCACCAAGTACCTCTGCTTCTACTATGAAAG